>JAQHUG010000468.1:38816-67994 GCA_028555095.1 Dicrostonyx torquatus | reverse complement strand
TTACAGAAAGCTGTTAGCTGCCATGTGGCTGCTGGGAATTGAACCTGGGTCCTCTGGAAGAACAGTCAGTGCTCTTAACTGCTAGTCCATTTCTTCAGTCCCCTGTTAATGCTATTCTTAAAGAGGAAGAATTAAACAAATGTTCCTATTCCTATTCTTGAGCTTTAATTTTAGAAAGATTTGAAACAAATAAGAAAAAAAATAAGAAGCTTATTAATGTATGTACTGTTACAGGACCCCAGACCTTAGCACAACTGACTCCATGATAGAAGTACCATTCAGAATATAAAATTCAACACATAGACAGCACCACCAGCCAAAACTGAAACAAAGGCCTAATCTATCAAAGTCCACAGTTCTGGGAACGTCTCTATGTACTGACCTTTCTTTCTGGCTTCTGGATAACTGTTCCTGTTACCTGAAGGATGTCAACCCCGAACATGGTTTTTGTATTTAAAAGCTTACCCTGAGAAAGGCCCTGAACACCCAGTGTAGCCGCCCACTGGCTAATAAAGAGTTCTATTGGCTTATACCCATGTCTAAGCAGTCTTCTCTGGTGAATCCTCCACAGCATATACCTAGAGTATATTTAATATACAGTTAGTTAAAGGTATCCAGGGAAATCAGCAAATCTCAGAAGAGACTGGAACATTACAGGTGTGTGTCACTGTATCCAGGTTATGCTGGGGGTGGGATGTGAACTTTTCCCGGGAAGACAGAAACAAATGCCCATTGAGTCAGCCCAGCATGGGTGACAACGCCTCCACAGCTGTATAGATGGAGTCCTCTCCGCTCCTCCATTAGCCTTCCTCCAGCAGTGCCTGAGCACAAGCAGCCCAGAAGGAGCCAAGGGGGAAGCGAGTGGCTGGAATCTCAGAATTATCAGAATTATCCCTCCTTCTATGAGGGTAGGTTGACAGGCCCATAAAGCGGGAGTGGACTCTTATCAAACAGGGGCCAATCAATAAGGTACAATACAGAATGAAGCCACTGTCACTGTGGATCCACAGTGCCCATTCCGCCACCGCTGCTCATTCCAAAAGGGATGAGAACCAAGCTGCCAGCCACGTGTTCCAGCGGCTCACTGCCAGCTCACCTACATCCAAGAGAGGGTTCTTTGCCCCGCTGTGGGAGGCTTAGCAGCAGCCCTGGTATCTGGTATCTGACCCAGTGCAGTGCCACTAGGGTCAGGCATGACAACCTAAATATCTAAAGACATCACTGACAGTCCCCAGGGAGCAAGTCGCCCTGGCTGACTGAGACAAGCGGTTAGGAAACAAAGNCCTGAGTACTAGGATTAAAGGCGTGCGCCACCATCGCCTGGTTTGTTTTGTTCTGTTTAGTGACTGTCCAGTGGTGCACTGCAGGAATGTGACTTATTTACTTATTCATGACTGTATGTATATACGAGGAATCTGATGGCTCACGGCTTCCTGCACACTAGACAAGCACTCTGCACCGAGCTACATGCTCAGCCCCTTTTTAGTGTCACTGTGTTGGACCCATGTTGGCCTGTTGCCGGTGTTTCTGTGGACACTCTTGCCATAATAAGAAAAAATGCAATATTTAAAAAGCACACACATACCCACAAAATAGTCTTATTGGCTTAAATGGACAGTTGTACTGGGGACAAAAGAGAAAACAGCCATTTGTTTAAGGCCGTCTCCCATTAGTTCCTCCTTTTAATTTATGTCCATCGTTTCCCCTCTGGGCTGATGACAGAACTGGTTTTCGATGCAGCCATTCAGTGGTTGTGTGATCTTGGGTACCATCTCCAGTGCAATTCCCAGTTGGCTCAAGTTAATGAGCCAATGAGTGGGAAAGGACCTATGTTTTATTTTACTTTTCGGAAAGCCTTGCCAGAATAGAATTTAGGAAACCAAGTGTTACCAAACCAGACAGTAGATACACACACATCCCAGTCTTTCCAAGAATGTGGCTCCTGGGTCAGCATCTTACTGACCATCCCTAAAAATCTATCCGTTAGGGAATTCTTACTATTATTTCTTTTTTTTTAAAATGGTGTGTGTGTGTGTGTGTGTGTGTGTGTGTGTGTGTGGTCTTCACACACATTCATACATTTGGAGGCCAGAAGACAACCTCGTCATATCAGAATGGCGCTGTTTTTCAGCGATTGTCCACCTTGCCAAACGAGACAGGGAGTTTCACCGGTCTTCCTTCAGAGTAGGCTAGGCTAGGCTGGTCAGTGAGGCCTGGGGATCCCCAGTATGGCAAGCATTTAACAACCCAACAGTCTCCTTTGCTCCAGATTTCTGTGTATGTGACAGCTCTTCATGGTTGGCAAAGGGACCTTAGCAAGAGTCCTATCTAATTGGACCGCCTGGCAAACCTTCCAGAAGGCCCACTTTGTTCTCATGTAACATGGCATAACTGAGGTGCAGAGAGATGAAGATAAGGAGCCAAGGTTCAGGGAAGATAAACATGTCTAAAAAGTAGCAGAGACTTTAGACCACTTCCAAACCCTAGATGCCCCCAGTGGTGGGCTCATGTTTTCAAAAACTGGAAATATAGTTCTAGAAGGAGAACACCAGGAGTCCACAGAATCTCCCACGTTGCATCTCTGCTCACAGGAAGTCTATGTCACAGGACTGGCTGTGCCGGTGGCAGTGCCCAGCACATCTAATGCACAGTCAACCCTGGAGAAGACCAGATTTCAGAAGCTGGTTTGCTACACGCAGACTGCTTTTGCACCTTTACAAAACTGAAAAAGCATAAAGCCTGGCTGCTGTGCCCCAAGACCGCTGCACTTCAGGGCTGTCAAGGTGAGACAGCCTTCTTGCTCCCGCCTGCTCAGGCTTGGGATTCCACCCTTTAAGATGCATGTCATTTCTGAAAAACACATGAGCCCGCATCTCGGCACTTGGAGGACGAGGTGAGCGGGTCACTTGAGCCCAGGAGCTGGAGACTAGCTTTGGTATACAGCATTTACAAGACGATAGTTGCATGAGGCAGGAAAACCGAGTATGAGTGATTTCATTTTTTTTTTTGGAAGAGGAAATAGATTTAGGAATTGAGAATTATCCAGTGTCAAACAACCACTCAGAAGGAGAGCCCAGAGGGAACACAGCTGTCCAGACAGTGGCTTTCGCTTCTGCTAATATGCCTCATTATTTTATAGTGCTGTGTGATTCTTTTTTTTTTTTTTAAGTCAAACTGGCTAACCTCTGTATTCACTTAGGCACTCACTGCTTTCCTGCTCATCGGGAAAGGATAATGAGCAACGCTAACATGCAGAAGCAGGCATGACTTTCCATGTGCAGACGTTCTCTGCCCCTCTGTGTATGTGGTACTGGAGATGGAGCCAGGGCCTTGTAGGTGCTAGCCAGGCACTCTACTGCTGAGCTGTGCCCCTCATGATTCTTAAGTTGATTTTGAGGCAGAGTGTCACTATGCTGCCCAGGCTGGACTCAAACTTGGGACCTTTCTGCCTTGCTCAGCTTTCTAACTAGCTGGGATCACAACAAAGCACAACACTAGGCTTGACTTGTTTTCCTTTTTTTTTTTCTTTATTTTTATTTTCTGTGCATTTTTTTGCCTGCACGTATGTCTGGGTGAGGGTGTTGGGTCCCCTAGAACTGAAGTTACACCATATGGGTGCTGGGAATTGAACCCAGGTCCTCTAGAAGAGCAGTCAGTGCTCTTAATCACTGACCCATCTCTCCAGCTCCTCTTTTTCTTTTTTTCTTTCTTTTGGAGTGATATTTTGTTTGTAGTCTAACAAATAAAGCTTGCCTGAAGATCAGAGTGCAGAGTTAAACCACTAGTTAGCCACAGAGGCCAGGTAGTGGTGGCACACACCTTTAATTCCAGCACCTCTGTTAGTTCAAGGCCACACTGGGATAGAAGAGATTGAGTTTTTCTAAAAGAGAAACAGCCCACACAAAGGTGATCCCAGAACTTGGGGTCACATACCTTTAATCCCAGCACTAGGGAGGTGGAGACAGGAGCAATATGGCTGGGCGGAGAGGAATATAAGGCGGGAGGAAACAAGGCAGATACCGTCTGAGGATGCAGTCTGAGGACAGCATTGCCCTTTTGGTCTGAGATTTGGTAGAGGTAAGAACTCTAACAGCCGGCCGCTCTGCTTCTCTGATCTTCAGCTCTCGTCCCTGATATCTGACTCCAGGTTTTTATTATAAAGAACAATTAGAATTTGTGCTATGTTCTTTTTTTCTTTATTTTTCTTTTTGGTTTTTCAAGGCAAGGTCTCTCCATATAACATTCCTGGCTGCTCTGGAACTTGCTTTTATAGACCAGACTGGCCTTGAACTCTCAGAGATCCATCTGCCTCCCCAGTCCTGGGATTAAAGATATGCGCTACCATGCCCAGCTGGATTTGGTTTTTTAAACAAAAAATCACACCTATCTACCTACCTACCTACCTACCTATCTATCTATCTATTTTGTGTGTGTGTGTGTGCGCGTGCGCGCGCACGTGTGCACGCTCACCACACAGACGGGGTTGGCGTGGTGGTTATGTGACAGTCAGAGACAGCCTGTGAAAGTTGGCTCGCCTCCTCTACCATTTTGGTAGCAAGAATCTTTACCAGCTGAGCCACTTCACCAGCCCCTCCTAAAATGCTTTGGTGACAGCATGATGATAATGTTTACTCCAATGTTACTGACCACACCAACTTCTATAAAAAGTGGGAAAAGGGGCCACCACACTAGTGTGTAATCGGCCCCTCCCAGTGGAGAGCATCCGAATTCTACATTTCAACAGACAGCTGGCATTTTCTTGGCATGTTAACCCACCAGAAACTACAGGCTGTCATGTTGCAGTTCCTCCTCAGAGACAGTGGTGAGCCACACTGATGGCACTGCCCAGCGTTGCTCTGGTTTGCTCCTTACCGACACGTTCAGCATCCTGTGGGGAATAAAGAATTCACAGTAATTTACTTAAGCAGCTCTTCCGCACCCTCAGGACTGGACCTAGGACCCTTCACAAGCTGGCAAAAGCTCTTCCGTTGAGCTATGGTTTCAGCCTAACAGTAAATTAAAATTTACAGTAAATTAAAAAATACAGTATTTTGCTGAGGTCTTGAATTCACCAGGTAGACCAGGCTGGCCCAGAGCTCAGAGACATCTGCCTGCCCCTGGGTTTAGAACACTTGCGTTTGTTCTGGAAGGCATTGCTGGCTCAGCTCTTTCCTAGCTGCTGAGTGGTCTGTTTATTTCTGCCCTTCTCCAGAGCAGACTCTACAAGAGGAATGGGGCAAAGAGATCAAAGATTAAACAGGGAAGTGGGTGAAGGACATTAGATTTAGAATTCTAAAACAACAGTAAGATGTCCCTTCATAGCGAAGTCTGGCCCTGACCCCTATCAACTGGGAGTTGGCCCAGGTGAGGTCGACCCTGACATGAGAACTTGCCTAGCAGGTGCATGATTCTGGCTTTGATCTCCAGTGCTGAAAAAGTATTTATTATTGTTGTTGTTATTATTATTATTTGGTTTTTAAAGACAGGATTTCTCTGTGTAGTCCTGGCTTTCTTGGAACTTGCTCTGTAGACCAGGTTGGCCTCAAACTCAAAGAGATCCTCCTGCCCATGCCTCCTGAATGCTGGGATTAAAGGCCTGCATCTCCACCACCTATTGTCTATTTTATTTTTAACTGAGGCAAAAAAATAACAGAACTTATCATCTTAACTGTACGTAGTTCCACAACTTGGTGCAGTAGAAGCCCAGGCCTTTGTCACACTGCAGTAGTGAAATTAGAGCCACTAATAAACAACTCCATGTGTCCTGTACACAAAGGTCCTCTGATGCCTCATGGAAGCAGACCAATGAGTGTGTGTCTCTTGTGGTGGTGTATTTCACTCAGTGATGGTCTGCCCACATTGTAGTGCAGCAGGGTTTTCTTCCCTCCACCACCATGTCATGTCATGTCATGTCTGTGTGCATGTGCGTGTGCACCCGCGTGGGTGGAGGGGGCCAGAGGGCAGCCTGTGTTATTCCTCAGGAGCCACCCACCTGTGCTTCACGACAGAATCCCTCAGCTAGGCCGGCTAGCTAGCAAGCCCAGCTAGCTAGCAAGCCCAGACCTCCCAGTGTCTGCCTTCTTGTGGCTGAGATTACAAGTGTAAGACACAAGTCCACATTTTACGTGGGTTCTGGGGACTGAACCCAGGTCCCCCTGCTTCCACAGCAAGCGCTTTACCAAATGAGCCATCTCCCAGCCCCGTCATACAGTGTTCTGTACATCTAGTCATCCTGATTCCTGGGGTTGCTTTTCTTCTTGGTCCCTGTGAATAACACACTATGAACAAGGGTGCACAGATATCTCTTCCAGGTCCTGCGTTTCATTCCTCAGAAGCTGCTGGACCACAAGGTGATTCTTTCTCTTTTTTTTTTTTTCTAAAATTATTTATTTATTTATTATGTATACAATATTCTGTCTGTGTGTATGTCTGCAGGCCAGAAGAGGGCACCAGACCTCATTACAGATGGCTGTGAGCCACCATGTGGTTGCTGGGAATTGAACTCAGGACCTTTGGAAGAGCAGGCAATGCTCTTAACCACTGAGCCATCTCTCCAGCCCCGATTCTTTCTCTTTAAAAAATTGTTGGAGTTGGTGCCTTGTGCTGTGGGGTGATGCTCTTGTATCCTGTAAAGATTTATCATTTGTATTGGTTTAATAAACGCTAATTGGCCAGGAGCCAGGCAGGAAGTATAGGCGGGGTGATCAGACTAGGAGAATTCTGGGAAGAGGAAAGGCTCAGTCTGCAGTCACCAGCCAGATGCAAAGGAAGCAAGATGAGAGTGCCTCACTGAGTAAGGTACCAAGCCATGTTGTTAAGCATAGATAAGAATTATGAGTTATTTCAAGTTATAAGAGCTAGTTAATAATAAATAAGCTTGAGCTAATAGGCCAGACAGTTTATAATTAATATAAGCCTCTGTGTTTCTTTGGGTCTGAATGGCTGCAGGACCAGGCAGGACAGAATCTTACATTTACTAAGCCTTTTCTCTGTGTATGTATGTGTACCATGTGCATGCCTGGTGCTCTCCAAATCCAGAAGGTCACCTGGAACTGGAGTTACAGATGGTGTGAGCTGCCATGTCGGTGCTGGGAACTGAACCTTGGTCCTCTGGGAGAGCAACCAGTGCTCTTAACCTCTGAGCCATCTCTCTTGCTTGGTAATGGAGCTGGAGTGTGAAGTCAATACTTCCTATTAACAATGCCACTATTATCTCCATCTCTGGCCTGCAGATGCCACCACAAGTTTAGTGATGATGGCGATCCTCACCAGCACAATTCTTATAGCTGTGCTGTGGAATGGATGGTGTGTCTTCTATGACTCAGAAAAAAAAAAAAGAGTCTCATGTATCCAGGCTAGTCACAGATTTCATTAGTAGCTGAGGATGACCCTGAACTTCTGACCCTCCTCTCTCCACCTTTTGGCTGCTAGGATTACAGGCTGTACCACCATGCTGATTTTATGCGGTAGTGGATATGGATCGGAAGCTCTCGTTCATGCTAGGCAAGCACTCTACCAACTAAGGGTCATAGGAGACTGGAAGTCATAAAATCTTAAGGTGCCCATTATGGTGACACATACCTGTAATTCTGGCTACTCAGGGGGTGAAGAAGGAATCCATTGAGACATTGTCTTAAAATGGGGAAATTAGTTCCCTGTTAGACAGCAGACTCAACGATCACTCAGGACAACTAGGTGGCTTTCCTTATACAGTCACAGGAAGGATTCCCCTAGATCTGCCCCACTGTGTCCCCTGGCTGACAGAATGACAACTAAGGCTTAGTCAGCATGGCTCAGCAGGAAGGCAAGGGACTAGCTAATGCATAGCATGTACCAACAGGAGTCAGGACTGGCTAACACACAGCGTGTACCAACAGGAGTCAGGACTAGCTAACTCACAGCGTGTACCAACAGGAGTCAGGACTAGCTAACGTACAGCGTGTACCAACAGGAGTCAGGACTAGCTAACTCACAGCGTGTACCAACAGGAGTCAGGACTAGCTAATGCACAGTGTGTACCAATAGGAGTCAGGACTGGCTAACATACAGCGTGTACCAACAGGAGTGAGGAAGGTCTCCATGGATGTAGACTTTCATGATACTGGCATAGAGACTGGGGAGGAAGGCGCTACATTGGGATTCAAGATTCACGTATCAGCAAGGACAGCAGGAGATGGCTTATTATGATGGAAGCATTATGGAGCATCTAGAATCCTGGAAAAGTGATGGCTCACACTAGCAAAGTTGAAAAGTTTGAGCAACAGTGGAGGAAGGGAGGATTAAAAGGCTTAGAGCGGTAAGGGCTGGGTGTAGCTTACAGACAGAGAGCTTGCCTCCATCGATCTCAGGGCTACAAACTAATGAAACAAAGCAGAATTCAGGGGCTCCAACCAATCGAAGTACCACATGTCCCCATTTTCATGTGGGGTTCCAGGAGAAGCCTGACCATGCCTTAGCCAGCCTCCCTCAGTTTGAACTCTGCCTCCTCCCTCAGTGACAGATCAGTGCTCCATCACTCCAGGAGGGAGGGTCCCTCTGTAAGCCACCATGGAGGCCACTGGCCTCTGCACATTCTCTTGTTGTTAGCTGTTTTCCTATTCCTCTTAGGTACCAAGGCAGGTCTGGACCAACCAGCTGACTCCATCATCCTTGTGGGCACTGGCCCTGTCCGGGTGGTCCCCCTCCAACAGGTCAATCTCAACTACCATGAGGGAGTGCTTTTTTCTTTCCAAGACCTTCCCAGCTTTGCTAATAAGCCTGAACATTCCCTTTCTTATTCTCTTTTGTGATCTCTTACCAGCATGCAGCAAGAAAGCCTACTGGCATTTGCAGTATTCCACCCGGAAACCTTCTTCAAGTTTATTAGGGAGTTACCGCAGGCAACAGTTTTATCAACCATTCTACCGCAATGTACCATGGGAACCTTTCTCCCGTCTCCAGTATCAGTTTCCTCCCTGCTCATCCTGACCTTGTGAACAGCGTGCTTGTAGCTCTTCTCACTTCCGCCTGCTGCTCTTCACAATGCTAACACCTCCTGTTTCAGGTTTTAATGGTGGCGACCTTCTACTTCCCCAAACCAGTTTCCTATTTTACTGTGCATTGCAGGGTAACAAAACACTTTCAAATCTTGGCACTTCAGATAGCAAGGGTTGTTAGTTCCTCAGATCTTTTGGGCTTCGCTGGGCTGTGGATCTTTGGTTTGGCCCAGTGTTCTGCACTCAGCTGTCTCAGATCTGATGCAGCTGTGGGGTTTCCGGGCCTCTTTCATCGCGTGGTCTCTCACTCAGAATGCTAGCTGCAGCTTTCTACGTGTGGCTGAATTTTAAGAGAGTCAGAGTAGAAACGGCAAGATCCCTTACGGCCCAAGGTCTGGAACTTCCACGGTAGCATGCTCCACTGCCCACAGTGAGTCACAAGGTCAACCAAGATTGAGCAGCAGCTGAGAAACAGCCCTGCCTCACAAGTGGGGAGAGCATCAAATCCACCTTGTAAGGGAGCCCGAAGGAGGTGGACATAGAGCCTTATGTAATGACCTTTTGATAAACAGAATGATCATCCAGGTAGAGAGATACTTGGTTAGGACGGAGAGTGAGTCCCCTGTTTCTCTATCAGGACCCTGAAGGAGGCATGGCACTGCAGACTGCTACCCTCTGGCCACTCAGCTGGAAGAAGCTGGTGAGCTGGAGAAGGGTGTAAACCCACCTCTGCATCAGCACATGGATTCTTCCAGTCCTTTCTGCCTGTTTCCCACCTCCACAAACACCTTGCACAGGACAGGAAGCCCTACCACTGCCGTGTCTGCCACCTAAAGAAAGGGACCTTGGGAGGAAAGGACTTTTGAGACTGTGTTTAATCGTGTGTACTGGTGTCTCTGTGCATGTGTGTGCACGTGTGTGCAGGTGCCGATGGAGGCTGGAAGAGAGTGTCAGATCCCGGAGCTGTAGTTCTAGGCGGTTGTGAGCTGCCTGGATGTGGTTACTGGGAACTGAACTCAGGTCCTCTGCAAAAGTAGCATGTATGTGCTCTTCATGGAGCCATCCCTCCAGCACCTGGGAGAGGGGCTGTTTGTTCTCGCTTTAGTATCTTGGAGAATGAAAAGCAAGAATGAGATTGAGTATAGGGATTCTGAAAGGAGCAAGTTTTGAGTTCTTCGGAACCAGCAGGGAGGGTGGGAACTGAGGAGGAGGGACCAGGAGTTACCCCTGAGGCCATGCTGCTGGCCCAGCTTGTGTGTGTGGGGTACTGGTCTGAGTTACTCTCCTTCAGAAAGGTGCCATTGTGTCTGAAGCTGCACCATCTTCTGTGCTGAGAGGCTAGGGGAAGCTGGGAAGCTATAATTCTCCCATCCAGGTACGGCTTGAATGTGCCATCCTCCTGCCTCAGCCTTCTAATGCATCACCATGCCTGGCTAGGGATCTAAATTCTTCCACTGCTCCCCAACCTAACGCTCTTCTCACACTGGTTAACTTTCCGAGACCCCATTTTGAACCAGGTCCTACTGGTTTTTGCATTCTCCTCATCCTTGCTTCAACCAGAGGGTCATGGTGGGGCTGGGCTGTGGCATGTGCCCAACTCTCGGACTCCATCCCGCGTTTCCCAAGCGGAACTGGATTGCACTAACTGACCTGGAGGGTCTCAGCTGTGCTAAGTTGGGTGTTTGTTAGATCGCGATAGGCTAGTAATTAGTGCAGGGAATGAATCTAGGTCAGAGGCAACCAGTTGGAGTGACGGCCTCCTGGGGCATGGATAAAGGTGGGAAAGAGAAAACACAGCCCTGGGGTTTTTTGTTTTGTTTTGTTTTTTTTTTTTTGGTATGGGTGGGGTGAACCAGAGACAGGGGACAGTGGGACTCATGATATACGCAGAGAGACACAGGGTCACGTGCAGAGAAGCGCTCAAATTCTCTCTCTCTCTCTCTCTCTTTCTGTGTGTGTGTGTGTGTGTGTGTGTGTGTGTGTGTGTGTGTGATCGCTCACTCCCGCTTTTCCTCGGGTTTCCTTCCAACCTCTCCATATATGGTGTGGCTCTAGAGCAGGCTGGGGATTGGCTGTTGTTGTTGGGAGACTGGGAGGTGGGAGAAAAGCAGAAAAAGAAACTCAGCGTGGGGAGGGAGGAGAGAGCATGGCACCAGGCTTTAAGGGTTGCAGAAGGGCTGCTTGCCTCGGAGGTTGAGATAGATTTCCTGGGGTGTGTTTCTAGGGGGAAGGGGGCTCAGTTACTATTGGCAGGGTGCTTGGGGCACTGGCTGGGGAATGGGACAAGGCTTGGCCCTAGGTTCACAGCTCTAGGTTTAGGAGCAGTTTGTGAGGGCTGGAGTAGGGAGAAGGGGGTGTCGAGAAACCTGGGCTCCGCTCCTCCCCTTTCTTTTCACCCTAGACAACTTACAGCTAAGCTGTGGAAATCAAATGCAAATTAATTCATTAGCTTTCCAGACCAACCCCAGACATCCTTCCTAAAGGTGGAAGCCATAGACTACCTTTACCAGCTCTCTCCAGCCCTCCTGAAAAAACGTATGGAGAGAAGCCGGAGAAGCTGAGGGGACTATCACTGAAGTATGACGTAAACATCTGCTTCTCCAATTTACCTGTCTACTCATCACCCTGGTTCACCTCTGTGTCCTGGATTCCCACTCTCCCCGTCCCCGGCCTCCCAGAGGAGTTTCCTTCTCCAGTTCACTTGGGAAGAAGACAGAGCTAGGCTGTTGGAAAGGGGCTGAATATAAACATCCTGGAGATGTCTGTCAGCAGCTTCGCGGGAGAAGGCGACCTTACGCAACCAGAGAGCCTCTTCCCTTCTCCTCCATACGTGGGGACTGGAGGAAGGCAGATAAGGCAGGAAGACAGTGGAGAGGGGCCGGGAGGGCGGTTACAACAGCATCCTGACGTGGTGGCTAGGTGCAAAACATTTTCGTATGAGCATAGCGCTTGCTGGCCCTGCCCACCACAAGCGTAGAATTTAGGTTGCTTTTCTAGTGTGAAACATGGCTTTGTGTTAAGCTCTGGAAAGCTTGTGGACAGGAATCGCACCCTTCCCTCTTTACAGCTGTCTTCAGCACAGAGCCTGGAGGTACCTCGCATGCCCTCCTGCGGCCCATTGAAGGGTGTGAAGTAGAGTGGCCTCGCCACCGATGGACGATGGTGGGACAAGCAGGGGCCACTGGCTGTTCTTTCCCCACCTCTGTTGTCTGCAGAGGAAACAGACACTCATCAGGCCCAGGGCCGATTAACCAAAAGTCAAAACTTGAATCCAGACCCCTGTGGTTTCATCTTAGCACCCTAGAGCCTGGATGCTGGAACACTTACTAGGGAGCTGGGAGCCGCCGACTTTGGTGTGTGTGTGTGTTTTCCTCCCCTGGGTACCACAGATGATTGGCATGTTGGGACACACATGTCATACTTGTTTTGTCTGTCTTCATTAGGTGGGGGCGGCAAGAAAGAGAAAAAGAAAATGGAAAGATGGGAAGGCGTACAGCATGTGATTTTAACCCAACTTTCAGTATCTGTGGCAATGGGTGGCTCTGAAGACTGGGGCTAGAGTTGTGGGAAGTGAAGCCTCTGAGGGTACAGGAAGCCCGGTTTCCCCATTTTGTCCCCAGAAGAGGCTGGGTGTCCAGTAATATGGTACTTGGTGTACCTTCCTTGGCTCGAGTGGGGTCCTTGTTTCTAGGTAGCTACAGGCTAGATATGGAGAACACTTTGATGACACTGAGAAGCAGGGGACCGGTCTTCCGGCAGGCTGGGAGATGGTGCAGTGGTAAGAGCATTTGCTGTGCAAGGACCTGAGTTCAAATCTCCAGGAATCACAACTGGAGGGATTCCCACAACTTGTTTACAAGGTGGTAATGTCCCAGAAGAACAGAGGTCAGAGGGTTTCCCCAAATACCTTATTCTCTCCTGTCTTTGTTAAACAGAGCAGCCCCCTTAGCCTGTCCTTCCTCTTTCTTCTCTCACTGCCTGTGAAGTGCTGGGACCTCAGGAGCAGCAAGGACAGAGGACACAGCACTGTGGTTTTAACCCCGTGTGTGACAGATACAAGAGGCTCTATGTCCTTATCTCACAAATCATCCTTATCTTGCCTTCCCTATGCTAGGCCTTTACCATTACAATTAACAGACAATCTCAGAGAACAAGCCGTGGGGGACCTGCCACAGACCAGCCTGAGGAAGTCAGGCAGGAGGCGGTGTGGGGAGAGTTGTTCTGAGCAGTGCTGTGTTGAGGGGGGAGGACAGAGGAGGGTGGGTGGAAGGAAGAACCCTTGCTTGGCAGAAAGAGGAAGCTGAGGCAGGTCTGGCTTCCCCTCTTTCCCACACAGCCGCCATCACAAGCCAGTTTCAATCTTAGGTCAGCTGCTCCCCCACTCCTGTGCTGCTCCACCCCAGTCAGAGGACCAGGCCGCTTCCATCTATTCAAGTTTGAATCTTGACTCCTTGGTGGAAGGTAAAGGAAGGCCCTCAGATAAGAAACCGAGGCAGCTTAGTCTTGTTTCTGTAGTGCTGGCTGGCGAGGGCACAAGGGCCTCGCACATGCTAGGCAATATACCAGTGACCCACAGCCTCAGCCTCAGATGGCCAGTCCCCCCACCCCCCACCCCATGGTGAGAGACCAGGGTCAATTCCACAGATCCTCCTCAGGGCTGGGGTAAATTTCACTTCTCTTATGGCATGGACAGGTGGCACTGGCCCCTGTGTCCCTAGAACTCAAGTTGCACAGCTGAAATTTCACCCTCAGAGTAAGAACCTGGAATGGGACATCTGAGGAAAGGCTCCCCTGCCCACTCTAACCCTGCGGGCTGGCCTGTCTGTTCCAGGCTGGGCCTGGGAGCAGGTGACTGTGCAAAGTGAGTGAGAGCTCCTGACTTGGGCCTCAGGGCTCACCTTCTCCCATCTGACCTGGGAATTGTCTAGGGGAGTCGGCAGGGAAAGGCCATAGTGGGTCAGGCATCAGCAAGAGCAGTGAGTTTGATTTTTTTTTTTGATTGAGGTAAATAAAAAAAGCTCTATCCTGCAACATTTGGAGATATAGAGTCTGTGCCCCCCAAATTCCAGATCTGACTCCCCCTTCACATCAGGCTCTTCCGGTATTGACTGTGCTGGGAGGCCTGTCTGAGGTGGGAGTCGGGGGTCTGCAGGTCCATCTGTCTGTACAGGTCTCTCAGCTCTCTGACTTCCTGCAGTACCCTCTTTGCCTGGCTCCAGTTGGACGATGCCTCTCCCAGCAGCCTCTCAGTCTCCAGCAGCAGCTGTTCTGACTCCGAATCGGGTGGAGACTGTGGGGGTTCCTTGGCCTTTCGCTTGACATCTCCCAGTCCCTGAACCTCTGCCAGCAGCTCCTGAGTCTTCTCCAGTTTCCTTGCTACCAGGTCCTGGATCCGGGACAGCTGCCCGGGCTGGGAGGGAATGGGGGCTGGGGATTCCTCAGCTCGAAGGTGGAGGGGACCGGCTGGGGCAGTGTCCCTCTGGGATAGGATCTCCTCCAGGGAGGCACAGCGGCCCTTCTCTGTAGAGGGCAACTTCTTCGGGGCTTGAGGGGTATAGGTGGCTCCCTTGTCTGGCTTTTCCCAAGGCCGAGAAAGGCTGCTGGCCCGGTGTGAAGAGGGCTGGATTCGGTCGGAGTCTGCTCTCCGCCGACTTCCGGCTAGCTGGGCCACGGACTTGTCCAGATCCACCCGAAAGTTCTCAGCACAAGAGGCTGGCTCCTCAGGGGAAGGGTCTTCTTCCTGGATCAGGTCTAACGTCAGCATCCCATCTGAGGTAGAGGTGGAAGCCTAGGAAGGACCAGGGTGAAAGAAGGGAGGACCCGCATCAGGACCCGCAGCGGACCCAAATGAGTGCCGGCTGTGGCCCCTTCCTCCACTCCCGGCTGAGCCCCTAGACTGTGCTATTTCGGAGTCCTTCGAGGACGATTTGAAGTTCTCTCTTTTGTTTTTCCTGTACCTTACCTTCTCCTGCATATTGTCTGGGGTCTCTGCTCTGCCACAAGCTTCCTGGGAAGTGTCTACTTCCATAAAGGGGACTCTTAAACATCACATGGGATGGCCCACAATTTACAGTAAGGTACACAGACAGAAGAGAATGCTCTACCCATGTCCTCCTGGCCACACGCCTTAGCCTGCTCTGATATCTGAACTCTGAATCCTTGCTTGGTCACAGACCTTCTTATTTCTAAATACTGCGATTTAGCAGCCATAAAGGGAAGTCAGTACTTCCTATGCTGTTAGACACGGGTGGTTCTGACAGAGCGCTGTATAGCTAGGCAGCCCTAGAGACCTTGGGCCTGATACTCCAAGGCCTGTGTTCTTCCTCCTGCAGGGACAGCCCCTCCCTAGGCTTCAGAGCCCCTCCACGGCTGCCTGAGAGAACCCATTCCTTCATTCAGGAGAGGCTCTGCTGTGGGCACGCAGCACTGGCCCTCACTCACCAGGGTGGCCGGCCACTACACAGCAGCATGTGGCACGCTGCACTCAGCTCTTCTGTTTGTCCCCTTCTAAGGGGCATTTCTCATTTCCTCAGACGTTATTGAGAACACAGATGTTGACTCAGGGTAGGTGCTGAGTAAGTCATTTTGATTTCCCTGATTTGGGAAATCAGGCAGGGCGGTAGACAGGCCTCCTGAACCTTTGATCCTCATATGAGGAGGACTCCCACAAATGTCCCTGCCTGTTCACAGCTGAGCCGGACAGACACAGAACTGGCCCCGGGTGACAATGTTTACTGTCCGGCAGCTTTACATACCACAGCCATGAGGTGTCCCCGAGTTGGAGGGCGGCGGGAGTGTTGGATTTTTGCTCTGTCTCGAGTAGGGTGGGCAAGGTAGCTGTCCTCCTCAACGGTGACCTGAAGAGACACTCCGTGAGTCACAGGTTTTCTTTAGGACTCTGTCCCAACTGGATGCCCCTAACGTGCCTGGACTGGAAAATAAGCCCACCCCACCAACTATTTCTGAGCAGGGCCCCAGGCAGAAGGATTTATGGACGCAGCTGACCCAAGGCCAGCTCAAGCATCAGGAAGCTGGAGAGGGGGTGAGCAGAGAAAAGACTTCGGAGAGAACAGGGGGATAATAGGGCCTTTAAAGAAGCAGAGAAAGTAGAGTTGGGGTGAACTAAAGGAGTCACAGCCTGTGTTCTACCATAGCACCCCTTTCCCACAACAGCCCCTGACCTCATCCAAGATGCGGTTCTTGGCTCTGGTGATAGCAGAGCTCAGGGCGTTGATCCATGACTCCTTCTCTTCAGGACTCACCGCCAGGAAGATCAGGTTGGGTGCCTGGGAGGGAACGCTCTTGTTTTAGCCAGTTACACATAAATTATAATCCCCCCAAGAGAAAGATATTATAATCTCATTCCCTCACACCCCACTCCTAGAAAGAGAGGTTCCGCATCTGGAATCATGACAGAAAGAAACCCAGAGTCTGTCCCTGCAAAATGCACAGGTTGTTTTAGAAACGATCGAGGAAGAGCTAAGAGTGTCACTGGATTTGAACGTGATACTGCAGACCATTGGGGAGGTGTGACAAAGCTTAGGTATTAAAGTGTCAGATGACACAGAATGTGACAAACACGGCTTCCCTGGGTTCTCTTGAACTTCAATCACCCATCAGGGTACAGGGATCAATAAATAACTCTTCTTCCAAGAGAATACATGTGTATGCACAGTAGGTGTGTATGTGTATGTGTGTGTATGTGTGTGTGTGAAGGGGAAAAGGGAGGGGGCAGGGAGAGAACTATCTTTATGGATGAACAAGTTCACAGAGCTGGGTTGCCTGGAAGGAAGGGAATGGACAGAATATTCTCCAGTTAAATAATAAAAGCTAACCTGGGAAGCAGAGGCAGGCAGATCTTTTTGAGTTCGAGTCCAGCCTGGTCTACAAGAGCTAGTTCCAGGACAGGCCCCAAAGCCACAGAGAAACCCTGTCCCGAAAACCCAAAAAAATAAAATGCAAAATAAATAAATAAATAAAAGCCAGAGGGAGAACAATTTTGGGGGCTGTTCTGGGCCTCGAGGCCCTGCCCAGCCCATCAGGCCACAGACCCACCATGGTGCCTGGCTGCTTGCATCGGGACAGGGTGAACTTGCTGTGGTTTTTTTTGCTTCTGCTCTTGGATTTCCGGAGTTCTTCACACTTCTCATAGTCGGTCAAGTCAAACACCTCTTGGATATTTTTCTCATCCTTTACCTAGGGGAGGTTTGGGGTGTGACAGGATAAAATTACTCTGCTTTTCCTCCTGAGGGAAGGGGAGGATGACAGTGGAAGCCAGCCCACCCCAGGTGTAGATGTGGGATAGGAATAAGCACCAAGTCCTTGTATGGGCTCCTGTTTAACCCCTTGCCTTCCAAGTCACCATTCCAGGGTCTCCCTCTACCTATGACCCTCCCTCTGTTTCTGAAGGACACAGCTTTACAAGCCCTTAAAGGGACACAGTGAGTAGGCTGATCTGATCATCTCGATCATCCTGAGTGGCCATTAACTGTCCAGGGGAAGGTGAAAAGGGCAGCCAGCATCTGCCTCTGGCCTCAGGGAATATTATGGTTCCTAAGAGCGTCCCTTCCCACCTGCTCTTTCTTCTAAAGTAGGACATTAATAGGAGATTTTTCCCGACCAGCAGGCCAGCCACCCTCTTCTGCTTAGTTGGGAATAAGCCAGGAACGAGTTGGTCATGTTTCCCGGGAAAAATTGGAAATTGAGCAAATGTGTCTAAGCAGCCCCAGGGTTCCCTTGGCAGACCTTTACCAGCCTGAAGTACTGTGGCGTGGCGCAGCGAAGGGCACATTCATCTAGCTACGTTGGTCTGGCAAGGCTTGGCTCTCTAGGATTCTCCATGTTTTAGGGTCCCCAGACTTCTGGCTAGGAAGTGACCAAGAGGCCTTAAACATTATGGTGGACATGGGACAAGGTGCTACAGGAATGTTCGAGAACAATTCACAGGAACCCACGCTGGGATGTGGAACCTCCTCTCTGGCTCCTTCCCCAGAGAGACTATCAGTGGAGTCCAGAAAGCTTGGAGAGGAAAGAGCTGGGTGTGTGTGGCAAGGAAAGGACTCACTTCTGTTTTCCTGAGGGAAGGGAGGCTGATAAGGCACTGTGGGAGTAGGAGGTGTTGACAGAGGTTAGGAGGGGTACGGGTAGGAGACAGGGTGAGGCAGGTGGTAGAATAAGTAAATGACAGTGCTCAGGAAAGATGGACCCCCTGACAGGGTTCCTGTGAATTGTTCTGGGCCGTATTCAGTGTCTTCAGTGTCTTCCCCACGGCAAACACGATTACACCTTCCAAACGAACCCTTCCTTCTCGGGGCCCACACGGACTAAGTATCACTTTCAAGCTAACTTCCCCTATCATGAAGTCACCTTAAGGTGTGGCTCTGTTCCTACACCTGGCCGTTGATCAGAAGATACCTCAGCTCCCTTAAAGGGTGCCCTTGGAGAGTAGGGAATGATCCACAACTGAAGGGCTTCTCTAGTGGAGGAAGTTGGGGAGACCTTGCTTTCCCAAGAAACACCAATAGAAACCATGGAATGATTACAGGCGTTTTCCTTTTTCGCATTAGCACGTAACCTGCAAACATATTTTGCTCTGGGATTTTACATCTTCAATCTACTGGTTTGTTTACAATCTACTGTTTTGTTTATAGGCAGAATAAACGGTATCTTTTGGCAGCTTCACCCTTAGCCCAGGCCCACTGGACCATGGACTTGGTTCTGAAGAATGGTCAAGAGTAGGTGCAGTCCCCCCCCCCTTCTCCAATTCCCTCCACAGCAGGGGGCATCTGGCCCCAGGGCTAGTCAGATGCTCCTGACTCAGAGGACAGCAGATACTCTGAGGTCACCCTATGGTCTCTCTGCCCTGTATTCCCCCTTCAAACACACACACACAGGCTTATTAACCAACTAACCATGCACTTCTGTCCCCAGGTTCTGCCTTTTGGACAATCAAGCCAAAACCAGAGGCCTTGTTTAGTTTCTTTAGCCTTTCACTGCCCTCCGGTTTCAGACCCGTAGGAAGCCTTTCCTGATTGCTCGCTGTTTCCTGGCATTGTGAAGGAGATAGATACACTGTGACACTTGCTACAACTTGTTTAAATAAATAAAACCAAAGTGGAAAGCAAGAAAATTGAGGTGAGAGCTCTCTGTAGGATTTGGGACTAGGTAGCAGTGACCCTTCCCGCTCTCCAACCGTTATGTTTAGGCCCCTTCAAGAGGGGCCTCGCGGGCTCAGTGCTGTTTAGTTCTCTCTCCTTGTCTCAGCAGACAGTTTTTGGATGAGTACTTCTCTTGGGCTGCAAGTGTGTCTGCTTCAACACCATAAAAGGATTTATTTACCCAAATAGAACGGCAGAATGCATGTCTAGCGCAGAAAGCAGAAGAGGTTAGAGGGCTTGCCAGTCCGTTCTGGGTGAGGGAACACAGTCAAGGCAGGAAGGGGGCAGGCTAAAGGGGACACAGTCTATCATGCTCTGGAGGAAGTCAAGTTCAGCTTCTCAGCATTCCTGGTGTTGAGTCAAGAGTTAGGGCTTTATAAAAGGGAAGGGGTTCTGGATTCCACGACCCGCCTTTAGAGTCTGACCCAGTGTGGGCTGTGGTTTCACGCTCAACTACAGAATCAAATCTGCGCGCGCGCACACACACACACACACATACACACAGACGCTCACAGTCCTAACTCCATTCCCCACTCCACAGATAAAGATGGGCAGGATATAATATGGGTTCCTTGTTTTGTTTTCTTTCTTTCTTTTTCTCTTTAAGTGGAGGGGAAGGTGAGAAAGAGGCCTGGTTCAGGACACTGGCTCCTCCAAAAATCCGGCATTCATAGCTACTGTACGTCAGGTCCCAGAGACTGACTCCAGTTTGCGTTTTTTCTATGATTGAGGGTGACTTGCCACTCAGGAGACCTACATATTCCCCCTGCTACAGACAGGAACGGAAAGGGTGGTGGGCTGGGTGGGAAAGGCAGGAAGGGGCGAGGGAGCAGTGTGTTTCAACAGAAAATTAAAAATAAATAATAAATAAAAATCCCGTATTTCATGGGGCCAGACTAGGGTAAGAGGCAGCGGACGTTCAGAACTTCTGGGAAAGGTGTTCGCAAAGGCACATTAAATAAGTAAAGTCCTAACTCCCACTCAGGTAAAGCCACTCGGGAGTGACTTTTCCCTGCAGATACAGGACTTTTGCGACCCCTGAACTTGCAGAGAGGGAGGCGGGGCAAGCCGGAGAACTAGCCGCCGCGGGGACCGGAGTCGGGATGGGCAAGGGCGCCTACCTCCTTCTCGGAGACGTACAGCTGGTCGCCTTTGAGCACCACATAGCGGTTTTTCCAAATCTCCCTGAAAATGCCTTTCCCGCAGAATTTCCGGACCCAGCCGACCTTCTCGGGCGCCGCAGAATGATGGTTTCCATCCGGAGGCCCCTGCCGGGGCGAGACGGGGGAGCGGCGGCTCAGCCGGGTCCCCGCGGCCTCCCCCCGCCCCCGCCCGGCCCCGGCCCCATTGTCCGCGCGCCGCGCACTCACCCGCTTGCCCGAGCCGCTCTTCTTCATGGCGGGATCGGGCGGCCGCGCCCGCTGCTCGCTCGCCGGTGGCTCGCGCTACCCGCAGGTCGGGTCCCCGCTGCCCCCGCCGCCCATGCCCGCCCCCGCCGCACGGGCCCCGGCCGCCGCCGCTGACGTCGCGGGCTCCGAATGAAGGGCGGACCGTGGCGCCGCCGCCGCCGCCGTGCGCTCCCCGCCCCCCGCCTTTGTTTCCGACCCGGCACCCGGCGGAGGCGCGAGCGGATAACCGGGAGGCGCGGCGATGGGGGCGGGCCCGAGGCGTGGCGAGCGGGATAGAGCGGAGGCGCCGCGGGAGACCTGCCGTCTCGGACCCACCGGCTCGGACTGGCGGGGCTCCGGGAGGCTCCAGGCGCGACCGACTCCCAGGCGGCCGGGAGCGCCCCGCGAGGCCTGCGGAAAACACGCGTGCAGCGGCGGGGAGGCCCGCGAGCCCTTCTGAGCTCCGAGTTTGTGGTGGGGCCGGGCGGGAGCCCAAGTTTGAGGACGGTTTTCCTCACCACTCCACGGTCTCCGATCCGATCCCCTCTCGGATAAATGGAGGAGGGTGAGCTGAAAGCCCCGGGAGGACCCAAGTGTGGTGTTCCAGGGCCAATTACTACCAGACAATACGCTAATAAATCTATTACCTGGTATATGGTAACACAACCACCACGAAATGCGTAAAGATCCCTGGCACAGAGCAGGGGAAATAATCCTTTTCCAGAAACGTTCAAGATGAAGTGTTGGAAGTTTGTGGTTGGAGGCATGGAGGATGTTAGGGCTTTTTTTGGAATCAAGAAAGGACCCCAGACCCTCCCTCCTTCCCAATCCTGTAAGTCTCATTATCCACACTAATTGATTTCTCTTTCAGGTGGGCACAGAACTTTCTCCCTTCAAAACACTCTTATTTTGACACTTAAAAATGTTGAGTACCATTTTGTAAGGCATATAGAGTGAGAATATTATCCCTTGGAAAATGATCAGTCTGGCACGGCGGACCAAATGCTCAAATTGACACGCTACTGTTACATGAATTAGAATGTAGGTTTTCTGACCCCGCTCTACCTTTTAGGCATAGTACACACAGCGCACTTCCCAAACTATCCCTTTCCTATCTCCCCATCTCAGTTTGGTACTGTCCTCTTTAAAAGGTGATGAAAAAAGTGAGAAAATGCAGGCTATATGAGGAAGCAAAATGGACCAGTGTGCGGACACAGCCGAGGAAATGAGCCCACGGGAGCTTTGGGGAAGTTGGCTGGGCATAGAAGAATGGTTTGGATTGAGGGTTGTTTTTTTTTTTTTTTTGTTTTTTGTTTTCTTTTGGACAAGGTTTTACACAGCCTAGGCTGCTTTCAGACTTACTACAGAGCCGGTCTTGATCTGCTAATCCTCACATCCCCACCTGATTTACATAGTTTTAAATATGGGCTGGGGGTGTGGCTCAGTGGTGGATCTGTTTGCCTAGCATTCCGGAGGGGCTCTAGCTCAATTGCCAGCCCTATAAGGAGGAAACTGAAGGATGGATACTGGCTCACGAGGCAGAAGAAATCCATGACTTTGCCTCATCTCCCTCCTCCCAGAAGCTTTCACTTAGTCTACAGATTCTAGAGCATCCCTGGTGTGCAAGACACTGGGCTCTCTGCATGGCATCAGACAGGAGCTAGTGCTCAGTGAAACATCAGGCAGAGGGGCCCGTAAAAAATAACCAAAGCAATTTTCAGATTCTAGAGCAGATGCATGTGGGCTGCAGAGCGTTCGCTGCCTGTCTGTGTCTTAAGATGTTACATAAATCTCTGGCTGTCCCCATCCCTCCCTGCTCCCTTCTCCCCAGTGACCTGAGCTATTAGGAAGCCCAGTCCGATCCTGGCCTTCTTCCCCACCTTTGCTTTCTTGGCACAGGACCTTCCCATATGCCAGCTTCTCCCCTGGTTTGCTCTCACTAGGTGAACCACATGGCACCTGAATTTGGATCTAAGTGAGACTGTTTCCAGAGAATAGTGCTTAAGTGAGAAATTAGAATAAGCACTTCTGGGTTCCTTTACACATTGTTACAGCACTCAGTGACTTCACACGCGGGCGCGGGCGCGCACACACACACACACACACACACACACACACACACACACACACCCCACACAAACACACACATGTCCACACACACATCACACACATACACACGCCACACACCAAGCACAAAAAATAACTTGAGCTAAGTTCTTTAGGGAGATAAGGTCCTGGGAGGATTCCTGAGTGCATCTGCCTGGAAGACAGTGTCCCCTGTAGCTGAGTGGTTTAGAATCAGCGTTACTCAGGGACAAAGACAGAAACTATCAGAGCTAACATTTTGTGAGCAGCTGCTTGCAAGTTTACTGGGCAGAAATATCTGAGTTGTTATTTCAAAAACAAATATCCTTGACTTAAAATCCTAATTTTAGCCAGGTGGTGGTGGCACACACCTTTAATCCCAGTATTCGGGAGGCAGAGGCTGGCAGATCTTTGTGAGTTTGAGACCAGCCTGGTCTACAAGAGCTAGTTCCAGGACAGGCTCCAAAGCTACAGAGAAACCTATCTCGAAAAACCAAAATAAACAAATTAATTAATTAATTAAAAAAATCTTACTTTTAAAATAGGATTGATGCTTTGACCAGGCATTTTATCTATGGGAGAGAGAGTTATTAAATCATGCGTCCTTCATTAAAATATTGTTAATAAGGAAAAAGGAGTAATAATAGAATTAGCTCTATAAATAATGAACTATATCTCTGTATTTAATTTTTATCATCACATGAGGAAGGCACTAATTATTTTCACTTTATGGATGAAGAAACTGACCCTGTCACAAAAAGACCAACATTCCCAACATTGTTATCCCATAAATTTGAATGATATCAGAGAATACTTATCAACATATACTTTAAGGGGCTGGAGGGATGGGCCAGCAGTCGAAAGTGCTTGCTGCTCTCGTAGAGGACCTGAGGTCAGCTTCCAGCACCCACACTGGGCAGACTGTAACTCCAGCTCCCAGCAGCTCCAGGAGACTCATTGACCTCTTCTGGTCTAAAGGGGTACCCATGCCCACAAACCCCCCCACCCCGTGCACAGGAACACATGAAAACACATATACAATCTTACAACTTTAAAAACAGAACCAGGGACTGTGCTGTGGTGGTTTTGCTCCAATTATGTGAGGACGCCTTAATTTCCTGCCATTATTGATACCATCACTTTGTACTTCGTTCAGGAAAGGAAAAACTGAGACCAGAGTTGTCATCTGCCCTGGCATAGCTAGACATGCCCGAGTACAGGCTGTGCCTTCGTTGTATGGTATAGCACCATCTCAAGTCTCACCTTGTGAATTCCCATGAATGAGCCTCAAAGAAATCAAACAAAATCACTCATATCTCTGTAGACTGAATTCTTATTGCAACCCTACATGGGTTCTCAATGCTACAGCAAATGGCTCTCCAAAGAAATGAGTGTGCCAGACTGAGGTGAACAGGAGACGAGGGGTGTGTCCTGGAACCCTTCCTGGGGCAGTAAGGGCATGAAGAAAGAACAGACACAAACACACGTACAGAAAAGCTGGGTGGTTTATATGCACTCTGCCACAGCAGCCTGGACCCTCAGGGGACTTAGGTACTCCCCCCCCCTCCCGGGAGGCTAGCTGGGGGGGGCAGTTTCAGGCTGCCGTAGTCCTGGAGGAGGAAGCTGTCCTTGTTAATTTTTTAGAACACTCCTACTTGGGCGGAGGAAGGACTTGCCTCTCTGAAAGAGATCTGAGGAAAAGGCTTTGTCAATTGCCCATAGTTCTAATCCCATGGTCCTTCACATGGCTGCCTCATGTCACACGGAACTTCACTTGCTCAGGACATAAGGGACGGTACCATGTATAGCACACGACTTTCTGAATCCCTTGTATCTCTGACAATCTGTTTCTTAAGAACAATCTCGATGAAGCCCATCAAACTCTAAAGCAACTGCTGTCAAGTACACAAAGGACGTATTTATTTGATACAGAATCACAAGGGGGTTGGGATGGGCTCATCGTCACCAGTCCCAGTGTCTGTCGGTGTTCAGGAATGGTGAGCTACAACAAACACAAGAGCCCTCCTGAGGCCCCCTGGGAGGCAGGGAAGGGCTGAGGCCAGGGTAAGAAGAGGACATGCTGTTCTTGCCGGTTGCTGGTCTCCATCGCCATCTCATCTTCTGCTTGCTGACCTCGAGGTGGCCTGTGTGCTCTCCCTGCTTCGGCTGTGCAGCCCAGAAGCCATGACTTCCTCTAGGAAACTGACAAGGAGATTCCAGGTTATTTAGAAGAAAAGCAAAGGCTTCACCAAAATAGAGCATCATTTTTCCGGCACTGACGTGGCTAAGAAAACATGGTTTGATGCTGTGTGCTGGGTAGAAGGATGCTGGATAAAGCATCCAGGCCAGGACTGGATTTTTCCTTTTGTTTCTGGTTTCTCTGTATAACAGCCCTGGCTGTCCTGGAATTCAATCTGTAGACCAGGCTGGTCTCAAACTCAAGGAGATCCACCTGCCTCTCTCTGCCTTAAGTGCTGGGAGTCAAGGCATGCACCACCACCTTGCCTGGCTAAAATTTTCCTTGTGTTTTTTGGACAGGATTTTTTGACATAGCTCTAACTGACCTGGAACTCAGTACGTAACCCAGGCTGGCTTCATGTAACCCTTTTCTCTCAGCCTCCTAGGTGGTGAATGTAGTCACACGTGCCTTATGTGTGCCACAGGGTCTGTGTAGAAGTCAGAGGACAGCTGGTAGGGCTCAACTCAGGTCATCAAGTTTGTCAGCTGGTGCCCCACCCACTGCGACTTTAAAAAGAAATTACAGAATCCAAGATCTTTTAAAGATGTACTTATTCCCTTAGGACAATAGTTCTTAACCTGCCCAATGTGTTGACCCTTTAATACACTTCCTCATGTAGTGGTGACCCCCAACCATAAAATTATTATGTTACTACTTCATAACTGTAATTTTGCTACTGTTATGAGTTGTAATGGAAATATTTGATATGTGACCCCTGTGGGGGTTGTGACCCACTGCCTTAGGACCATGTTATATTAGCACCTAGTATCTATATTCTCCTAAAATACAGATTTTTATCAATTGGATACTCTTTCCTCTTTAAAATCTTCCTAAAAAACCGTCTCTCTGTGTGAAGCGTGTCATGATATGCACGTTGAGGCTGGGTGTCTGTGTGTGAAGTGTGTCATGACATGCACGTAGAGGCTGGAGGACAGTGTGTGAAGTGTGTCATGACATGCACGTAGAGGCTGGGGGACAGTGTGTGAAGCGTGTCATGACATGCACGTAGAGGCTGGGGGACAGTGTGTGAAGCGTGTCATGACATGCACGTAGAGGCTGGGGGACAGTGTGTGAAGCGTGTCATGACATGCACGTAGAGGCTGGGGGACAGTGTGTGAAGCGTGTCATGACATGCACGTAGAGGCTGGGGGACAGTGTGTGAAGCGTGTCATGACATGCACGTAGAGGCTGGGGGACAGTGTGTGAAGCGTGTCATGACATGCACGTAGAGGCTGGGGGACAACCTGAGGTCTGGTCCTCACCATTCACCTTATACAGGCTCTGCTTAGGTTGGAGTTTACTCAGCTCCTTCTGCCGGCTTAGTGAAGCCGCCCAAAACATAAGCTGAATAAACGAATGAATTAAAGTATTTGCCCATTGGTGAGAGATGCTTCTCTCTAACATTAGCATTATTTAATGGCATTTGTAAGCATACTCAAGAGTCAAGGCACAGCCGGGCGGTGGTGGCGCACGCCTTTAATCCCAGCACTCGGGAGGCAGAGGCAGGCGGATCTTTGTGAGTTCGAGACCAGCCTGGTCTACAAGAGCTAGTTCCAGCGCAGGCTCCAAAGCCACAGAGAAACTCTGTCTTGAAAAACCAAAAAAAAAAAAAAAAGAGTCAAGGCACAGCTCTCCAGCAGAGATGATTGGAGGGTACCTCAGAACTGCTTAGAGTTCAGACCTGGAAGATTCTGGGGCTTGGGAGATTTAAATTCTCAACTCCATTAGAGACACACACACACACACAACACACACACACACACACACTAAATAAATAAAAAAAATAAAAAAGAAAAAAAAAAGAAAGGGAAAGGAGGAGAAACCAAGTTCATTTATCTTCTGCTGAAACATAGATGCCTCTGTCTGGCCTCACCTTTCGGCCATTGGACTGGAAATACCAGAGGACACCAAGCTAGGGTCAGGAGAGGGGGTGGCATTGCCATTTGGAAAGGTAACGGTCTCCAGTAAGACAGAATTGTGCTGGGTGCCCTGCTCATTCTCGACTCCAGTAGGAAGGGAAAGAACTCGCTAAAATTGTGCAGCGGGTTCCTCCCATGCAGATCGGTGGCCTGCACATTCCTGACTGCAAAGAGAAGACTCGGTATTTGCCAAGCCTAATTTTGTTTCCCAGGGCTATTGTGACTTTTCAGATAGCTATTTAGGGACTTTGATGAGTCATTGCTCAGAATGCTTAAAAATTATGGGCAATGAACACATTGGTGGCTGTATCCTAAATTTAGACTGTTTAAAAACAATGAAACAAAAAGAATGCCTTTTCTTGTCTAGATTTTTTTTTTAAATCAATCTCACCTAAAAACAAACTAAAAAAACTTCTTGTGGAGCTAGAATCCAGTCCAATTCAGTTAAATTCAATTTAATAAGCGTTTCCTGAGCATGACTGTGAGCTACATGGAACAGCTCATGAGTCCTATTGTAAGGGCTCTCAGAGCCAGAACACAAGCACCTCTGGGCAGCGTGTGTGGCACAAAGAGCACTGGACTAACAGTCAGCGCTGCTCTTAGTCTGTGCGGTTCTCAGGCTGCCTCCCCAGCTCTACAGATGGAAAGAGAGGAGTCTGACTCCTGGAAAGCAACCCTCAGTGGTGAAGAGCATGGCTGTTCTCCCAGAAGACCTGGGCTGGGTTCCTGGCACACACACATCTGTCACTCCAATTCCCTTGTCTGGCCTTTGCACACATACAAACAAACACTCATGAAACAAAAATAAATCCTCTTAAAATGTTTGTATCATCTTTTTAGTTTCTGGCAACAGAGCAGCAACCAATACTCAGAGTGATCATGTTAATCACTAGGTAATTCCTATGAATAACCGTTCCTAAACAATCTTCAACAATACTGCAAACATATGTGCATGTATGTACAAATCTAAGTCAGCATCTTTCTCATATTCACTATGGTCCAGAGGCTGACATAACGAGAGAGAGGAGGGAGAACTGAAAGGCTGACTCATGGGACTAACACTGTATAATATATCCCATGCACTGGAATGGCTGGGGAGATGGCTTTGTGGGTAAAGGTGCTTGATGCCAAGCTGGATGCCTTTGTCTGACTTTTGGGTGCACATGGTAGAAGGGAGAACTAATGTCCACATGTGCCATGCTATGCATAACCCTTTCATATACACACTGAGGAGTGTAATAAATGAGAAACGTAGTTTTTTTTTTTGTGGCTTTGGAGCCTGTCCTGGCTTTTGTAGACCAGGCTGGTCTCGAACTCACAAAGATCCGCCTGCCTCTGCCTCCCAAGTGCTGGGATTAAAGGCGTGCACCACCACCGCCCTGCTGGGAAATGTAGTTTTTATGTCTTTATGGACCATGTAAGAAGAAAGAGCGTTAATCCAAGTGTGATACACACACAGAACCCAGCACTTGAGGTTTCTGTTTTCCTGAAAACTTTTGAACTTTCCTCTACAACTTCATTTTATTTTGTTAATTTAAATCTCCTTTGTCTATCTCCCAAATTACACGAAAATTGATATTACAAAAGACATGTCACACTTATTTGTGTCCTTGCATGTCCCCAGGACTAATCATATTCTAAATTGAGAAATATAGGCTTGTTTAATTCCCTCGCTGAGGCCTGAGGTCATCGAAGGCACATCTTGCTCACTTCCCTGTTCCCTCTCCTCTGATAGCTCAGAGCACTCCAAGTCTCTTCTCCTGTGCCCTCCAACAATGGAGTCAGAGTACGCCAACACTCTTGACTCTTGTTTCTTTTACTCCTAGAAAGCAGCAATAGCAATAGCAAAATAAGTAAAAACAACAAAAAGCCTCTCAGGTTTCAACAGACAGGTGATCCAGAAGAAAACTGGCTTGTCCACAAAAGGAAATGTCACACAGCACTGAAAAATGCATCAACAAAGTCACAAGCAATGATACAGATAAGTCTTGGAGGCAACACCTACAAAAAAAGGTTTAACACTACTTTTGTTGTGATTAAAACCAAGCAAAACTAAACATTATTATTAGAAATCCACCCGTTCCTGACGGATAAAGATGCACAGCCCCGCGTCAGAGTGAGGGAAGAGAAGGGCTGTAACTGGAGAGGAGCGCATGGTGCCGGGGAGTGTTCTAGTCCTGGAGCTAGGCCAGCGGTTCATGTGTTCACTGTGGTGTGCTTTCTGACATAAATGCTGTATCTCTTTTATAAATATCAAGTGTTAAGCACAGAATTTTAGAGGTTTTTTTACTGTACTATTTCTCAGATCTTTAACATGCTAATGTGAGCTGTGACTTTCAGGAGAGTGTGCAGGCCTGTGCGGCTGTCTCTGTACACTCTGATGTGAGCTGTGACTTTCAGGAGAGTGTGCAGGCC
>JAQHUG010000468.1:0-38531 GCA_028555095.1 Dicrostonyx torquatus | reverse complement strand
AAAAAAAAAAGAAGAAGAAGAACAAAGCTCTTGGCCCTACTACTTCTCTCACTGAGAAGAAACGGGGGACAAATGCAAACACCGGGACTCTGGGTGAATCCAGCACTGTGCGTGTGATTCACTGGAGCTCACGTGCAGAAGCAGGAAGGAGAAAGGCCCTCAGCACCTTGTGCTATCAGTCATGCAGGTCCAAGAGGAAGCCAGCAGTAAGGAGAAAGACCCACAGACACGCTTTCACAGCACTGCGAACACCCAGGACATTAGTTTCTCACAGCAACCATAACTATAAGACTAGAATTAAAACCCTAGCGCTCAAGATGTGGAGGCAGGAAGATCAGGAGTTCAAGGCCAGTCTTATGTACGGAGAGAATTTAAGGCCAGCCTGTGCTACATAAGACAATGTCTTGAAAAGCCAATCAACAACAACAACAACAAAACCCTCCTCTGGCGGGCAGGCTAGCATTTGAAATGTTTCTACCCTTACACGCAGCCATCTCTTCACACTGCTACTAGTGCAAAGGGGAGGGCTCGGACACGTCCCAGCTCTGTGCTTCCAAATCAGCTAACATCTTGCTAGTTTTCATCTGGAAGCTGGGATCACAGTGACTTTACTGCTTGGATTAGGACGGTTAGATGAGTGAAGGAAGCGTTCTAGCACGTGGTTCATGCTCAGCTGCTAACCACATGGGCTGTGCATAAGGATGCATAGGAAACATTTGTAACAGTTTCTGAGAGTGAGGAATGACAAAGAATATCAGCCAGGGGCTGAGCCAGCATGCATGGGGCCCTGGGTTCAATCCCCAGCATTGCATCCAACAGGTATGGTGGTAGCGCATACATGTAATCTGAGCACCCAGGAGGATCAGAGGTCAAGGCCATCCTTGGATATATAGCAATTTGGATGTTAGGCTGAGCTACATGAGATCCTGTCTCAAAAAAACAATTGTTAAATAATATATCTCAAGATAGCTCCTGAATTGGTGCATAAAAATATTTATTATTGGGAGCTAGCTGCAGAGATGGCTCACAGGTTAAGAGCCCTGGCTGCCCTTCCAGAGGACCTGGGTTCAATTCCCAGCAACCACATGGCAGCTCACAACCATCTGTAACTCCAGTTCTAGGGGATCAAGCATCCTTACCTAGACCTACAAAATACCAATGCACATAAAATAAAAATAAATTTAAAAAATATTTATTAATGTAGAAAAAACCTGATGATTGGTTAATCAAACAACAATATGATTCCATCAATAAAATTGACAAAGGTAAGTATTTGTATTGAAAACACATTGTCTTTTATTTAAAAATAGTCTTTGTGGTACCACACACCTTTAATCTCAGCATTCAAGAGAAAGGCAGGAGGACTGAGAGTTCAAGGCCAGTGTGGGCTGCATAGGGAGAGCCAGAATCAAAGAATGAAAGGCTGGGGAAAGGTTTCTATACGCTCACTGGTAAAGACTACAGACTACACATTAGGACAATGGCAGCAATTCTTTCAGGGGCAGTTTGATATTTTAGTACCCCATTTTGGTTTAATTATGTTTATTATTAATATTCTTAATATTTTAAAGATTTATTTATTCATGTGTATGTACAGAGCCTGCAGAAGCCAGAAGAGGGTCCTCTGGAATTGGACTTACGGATGTGAACTGTCAGGTAGGTGCTGGGAACGGAACCTGGGTCCTCTGTACAAACAAGTGCTCTTAAGTGCTGATCATCTCTCTTGCCCCTAGCTCTATTATTTTTATATAAAAATTGTATATTGTTTTTATGATGAAAAGTCGTCTTTATTAAGTGTATACATAAATTAGGGTCAGGAGACATACTTAGGTTTGTGTTCTGGTTAAATTCAACTGTTCTACTTTTCGGTTAGGGCGCCATAAGCCCTCATGGGCACAAAGCATGGCTTCCTCTCCAGCTCCTTGAAGAGATAATCACACATAAACAGTGCTAAGAAAACGCTGGTCAGCAGCAGGGGAACAAACCCACAAAGGAAATCCCTATAAAGGTGATGTGGCTCTGATGCTTTCAGTGGAATCCCAAGATGACCAAATTGAAGACCAGTGTTGTCTGGATTCCTTTCTCTTTGAAATGCAAATTCTGTCATAGTATCCTAATCTTTCTGTAAATAATTCAGGGGCTGAACCAACTATGGTCACAGGAGAAGGGCCGAGTTTCTAGTGTTCCCTGCTAAGGAAGGATCTCTAAGGCACTCGCTGACAGCAAGCGTTGGCCCCTCTGCTTCCAAACTCTCATCAGTCGCCACTAGTCAATCCAATTAACCATTTTTATTCAAATTTAATTTGTGATGACAAACACCCTAAAATGAAATGATTCTGGTTCCTTGCCTTTATATTATTTTCTCACTGGGCAGAAGGCTTCCCACTTTGCTTACAAGTGATGTTTAAAAGCAAAGGATCTGACAAAACACAGCAGGTAACTCTTCCTAAAGTCAGTTAGGAAGTTAACTATTTCAGTTGAGTGTTCAGGTGAGCGGGGAGAAACAAGCTAGCTTTATGATCTCTTTACTACCTCAGTTTCCTCACCCGAGAAATGAGATTTCATTGGGCTGTTATGAAAATTAAACAGAGTGGAATGGGGCCCGAACATGGTGGCACACACCTTTAATCCCAGAATTTGGGAGGCAGAGGTAGGCGGATCTCTGAGTTTGAGGCGAGTCTGGTCTACAGAGCGAGTTCCAAAACATCCAGGACTATGTGGGGAGATCCTGTCTTAAAAAACAAACATGGAACAAAACCAAAATTGCAAGTGTTTAAAAGCCACAAATGTGAGGTGCATAGGTAATTTAAAATGTTCTGGTAGTCATTTAAAAAAAAAAAAAAAACTAAGATGAAGGGAAATTTCAGTATAGTGAATAGTTATTTAACTCATATATCCCAAATTATCATTACAGCACATAATCAATTTAAAATTATTAATAAGATTTTTTTTTGCATTTCTCTTTGAAATCCAAAATGTCTTTTATACTTGCAATACACCTCAAATATGACTAGCCACAGTCAAGAGCTCAATAGCTACACGTGGCTGGAGACCACTGTAGTAGACAGCATAGGTGTAGGGTACTAAAGCACCTGTAGCACACAGTAGGCGCACACTGTAATTTAGTCCTTACTGTTACAGTATTTTTTTTTTGTTTTTTTTTTTTTTTTTTTTTTTTTTTTTTTTTTTTTTTTTGTTTTTCGAGACAGGGTTTCTCTGTGGCTTTGGAGCCTGTACTGGAACTAGCTCTTGTAGACCAGTCTGGTCTTGAACTCACAGAGATCCGCCTGCCTCTGCCTCCCGAGTGCTGGGATTAAAGGTGTGCGCCATCACTGCCCGGCTCCAGTATCTTTTTTAAAAAACATTTATTTTATTATTTTTGAAGTTATGTGTGTGTCTGTCTGTAGGTATGTACCTGTAAGAGCAGGTTGTCGCAGAGGCCAGAAGAAGACGCTGGCATCCCTGAGCTGTAGTTACAGGCCATCTTAAGCCGTCTGATGTGGTGCAGGGCACTGCATTTGGGACCTCTGTAAAAATAGTATTCATTCATAAGCACTGGCCGTGTCTCCGGCCCTGTAATGTCCTCCTGAGAACCTGCTATAGAGTGTGTGCCCCAGAACCAGACGGCTTCACTTTTCTATGCATTTCCCCCGTCTGCAGGGAGCACGAAGGATCACTTGGTGGAGGGGACTCTGCCTACTACCTGCCGCCTGTACCACGTGCTTTCCTAGTTAGAGGAAGGTAACTGGGAAATGAAATCTTTAATTGCTTTGCAGATTTATAGCCACTGAGGGTTTAACTGAATCCAGTGTAAATTTAAGTGAAACAGAGAACCCACTATGTGTCATGGTTAGTCCTGACTTGGAAGGGAACCTGGCAGGAAAAGGATGGCTGGTTTGGTGTCAGTTAGTAGGATGCATTCTTGTCAGAAGTCTTAAGAAGGAATAAACGGACAGTTCTAGAGACTGAAGTTCAGGTGGTGCTTCTCAGGTCAATTGGCGAATACATTCATCTCCTTCCCTTTCACTTCTATCCTAAATCTCAAGGAAACAGAGATTCTATTCCATTAGAAGAATTGTGTCCATTCGAATCGGGTCTTAGCCTCCCGGCTCACACAGATGACCTAGTTGCTTCCAGTGAGGACTACAACTCTTTATTGTTGACTGCTTGTGATGTGGTAAGGTTAAAGTCCAAACCAAGATTCTCATTTGTCTGCAAGGATCATGCTCTCCAAAAATACAAGACGACGAAGACTCAATTTATTGCAGGTAAGGAAATACTGACTACAGTTTACTGGGCCTACGACTCTGCATTTTTATAATAAACAAATGTTCATTTGGGGGATAACCCTTTTAGTTCACATTAGCTTCCAAAAAGTTCTCTAAAAGATTTATTTACTTTTTATTTATGTTTATGTATGCACCTGAATGAGATTATGTGTATCAATTCCTCCAAGTGCCTGTGGAGGCCAGATGAGGGAGTTGTAGACAGCTGTCTGTGGCCCAGTGTGGGTGTTGGGAACTGAACCTGGGTCTTCTGCAAGTGCACAGCACTCTTTTTCTTTCTTTTCTTTCTTTCTTTCTTTTTTTTTTTTTTTTTTGGTTTTTCGAGACAGGGTTTCTCTGTAGCTTTGGAGCCTGCACTGGAACGAGCTCTTGTAGACCAGGCTGGTCTCGAACNTTTTGGTTTTTCGAGACAGGGTTTCTCTGTAGCTTTGGAGCCTGCACTGGAACGAGCTCTTGTAGACCAGGCTGGTCTCGAACTCACAGAGATCCGCCTGCCTCTGCCTCTCGAGTGCTGGGATTAAAGGCGTTCGCCACCACCGCCCGGCCCGAGCACAGCATTCTTAACTACTAATCAAGGTCTCCAGCCTCCACACTAGCTGTGGTAGCTCAGACGATGCTCTAAGTCCAATGTGACGACTTTAGCCTACAATGCACAAAGCTCATACAGAATAATAGGAGCCAAATGAGGAAAACTATTCAGATATCAAGATAATGTGGTGCATGCATCCAGTGAAATAGTCAGTCACAAAGAGGAATGAATTATGCTATCACAACATGGGTGAGCCTCAGAAGATTATGTTAGCAAGAGAAGAAAACTTAATCTCCCTCAAACTGTCTAGGGAGGAGACATCTATGTGGACAGGAAATGGCTGAGGGCTAGGGTGGGAGATTCTTTAGGGGACGATGGAAATGTTCTAAACTAGACTATGCTGATGCCTGCACATATTTATAAACATGCTGAAAATCAATGTACACTGTGCTGAGTCAACTGTGTGATCCATGTACTATGTCTCAATTAGAGCCATCAAAATAATGACCACCCAGGCTGGAGAGAGGTAAAAAGCACTCGCTGCTCTCCCAGAGGACCTGAGTTCAGTTCCCAGCACCCACATTGTGTGGCTCATGACTGTCTGTAATCCATTCCCAGAGGATGGGTTGCCCTCTTCTGGTTGTCTTCTGGTTGCCCTCCACAAGTGGCATATACTCATACAGACACACACACACATAAAAACAAACACCCCACGCCTTTAATCCCAGCACTCAGGAGGCAGAGGCAGGCGGATCTCTGTGAGTTCGAGACCAGCCTGGTCTACAAGAGCTCGTTCCAGAATAGGCTCCAAAGCCACAGAGAAACCCTGTCTCGAAAAACCAAAACAAACAAACAAACAAACAAACAAACACCCCAACTATCATGTTCTCTAACTCACAGTGAGTCTTCTGAAACCTCAAAGCCAGCTTCCAGGAGCACACCTTCTCCAACAAGGCCACACCTCCTAACTCTTTCCAAACAGTCCCAGTAGCTAGGGACCAAAATTTGAAACATGAGCCTTTGGAGGCCATTCTCATTCAGACCACCACACTATGTTAGAAGCAAAAGCCTCCTTCTGTTTGAGCTTGTATTTAGACCTAACCAAAGGCCATCACAATTACACCCAATCAGCGAAGACTTTAAGGAAACACATCGTGTGACTATAGAGGGCCTTCTCATCATTGTAGCCAGAAATTCACTATAAACATAATAGCAGAGAAGCCACGCCGTGGTGGTGCACACCTATAATCCCAGCACTCTTAAAGGAGAAATTGCTTAAGAAGGAGACACTTAACTGGCCATGGTGCTGCACATCTGTAATGCCAACAGTCGAGAGGCTGAATGAGGCAGGAGAATTGTAAGTTTGAGGTTAGCTTAGGGATGAGAGTGAGACCCTGTCTCAAAAAGGCAAAAATGAATACACAATCAAACAAAAATGTTTTTGTTTTAAAAAAAAAAACAACATAGTGAGTCCCTGTTAATTCTGCTGTGGTAATAAACCACTATTGTCATTATTTATTTATTTATTTATTTATTTTTTCGAGACAGGGTTTCTCTGTAGCTTTGGAGCCTGTGCTGGAACTAGCTCTTGTAGACCAGGCTGGTCTCGAACTCACAGAGATCTGCCTGCCTCTGCCTCCCAAGTGCTGGGATTAAAGGCGTGCGCCACCACCGCCCGGCTATTATTATTATTTCCAAGACAGGGTTTCTCTGTGTAGCCCTGGCTGTCCTGAAACTTGCTCTGTAGACCAGATTGGTCTTGAACTCATAGAGATCCACCTGCCTCTGCTTCCCTAGTGCAGGAATGTGCCACCACTGCCCAACATAAATCATTATTTTTAATATGGTTCCCTCTTGGTTATTTGTGTCTGAGCTGCCATGGTAGCAGCAGTTAATGGCTCTGTCTGGAAAACTTTAAAAAAAAGAAAGGGAGAGACAAAGAGAGAGAGTGGGAAAGAAAAACAAGACAAAGGCCACTTAAATGATACATTTGAATGGCAACATGAATTTTACATTGAGCTAACATATATTTCTGTTTAAATCGTAAAGGAGAACACCAGGCAGGATGGCATATATTCTGTACTGGGGAAGCATAGGTAGAAGGGTCGTTCTCAAGCTACAGAGTGATCCCCAGGTTGTTTCAGAATGAAAATGGTGAGGGGTGTGATAACACATATATTTCCAGGTACCTTCTGGCTTAAAATGAAGAAACTTACTCAAGGCCCTGTGTTAAAAACCAAGCCAAACCAACAACAAAAACAACCAAAGACCAGAGATACACACTGGGACAACTATTTCTCAAGGATGTACAGGGGCTGGTCTAATTCTCAGCACTGCCCGTGCTCTAAAGCACTGCAGAACCCAAACAAAAAGATTCCAGTCACCAAAGATTATGTGAATCCCGGAAATGCCCTGGGGAGGAAGGAAAGGCTTGTTTTCCTGAGACAGGATCCCAGGCTGGGCTCAAACGTGAAGTTCTCTGCCTCTGCTTCCTGAGGGGGTGGGGTTACAGGTGCGTGCCACCATGCCTGACATTTCTATGGTTTGCCAGTGTTGTTCACACTGAGATTTAATTTCAGTTTACAGAAGACAGTTATTAAATTTGCCATGAGAAGGGTAAAGGAGCCTGTAATTTTTTAAAAAAGCAGATCAATCTTGACCCATGTACATCAGGTAGCTCCCTCTAGATGTAAACTGTGGTGATTTATGCATGCTGTAGTAAGTGGCGTTTCTAAGATTCAACTGCAGAAAAATCTGTGGTAAGATTAGATTTTATTTAAAATGGCAAAGATCAGGGAAATCGAGTGATCTGTATCCATAGAAATTCCACAAGAATTATTCCCAGTCTGTAAAGACAGTGACTTGTGTCTTGACATATCGCATTCACAAGACACAGGATGTGACTTTCCTGTTTACTGGGGCACCATTATTTCAGATCCCTGGGAGGCAGTCCATACCATCCCTTCCACAATTCTAAGTATAACAGGAGGGCACTCATTATGGCATATCTAAAAGTAGACTGCTCTCTGATCTCCATAGTTTCCCAAAATAATACCATACTGCAGAGCTCTTACGACCAAGGCTGCATCATGCCACTTAGTCCTGTGGGCTTTTCTTAAGAAGTAACCCATGCATCTCACAGTGGATAACAACAGCCCTCAGAACTGAACCCTAACAATTTATAGAAACAAATTACTCAACTTATTCTCTCCATACTAAAGTCTGCATTACACGCTCACGAATGGCCTACTATCTGTACTTATAATGTTGTTTCCCTCATAAAATACTAGCATCTCTCTGAGGGAGAGTCTGGAAGTGTCCCCTCCCCAGGTCCCATGAATGCTATGCATAGGCTCTGCCCCGGGGTGGCATCCCCAGCCCTCAGACATCAATGGTTTAAAAGATGGAAAGTCAGTGGGCCATATACTCAGCTATTCTTGAGGCTGAGGCAGGAGGATTGCTTGAACCCAGGAGTTTAGGACCAACCTGAGCAGCACAGTGAGACCTGACTGGAAAGAAACCAGCCACAAAAGGAGCAGTGGATTATTAACAATTGAGTGATGCCTTGGGATTGTATGCTCATCATGATCAAGCCTTTTCATTGAAAGCTGAATTTTTTATGTTACTTCCAATTACTTAACCCTTTGTAAGAATAGTCTTTGAGAATCCAATAATGATAATTTCTTTTTATTATTAATGATATATTTTACTATTTACTGGTTGCAGGCTATATATCTATAAGAGCAAACTATAAAGATCTAATATTGGATAATTACAAATCATAAACACTAATTTTTTCCCCTCTTAGTTTGGCAGTTGTCACAGCAAGTCTCTCCTCCTAAAAGTGTCATTGGTCAGGAGCCAGTAAACAATCCTGTCCAAGATTTTATCAGCCCTTCTGTTTCTAATCTGTCTACTCTATGTAAATGTTGAGCACGTTATCAGTCAGACAAGGGAATAACAAAGTTAGCTGCAGTCCGGCAGGCCTCGAGGATTTTTCTCTTCTCTTATTAGTTCTTTGAGAATTTCATACACTGTATTTTAATCACACTCATCCTCCCTCTCCTAACTTGTCTCAGATACACCCTTTTTCCCTTCCCACACCTTCACATAAGGCCAAATTGTGCTGCCCAAATATTCTTGGCTGGATAGCCTTCCACTGGAGTGGGGTTGACCTATCAGGGCTACACTCTTAAAAACTGACCCTTCCTCTTCTAGCAGCCAAAAATTGTCAGACATGACCACTGGTGTAACAGTGGAACAAATGTTACAGGAGTAGCCAATCACTTTCCGATTCGTTTTAAATCCAGCTCTACAAGAGGAAACCTATACCTGACACCACTAGGGGGCTCTTAGTTCTTAATTTCACACACACAAAAGATCATTTGCTTATTAACTGACACTATCTTATGAAAAAATTTAAATTAGTTTTTCTCTTTTTAAACAGTAAAGTAAAATTTTATTCAAAGTACTATTAGTCAAACATTTAAAAATATGCATTTTTATTTACATTTGGTAAGACTATTTTACTAGGATGTGCATATATAATTCTACTTATCTTTAAAATGAGACGTAGACATTTAACTTTACACTTCTTATATTTCAAGTTAATGGGAAGGTGCTATTTTTTTAGGTCATGGAGCTATACAGACTCAGTAGAAATATAACTCTCAGAAAGAACATTTAAAATGCTTAAAGGTCATATTTTGAATACTAAGATTAGAATATATTAAAGGCAAAAGATTATCTTAATATACTTGAGAGAACTTATTTGAATCAAGAAGATAAAACACTATATGGCTGCCAGCAAGCACTAGCAAAACCTTTTTTACCTAGATTTTTGAAATATTAGGAACAATACATGGTCAGAGACATTTGAGAGATACTTATGAAAGAATTGCACATTGGGCTCTGACTTCTAATCTCAATCTCTCGGTCTTTGTCTCTCTCTTCTTAATTAACTGCTCTGATGATGGTATATACCAGGATTAATGGATATACATAAAATACTTAGTATTGTTCTTAGCATACAGGATATGCTCATAATTAAACAAATCATTGTTTTTATCAGCAGCAAAGGGAAAAACCTAGACGAAATGATTGTGACAGTATTAAGTCACTACTACGTCAAAAACTATTCAAGTTTACCTCATTAGCCACTGAATTAGGTATCAAACTTGTTAATCATTTTTGGATGCAAGGCTACCTTTCAAAACAATATCATCTAAAAATTTGAAATGAAATAAAATGTCATAACTATTTTATATGCTCCCCAGAACCTAACTGTTAATTCATGGACTTAAGGTAGAATATATAAAGCAAAGATTCTCTTACAACAAAACACGGAGAAAGGCAAGACAAAATTACAAGCATATTTAAGCATGAATCAAAATGCTTAAAAAGAGGAGATGGGGTGATTACTCTTCTCTTTAATTCCAGTACTCAGGAGCAGAAACAGGGGGACAGGGATAATGGTGAGGTTCTGTTCCAATAAATAAATAAATAGGAGGAAACTGAAAAGTAATCAGAAATCAGATGGAGAGAGTGTGAGCCAGACAGGTGATATGGCAGTATTCTGAAACAAGAGTATGGCTACACATTAGTATGCATGTTTTTTATAATATGTAATATTTATGTATAAATGCTACACAAGGGCATGAATAGGAAGAAAGCTTCTGTGTCTACAAATGGTAACCAGGATGCTTGAACATCAGCCAGCTCTGTTCCTCTATGCACTTCGGACTACAGAAGGACTTAATTCCTAACTGCATTCTAAAATTTATCCTCGTACCCATATATGGATGTATACATATATATACATTTATACACACACATATGTAACAATAGCAATTGAAGAAAAAGGAGGTCATTAATTTGAGAGGGTGTAGGGTGTGTGGGAGGAGCTGAAGGGAAGAAGGAGAAGTCATATAAATTTTAATTTAAAAAATTACAGGACTTAAAACTAAGAACTTGAAAGCATGAGAAGGAAGACATTAGCAGAGGTAAGGCAAATTTGAAAAAGAAACAAACATAACTTAAAGTATAACATACTATTGTAAATTAAAATTCAAAGGAGACAGTAAACACAGAGTTCACAGAGCTACAGAGAGAGTGTCTGTGCTGGAATACTGATCTGAAAAATCCATACAGAAGAGAGCAACAGAGGTAAGAGACACTGAAAAACAGAGGTTAAGAGGCATGAGGGGCCACAGAGAGTGGACGAGTGGTAACATTCGAAGAATGTGACTAGAATTTTTCCAGAAATTATGGCAAACATAAAATTTATAAAAAGTAACATATGTAAGAATATTTACATGCAGAATATTAAAACTAGAAAACCTAAGATAAAAAAGGATAATCTTTGAAAAGAATCAGAAGCCAGGTGGTTGTGGCACACTCCTTTAATTCCCTAACTCAGGAGGCAGAGCCAGGTGGATCTCTGAGTTTGAGGCCAGCCTGGTCTACAAAGTGAGTTCCAGGACAGCCAGAGCTACATATAAAGACCCTGTCTTGGTGGTGGTGGTGGTGGTGGTGGTGGTGATGGTGGTGGTGGTGGTGGTGGTGGTGGTGGTGGTGGTGAACAGGGGAAGAATCAGAAGATTATCTTCAAATGAAAAACAATAAACAATCATAGTGAGAAAAGATTTTTTTTCTGTTTTTGACTCAGTTTCTCTTTATGTTGTCCTAAAACTGGCCTGAAACTGGCTCTGTAGACCAGGCTGGTGTCAAACTCACAGAAATCCACCTGCCTCTACCTCAGAAGTGCTAGGATTAAAAGAATGTGCCACAGCTGGGTGGTAGTGGTGCACCTTTAATCCCAGTACTTGGGAGACACAGGCAGGAGGATCTCTTTGAATTCAAGACCAGCCTGGTCTACAAAGGCTAGTTACAGGACAGTTAGGACTGTTACACATAGAAACCCTGTATTGAAAAACTGGAAAAAAAAAGGGGGGGGGAGTGTGCCACCATGTCCAACCTGAAAGAAACAAGTGAAAAAAATCCCATTGACTTTTAAGTGCTAGACAAAAAACTATCATCCCTAGAATTCCTTTTTTAAAATAAGAACTCACCCTCTCCCCTTCTAAAAAGATTCATTCTTTGCTGTTGGATAATACTCTTGTACACTGTAAAGATTTGTCACTTGCATTGCTCTAATAAAACACTGATTGGCCAGTAGCCAGGCAGGAAGTATAGGTGGGACAACCAGACCAGAAGAATTCTGGGAAGAGGAAAGGCAGAGATACAGTTGTAAGCCAGACACAGAAGAAGCAAGATGAGAGTGCCTTACTGAGAAAAGGTACCCCACGTGGCTAAACATAGATAAGAATTAAGGGTTAATTTAAGTTGTAAGAGCTAGTCAAAAATAAGCCCGAGCAATAGGCCAGCCAGTTTATAACCAATATAAGCCTCTTTGTGTTTATTTGGGACTGAATGGCTGCTGCGGGACCAGGCAGGGCAGAAACTTCTGCCTACAATTCTTTTCTTTTTTTTAAAAAAATTATTTTTTAAGTGCATTGGTGTTTTTCCTGCATATATGTCTGTGTGAAGATGTCAGATCCACTGGAACTGGAGTTACAGACAGTTGTGAACTCCACATGGGTGCTGGGAATTGAATCCAGGTCTTTTGGAAGAGTGGCCAGGGCTCTTAACCACTGAGCCATCACTCTGGTGCCCTGTTTACAATTCTTATTATTATTTGTATGTATGTTGGCCCTCAAAGGTCAGAAGAGGTTGTTGGATCTCCTGGAACTGAAGTTATAAGTAGCTATGAGTCACCTGATGTAGGTTCTGGGATCTGAACCTGGGTCTTCTGAAAAACAGCAAGTACTGCTGAACCATCTTAGTCCAGAATTCTAAATTGAGCTGAAGTAATACATTTTTGGGCATATCAAGGTGAGTAGCAAATGGAAGAAGGGTGTTTCCTAGTAAAAAGAAAACTGTATCAAAGAGAAGGCCAGAATTAAAGAACAAACTAGAGGAAGAAGAGGGACAAGTCTGTAGGTAAATCTATTTGGGAGGAACGTTGAGTCAAACTGATCAGTTTGGGCGTATGGGAGCGGGGCGTAGCTCTATGGGAGCAAGGTATGGCTCTATGAAATCAGGGTGGTGTTCTATGGGTGGGGTGCAGTTCAGTGGTAGAGTGCTTATAACACAGGCCCTAAAATATTTAGTCTATATTTTTTTCATTTATCTTCTTTTAAAAAATTTATTTCATTTTTGATACAAGGTCTCATCCTGTAGCCATTTTGGTCTGAACCTGCAGACCAGGCTGGCCTTGAACTCACAGAGATCTGCCTGCCTCTGTTTCCCAAGTGCTGGGACTAAAAGTGTGTGCCGCCATGCCTGGATAACAAGTATCTTTTATGATTAGGCAAAATTAATTTATGGCAACAGAAATTCCACAAGCAGTAATGACACAGGGGGCAGGGACACGAGGGGCCTTTCTGAAGACGCTGGTCACAGGCGTGTAGTTAGTGTGACATTTCACTGAGATGACTCTTCTGTATGTAATGACATGCACGTGGCACTATAGAAAAATGTCTTTGTCCCCATTCTTGGCACAGAGCTCCTGCAACCCTTGCATTTCCTGAGTGCTCTTTGTTTCATGAAGCTAATCTTATGGGCCTCGGCCCATGGTCAGAGGCTTGGAACTGGAAGCATGTGGTCCAGCCTTGGGGACATGGCGAGCGTCTGAGTCACTAATGGGAAGTAACTTAGTCATACTCACAGAATGGAATCCCATAAACTCCTCTAATACCAAGGCTCAAACACCTCTCAGGTTGCTGAGTGCAGCGTGTCCACTCTGCCCACTACCCCTTGCCCTGCACATTTAGTAAATGTGAGTGGAGTGGTTTCCCGAGCTCTGCATACAGCTCTAACAAGCTACCATACCTAGAGGGCTGTGGCTGGCCTCTAAGTGGGCAGTCTCTTCAGTTGGTGAGGTCTAAAGCTGGCCTAGGTAGACAGACACCAGCAGAACTGAGGGAGCTGTTCAGCATCCAGCCAGGTAGCGTCCAGAGAAGCAGAAACATGGTGCTGAAGTGTCACCAGGCATTGGGTGTCAGAGGAAATATAAAACATTGTATAACTGCTGTAAAAGTCCATCATATGGTTTAAACCAAAATAAAATTCTGATAGATTACATACTTATTTATTTTTTTGAGACAGGGTTTCTCTGTATAGCTTAAAATTCTGAGAGATTATTAATATACAAGTTTAAACATGAGTTTTAAAAGTAATGAAAAATGTTAGTATTTATAAATTTGGTTGGGAAAGAACTTTTTTGGTGTTTTTTGTTTGTTTGTTTTTTGTTTTTTCGAGACAGGGTTTCTCTGTGGCTTTGGAGCCTGCCCTGGAACTAGCTCTTGTAGACCAGGCTGGTCTTGAACTCACAAAGATCCGCCTGCCTCTGCCTCCTGAGTGCTGGGATTAAAGGCGTGCGCCACCACCGCCTGGCGGGAAAGAACTTTCTAAGCATAACATCAAAGGCAAAAATCACTGGTAGTTTAATTACATAAAAAATTAAAATAATAACTATAAGGGAGGCTAGCATCCTGGAATCGGTACAGGACACACCCAGATACCAAATTCTCCGCACAAAGGAGACTTATTATTCCGGAGGGGAAGGGGCGGGGGTGGGGCAGGGAGTGTGACTGCAAAGGCAGCAGAAGCAGCAGCAGTAGCTAGCAAGAAAAAAAAAAACAGGTTTGTTTTCAGGAGTAGGGTTTGGTTTTTTTTTTAAATTTTTTTCGTTATTGATATTTATTGAGCTCTACATTTTTTCTGCTCCCCTCCCTGCCTCTTTCCTCCCCCCTTCAACCCTCCCCCAATGTCCCTATGCTCCCAATTTATATTAGGTCTATGTAAGCTCTCTTAGTGTCCTCATTGTTGTCTAAGTTTTCTATGATTATGGTTTGTAGGCTGGCTTTCTTTGTTTTATGTTTAAAAACCACCTATGAGTGAGTACATGTGATAATTGTCTTTCTGTGTCTGGGTTACCTCACTCAAAATAATGTTTTCTAGTTCCATCCATTTTCCTGCAAAATTCAAGCTGTCGTTATTTTTTCCTGCTGTGTAGTACTCCATTGTATAAATGTACCACAATTTCTTTATCCATTCTTTGGTCGAGGGACATTTAGGTTGTTTCCAGGTTCTGGCTATGACAAACAAAGCTGCTATGAACATAGTTGAGCATATGTCCTTGTGGCACGATTGAGCATCCTTTGGATATATACCCAAAAGTGGTATTATTGGGTCTTGAGGAAGGTTGTTTCCTAATTTTCTAAGAAATCTCCACACTGACATCCAAAGGGGTTGTACCAGCTTGCATTCCCACCAGCAATGCAGAAGTGTTCCCTTTTCCCCACACCCTCTGCAGCATAGGTTGTCATCAGTGTTTTTGATCTTGGCCATTCTTACAGGTATAAGATGGAATCTCAGAGTTGTTTTGATTGCATTTCTCTGATGACTAAGGATGTTGAGCATTTCCTTAAGTGTCTTTCAGCCATTTTAGATTCCTCTGTTGAGAGTTCTCTGTTTAGGTCTTTACTCTATTTTTTTATTGGATTATGTGATCTTTTGGTGTCCAATTTCTTGAGTTCTTTGTATATTTTGGAGATCAGCCCTCTGTCTGATGTGGGGTTAGTGAAGATCTTTTCCCATCCTGTAGGCTGTCGTTGTGTCTTGTTGACCGTGTACAGAAGTTTTTCAGTTTCAGGAGGTCCCATTTATCAATTGTTTCTCTCAGTGTCTGTGCCGCTGGGTTTCTATTTAGGAAGTGGTTCCCTGTGCCAATGCGTTCGAGTGTACTTCCCACTTTCTCTTCTATAAGGTTCAGTGTGGCTGGCTTTTATGTTGAGGTCTTTGATCCATTTGGATTTGATTTTTGTGCATGGTGATAGATATGGGTCTATTTTTATTTTTCTACATGTTGATATCCAGTTATGCCAGCACCACTTGTTAAATATGCTTTCTTTTTTCCATTTGATATATTTTGCTTCTTTATCAAATATCAGGTGTTCAAAGATGTGTGGATTGATATCCGGGTCTTCTATTCAGTTCCATTGGTCCTCCTGTCTGTTCTTATGCCAGTACCAGGCTGTTTTCAGTACTATAGCTCTGTAGTAGAGTTTGAAATCAGGGATTGTGATGCCTCCCAGGAGTAGGTTTTTAAGAAGAAAAAGAGGGTAGCCTATTCCAGGGTAAACTGGTAAATCTTCATTGGACATATTAGCCAAATAATGAATTTTGATTGTTGGACCTTGGTGTTTTGTCTCAGGAATGAATCAGTGGACAAATAAGGGACTGGACCTTGGTGGCTAACTAGGAATGTAATCTAACAGTTTAGCAAGGGAGAGAAAGGTAAAAGGAAAACCTGCCGGCACCATGTTTACCATGCTGGGGCTGTGCTTGTCATGTTCTAGGCTGCTAGCGCCCTTCAGTAACAAGTACAATGCAGTTTTCTTTCCTTTTCTTTTCTTTCTTTTTTTTTTTTTTTCCGAGACAGGGTTTTTCTATTTAACAGCCCTGGCTGTCTTGGAACTCACTCTGTAGACCAGGTTGGCCTGGAACTCACAAAGATCCACCTGCCTCTGCCTCCCCAGTGATGGGATTAAAAGCGTGCGCCACCACCGTCTGGCACAACAATGCAGTTTTTATTTATTTATTGATTTTTCGAGACAGGGTTTCTCTGTGGCTTTGGAGCCTGTCCTGGAACTAGCTCTTGTAGATCAGGCTGGTCTCGAACTCACAGAGATCCGCCTGCCTCTGCCTCCCGAGTGCTGGGATTAAAGGCGTGCACCACCACTTCCCGGCTGCAGTTTTTAATCTACAAAACACTGAATAATATAAAACAAAACAATCTGGGTGTCAAGAGATCATTTGTTCTTGAAGAGACCCCAGGCTCAGTTCCCAGCACCCACATGGCAGCTCGCAATTGTTCTTGGGGGTCTAGTGCCTTTTTCTGACCTCTTTTGATACCAGGCACACATATGCTTAAAAAACACTTATACACAAAAATTAAATAAATAAACTTTTAAGAAAATCACATAGTGAAAAAAGATTTATGAAATACAGATTAATAGTTAATATCCTTTTCTTTTCGTTTGTTTTTGAAGACAGGGTTTTTCTATGTAACAGCCCTGGCTGCCTCGTAAGTCACTCTGCCTCCCGAGTGCTGGGACTAAAGGCGTGTGCCACCACCGCCCGGCTTAATATTCTTAATTATACATATACAATTTTCTTTTTTGGTTTTTCGAGACAGGGTTTCTCTGCAGCTTTGGAGTCAGTCCTTGAACTCACTCTGTAGACCAGGCTGGTCTCGAACTCACAGAGATCTGCCTGCCTCTGCCTCCTGAGTGCTGGGATGATTAAAGGCGTGCGCCACCACCACCCGGCCACATACAGAAATTTGAAAATGGTTAAGAAAATTAAAAGAATACCTTAATGGTTAAGTGGGCAAGGACATTAACTGGCAGTTTACACACACTGAAAAATGTGTGTGTCAGCATGTTCTGGACACTAACAAAGGGCTAAGTGACCTGTCCAAGCTCACAAGAAGGGTTAAGAGAAAACTACAGCTAAAACCCAGGCAGCAGTGGGCAGTGGAGGCGCACACCTTTAGTCCCAGCACTCCAAAGGACAGAGGCAGGGGGGTCTCTGTGAACTTGAGGCCAGCCTGGTCTATAGATCAAAGTTCAAGAAAACCGGGGTGATTCAGAGAAATGATTTTGAAAACCAAAACCAAACCAAACCAAAAGAAAACAAAAACAATAAAAACCCAAGCAGCCCTGTCTTTCAAAAATCTGTCAATGGATAATGATGTTATAATGATAATAATAAATACTAAGAGTATATTAAACTAGAATAGACAGGTTTTAAAACAAAATTGCAATGGGACCTTTTCACATAGACTTGGAAGAAGTGTCATAAGGACATCGATTAAGTGGTTGGGCTGTGGGGCTTCTTCTTCTCTGTATACTTTCTAAACTAAACAACAACAAACCCCAAAACCCTTTCAGAGTATATGTACACTACTTCCATAAGAAAGGCAAAATTATGTTTAAAAATAAAAAATGATGTGCAATGAAAGAACATATACGTGTTTTTCATGACCCCAGCTACCTAAACCCGAGTCTCAGCACAGACTCTTACCAGGCCCACCGCTAAATCCAACCATCCTGCCCTACTTCTCGAGGAGTCTTTCTCCCCTTACTGCCAAGTTAGCTTTCCTAAAACAATGTAAGTTTCCTGTAATTTTGCTACCTAAAAACTTCAATAATTCCATTTTCTTACATAAGAAAATAAAAACTCCTCAGCTCCACACCCCGGCCTTCCACACTTGTGGTACAGAATCCAATTGTTTACTTTGCTGCACACTTTCTGGATCGCAGGCCCTGTAGCTCTGTGTCTGTGCACGCTGCCTACAGCCCCTGGAGTTGGCTGTGAATAGAGCGTGCTCTCCCTTCATATACTCATGTTTTATTTGAGGCCCTGCTTGTACATTCTCTTCTTTATGAGATATTTGCCAGTTCCCTTAGCCACTTGAAGAATCTATAATTCTTTTCTCTCTCTCCAGTGTCTTCCTTCCTTGCTCTGTTCCACATTTCCTGATAGATAGGACTTGAGATAGACTCTTAGCTTTGTCTTTGTAGTCTTCTTCCTAATACACACTGAACAAAGCCAACAAAACAGACACACCCAATGCCAGGTTCAGCCATTTCCAAAGTGCCTGTCTGGTTGGTTGCTAGCAGTCCAGCGTGGCTGGTTCCTCACAATCAGTTCCTCAGCTCACAGACGCCACCTTCTCAAGGAGAAGGTGCTGCAGCTGCCAGAGCATTTTGGCTTACTGCAGTTTGGCCACCAAACTTTCTAAGACACAGGGACTTTGCACATAACTCCTGGGACAGGGAGAGCTGTAGGATCGAGACAGCCTTTACCTTTTGGTGTTGTGTATCGTTGTCCCTCCCAGAACGATCCTCACTCCAGGAGTGGTGCGGTTCAGGTTATAAACTGTTAGTGCCTCTTCATAGGTGGCTCCTCCAATAACAAACACGATGATATCCTGAGGCCTGTGATGATGAAGACAGAGAGAATATCACAGGCTAAGACATAAAAAGGGGGCAAAGATTTGTTATTATTATATACACAGTTTCAATTTCTAAGTCTCCTTCCCCCGTTTTTGGTGAAGGAAGCAGAATTAAACCAGAATAAAGGGTTTTAAAAAGTTTTAATTATCTCAAATTGGCAGGAAACAAGGAAATGCTGAATAGTGATTTGCTTTCTTCTTATAAGCGGATGTCTTATTTCTGTGCTGGGATTTCAGAATAGCACAATAGTGTTTGCTGGAACCAAATGCAAAAATATTCTTTTATATTCAAGAGTCTACAGAGTGCTGTGCTGCAACACACTCTCAATAAGCAGCAATTTACGCTTGCACCACAGTCTCCTTTCCCATACAGCCCTGTGTCGAGTGCTGAGTTACAGCATCCTGTAAGTTACTGTTATACTGGATGCCCCTATGCTGTGGCACCAAAATCATTTCTATGATGATTACATAAAAGAACAGGACATAACCTGAGAGATGGCTCAGAGGTTAAGAGCACTGGCTGCTCTTCTAGAGGTCCTGATTAGAGTCACAGCAACCACATGGTGGCTCGCAGCCATCTAGAGTGGGATCTGATGCCCCTCTGGGATAAAGGCATATGTGCAGATAGAACATTCATATACATAAAATAAATAAAATAAAAAACTGGACACATAAATTAACAATGTAATCCACTTCTTCTGTATTCTTTGGCAATAACAAGTATACAGTTGGACACTGGTTTCATCTAAGTTGCTTCCTGTGTTTCTATCTTATTAAAATGGCTTCGTCATAAAAGAAAACACCCCTCCTATCAGCTCTTTCTGCAGGCATAACAACATATTTTCAGTTATTAAAGTTTGTTTTTTCTTTTTTGTGTGTCATTGAAAGAAGAGAAAATTAACCAGGCAAGCAATTGTGTTATAGCACTTTATTTAAAAACCACATCAAGCAGAAGGATCCATTTTGGAAGTTAGGGCCCCAAACAAAATAGTCAGGATGCACATGCTATGTGTAGACTATGGAAAAACACAGTGCACATTTCCTCTTTGAGTTGCTGGGTGTCTTTCTAAAATACCTTGAAACAAGTAAACCAAGACAGAAGTTGTTCTTATAGGACTTCATGGAAACAGAAGCTATTACGGTAAGTTCAGATGGTCTCTAATTACAGAGACTCTCCATTAGAGAGTATGCAAGCTTGAAGATTTGGAGAGGTAGTCATTCTTCAGTTAGCTAGTTGGAGGACCAATTATGACACTTTTATGGGACTTGAAACATAAAATCTTGCCTTTAAGACACTAAATTTACTTAATTTTTTATGATTTTATTTAATTATATGCATGGATGTTCAGGCTACATGGATGTCTGTGCCCATTGAGGCGGAAGATGTCAGATCCTCTGGAACTGGACTTACAGACAGCTGTGAGCTGTTATATGGGTGCTGGGAATTGAACCCAGGTTCTCTGAAGGAGCAGCCAGTGCTCTTAACTGCTGGGCCATCTCTACTGGCACTAAATTCACCTTCTAAAATAAACTTCATTTAAAACTCCAGCCAGAGGCTGGGGCTATCTCAGCATGTACACGCTCTGGGTTCTATTCTTAACACCACAAACAAACAGAAACCACCCAGGCCCAGCAGTTTATCGAGCCGCAGTGCTCTAAAACTCATGCACTTCGACACACTTGAAAAGGTCTTATGAGTTCTTATTTGTAAGATACATCTTTGACGTTATATGTGCTAGTGTCTGTGGGACATACTGGCATTTGGGAGGTACAGGAATCTGGAGATTTGAGATTAATCTAGTCTGTGTAGTGAGTTTCAGGCCAACCAGGCTCTATAGTGAGACAGTGTTTAAAAAAATCAGAGCCAATGAGATTGGGTCACTGGGCCAAAGTGCCTGTCACCAAGCCTGATGGCCTAGGTTTAATACCCAGAACCTACATGGTAGGAGGAGAGAATACACTCCTGCAAGCTGTCCTCTGAACCCTGTACATGCGTGTGCACACGCCTGAGCATGTGTGTGTGTGCGTGCACACACACACACACACACACAGATAAGCACATGAATGTAATTTAAATGCCAACAACCAAACAGTAACAGTTAAAGACACTCCAAACTATTTTGAAGCAGATAAAGGCAAGTACACAGCATGAAACCCAAACATGCTGCAGACATTCTTCTCACTTTGACTTTTGCTGTGTCATCCCTGTCTCTGGTTGTGTCCACTCCCCAGCATTCCTATAGAGGTGACCATTGGTGCTCATCTGTGTGTCCGTCCCCATGTAGCATTTTGAAACACAAACACAAAGCAATCCGTATACACTGTTGTGTGCCTATATGTATGTGGACAAATGCATTCCTGTACACATGAAACATGTATGTGGCTGTCAAAGGTTAACTTGCAGGAACCACTTCTCCCCTTCCACTATCTGGGATCTGGGGAATTCAACTCAGGTCATCAGGTCTGGCAGCAAATTCCTTTGCCATTTTGTTAGTCCCTATATTGTTGCTATTTTCATGGAGGACCCAGGTTCCCAGAACCTACACAGTGACTCACAATCATTTGCAACTCCGGTTTCAGAGGATCCAGCATCCTCTTCTGGCCTCATTTGGGCACCAGGCACACATGAAGTACACTTACATACAGGCAAACACTCATACATATAAAAAACACCTAATCATTTTTAAAAACTTAGAAATTGGGCATGGAGGTGCACACCTTTAATCCGGCACTTGGGAGGCAGAGGTGGGCAGATCTCTGTGAGTCCGAGGTTAATCTGGGACACACACCAAGTTTTTTGCTATGCGAGCAAAAGCTTCACAGTAAGAACCCCTTTCAAAAATGTATTACTATTTTTGGAGAAAGCTCTCCAAATCATTTCACATACGCCATCATACCAACAATCCAGTAGAGTGCCCGCTCTTCCATGTGTCAGGACCATGCATTTCAAAGCTGCTGGTCCCTTTAAATGTGCAGGTGACAAAGCAGAATCTCATGATGACTTCTTACTGTGATCTGGCCATTTCATCATAAGCTAATTTCAGGGAGTTTGGCTCCAGACTCCACTAAGCAACTTCTGTTGCCAGAGTGGGACACGTTGCTAACTCCACATAACCATCCTTCAGTCTCTGTCTTCAGCTGCCAACAGCATTTGACAAGCTGCTTACCTGCTTTTTCTGGATAAACTTCCAGGGTATTATGTTCTCCTGTTTTTTCCCCTGCTCTATTAGTGGCCATTTTTCACTCTTCCTGGGTGGCTTTGTTTCACCTCCCTAAGTTTTTAAAGACGTACCCAGAGTCTAGCCACTGGGCCACTTCATAGACTACACTCACTGTGGCAGTTTGAAAGAAAGTGATGCCCAAAGGGCGTGGCACTCTTAGGAGGTGTGGCCTTGTTGGAGGAAATGTGTCACTGTGGGGGCGGGTTTGAGGTCTCTTTTGCTCAAGCTTTCCACTTCAGAGTGACAGTCAGTAGTAGACTTCCTGTTGCCTGCAAAATGTAGAACTCTCAGCTACTCCTCCAGCACCGCACCTGCCTGCGTGCCGCCATACTCCCCACTGTGATGACAGTGAACTGAACCTCTGCAACTGTAAGTGAGCCTCCTGAATTAAAAGTTTTACTTTATAAGAGTTGCCATGGTAGCTTGGAGGTGGTGGGGCATGCGTTTAACCTTAGCACTCAGGAGGCAGAAACATGAGGATCTCTGTGAGTTCAAGGCCAACCTGGTCTACGAAGCAAGTTCCAGGTCAGCCAAGACTGTTACACAGAGAAACCCTGTCTCAAAAAACAAAAACAAACAAACAAAAAAAAACCAACTAACCAACCAACCAAACAAACAAACAAAAAAAAAGAAGAGTTGCCATGGTCATGGTGTCTCTTCACAGCAATAAAAACTCTAAGACACCCCTCCCCTCATATTCTTCAAATATGGTGATTTAAATTAATGCAATTAAATTAAATTTTCATTTCTTCAGCAGTATTGGACACATGCAGCAAGTGGCTGCCCACTATGGTTTGAGGATGTCCCCCAAGGGTTAACACACTGAAATGTAATCCCCCCCCTGTGAGACATTAGGAGAGTATACTCTGACTACAGCAGCTAGAGGCAGGGCCTCTGGGGTGCTGAGGACTAGCTAAGGTTCAGAGCTCGCAAGACTCTGAGTGATGAAAGGAGAGACAGAGCAGAGGGTGAAATATCATTGTCTCAGAAAATGAGATTTCCTGGGCAGTGTTCCTTATGGTGAAGGACAATCCTGAGGCCCATCAAGCAGTTTGGGTTTGAATAAATAAATAGTGGTGGATTGCACAGATTAAGAAGGACAGACTGCCTGCCTGCAGGGAGTACAGTGATTATCTTAGTGACTAGTGAGGGAGTCAGATCAGAATGCTTGTGTTCTGAGCTCCTGATCTGGTAAATCAGAAAAGCCACCAAGCAGGCAAAGAAAGCACCCAGGGGAATGGTATTGGTACCTGTAGCTGCCTCTTATTTAGGTTATGCAAAATATAAGGGCAGCACCCAGCTATGGGGTCAGAGAGATGGCTCAGCAGTTAAGAGTGCTTTCTACACAATCATGAGGATCAGCATATAGATGTCTCATACATCATTATAACCCTAGTTCTGAACCACGGAGAGACAGGAGCAGCACTGGGGCTTGCTGACTTCCAGCCAGGCCAAGAAAACAGGATTCAAGAGAAATCCTGTCTAAAAAGAACAGGCAGAGAGTACTAGAAGAGGAACCTAATATTCCCTGCTGGTCTTTGCATGTGTGCACAGATGTACCTGAACATATGTGCAGTATACTCAAGACACAAGAGCATACACACAAATCTTTAAAACAAAACAACCAAAAATCCTAAATAAAGAGATAAAGTCTTAGAATTTGGTCTAACTGTGCACCTAACAAAGATGACTATGTCATATTTGACTATGATATAATTAAATACAAGTTTTTCTGAGCCTCCTGTTGTTGATTCAATGTGGCTAAGGCACATTTATGAAAAACTTTAAAAACAAATTTTTATAGATTTTATTTTATGGTTATATGTATAAATGTTTTGCCTGCAAGTATGTGTAATATGTGCATGCCTGGTCCTGTGGAACTCAGAAGGTTTTAGATCCCCCTGGAACTGGAGTTATGGATGGCTGTGAGCCACCATGTGGGTGCTGAGAATAAAATCTGGGTCCTCTGCAAGAGCATCAAATGCTCTTAATCCCTGTGTCATTTCTCAAGTTCCTGAAGACCCTTTTTTAAAAAGTTTATTTTATGTGTATGAGTGTTTGCCTGCTTGTCTATCTGTGTGCCATGAGCACACCTGGTACATATGGAGGTCAGAAGAGGGCATCAGATTCCCTGGAACTGGAGTTACAGACAGTTGTAAGGTGACACGCAGGTGTGGGAATTGAACCTGCGTCCTCTGCAAGAACAAGTGTTCTTAACTGTTGAGCCATCTCTTCAGCTCCTGAAAAACTTGTTAGAGAGATGGTTCAGTGGTTAAGAGCACTTATTCTTTTTGCAGAGGACTTGGGCTTGGTTCTCAGCATCTACATCAGGTGACTCACAACTGCCTGTTTCAAGGCGCCTGAGACACTCTGGCCTTTATGACCATGATGACATAAACCCATGCAGGCTCATTCACATATACATAAAAATAAGCAAATAAATCTTTAAAAGAGTCTCTGAAACTGGGTGTGATGGCTCACACCAATAATCTCAGCTCTTGGGAGTCTGAGGCAGGAATATTGTTGAGAACTGGAAGCCAGCCTGAGCTACAGAGTGAGACCTTGTCTCAATAGAAAATTAAAACAAAACTGAAGATTCTCATAACATTTTTCTTTTTATTCCTTTTCCCAGTGAATTTTAAAAGATGTTCCATGGTGGCGCACGCCTTTAATCCCAGCACTCGGGAAGCAGAGGCTGGCAAATATCTGAGTTTGAGTCTAGCCTGGTCTATAGAGCGAGAATTTCAGCACAGCCAAGACTATACAGAGAAATCCTGTCTCAGAAAACAAAAAAAAAAGATGTTCCTGTGAGACTAGTGGTAAAATATATAGAAAATCTTTTATGTATGATGGAATACACAAGTTCAAGTCGACGCGCATCCTTCTATGCTCTGCAATTCACCATAGCAACCCAAAGCATTAATCAGAAATGTTAGAGAACTGCAGCCAGTTCATGCTATATACAGCTCACAAGGACAAACTAAGAGCCCAATTTGTATCTTATTTTGTTAGAAAAATAAAACATCAAATATAGTATTTCTAGAAACTATTATTTCTACACATGAGCTAATCAGGAAAAACTTTCCAGATGTAACACTTAACCTACTTTGTGGACCTCTACACTTATGCCTAAAGTTTAAAATTTTGAATACACTTAAAGATAGTAAAGTTCTTTTGATATTTTTCTGCAGGGAAAATAGCTTTTATAGAAACAAAAGCAGTGATTGTAAAAGAGAGTCTATGAAATGTGTGTCTATCAGAGATAAGCAGCAATTGTGAGGAAAGATTTTGCCAGATAGGGAGGATAAATAAGTCCGTCTGCAGAATGTCCTTATTCTCAAACAGTAGCCACCAATTACATAGCTAAGACTAAAAGAATGTAAGTGCTCTGGCTGTGCAAGTCTGCACTACTGCCGCAGTCCTGTGATGCTTCCTAACACTGCGACAATGGTAAAGCCAAGATGTTCCATCATGACACCTAAGCCATTATAAACATGACCCAAGTGAACATCTTCTCAGTGTGACGTACGAGGGCCAAGAAAGTGGCCAGAGATGATACTGGGACTAAGCAGGAGCAGAGCCAAAGTTCCTAGCAAGTTAATGATAACCAACAAAAATCTGAATTATCAACTAAATTTTTCAGTGGTAAAATTTGGCATATTTAGTGCTATCTACATAATTTAATGAATAGTTATTGAACTCTTACTCTTTGTAAAATACTGTTAGATAGTGTGAAAACCTTAAAGACTAATTAACTCTTACTTCAATATAAGTACAATATCTACTATCTAATACAATAGTTAATAAGAAGGCTATGTATGATATAATGAACCACTACCACAACATACAGAGGTAATAATTAGCAGTTTCTCATGTCTTCTTTCATAAATCATGCTATACACATATATTACATACATGTCATGTATATATGTATAGTCAAGCATATGCTTACATATACATAGTCATAGCTTACATTTTTTCCACAAAAGAGGGAATGATACCATCTTTATTTTCCATGAATACATCTTAGAGAGTTTTGCACATGCTTCATGAAGAATTAGCTCATTAAATTAATTTAAGTTAATTAATTTAATTAAATTAAGAATTAGGCTTTGTTGGAACAACAGGAGGCTAACACAAGATGATTTTGAGTTGAAGGTCAGCCTAGGCTATGTAGTGATTTCCAGCCCAGACTAATAAGACCTTGTCTGGAAAAAAAGAAAGAAAGAAGGAAGGAAGGAAGGAAGGAAGGAAGGAAGGAAGGAGAGAATTCACAGTGCTGTGCTGTAACTGAGCACAGGTCCTCTGTTGGTGAGTATTTAGCTTGTCTCTAGACTGTGCTATGACAATTCATGTTTCAGTGAATACCGGGTTTACATGTCTTTGTGTACTTGTGAGTGTATATTTTTTTTACAGGATAAACTTTCAGAATTGGAATGGTTAAGTAGAGTGTTTTTCAAGTGCTCTTCATCCTGTTTCTGCTAGGCAGAGCTCAGAGGTTACAGAGAATAATATCTTCTATACCCTCAACCAGTTTGGACCATTTCTCTGCCTCTTCCTTCAAAGTTTCCAAGACTTCAGATGCCTTTAACATGCTGCGCTGTTTCTCCCAACCTCCTTTCCTGGCCACCCTTACTCTAGAGTCCTGGCTCTGCTCACCGTCCTCCTCTGCTCTCTCTAGAGTCCTAGCTCTGCTCACCGTCCTCCTCTGCTCTCTCTAGAGTCCTAGCTCTGCTCACTGTCCTCCTCTGCATTCTCGAGTCCTAGGTCTGCTCACCGTCCTCCTCTGCTCTCTCTAGAGTCCTGGCTCTGCTCACTGTCCTCCTCTGCATTCTTCTTCTCAACACTTCCAGAGACTTTACACCAGCATGGCTTATTCACCTAAATACCTAAGTTAAACCTAGTTTTTCTTCTATTCCTACACCATCCATATTACAGCCTAAATTTCTTATCAACTCCCAACTGAAGACAGAAATTTTTTGAAGTGAGGTCTTGCTATTGAATCTAGGCAAGCCTTCAACTTTCTGTCTTAGGCTCTTTAGTGCTGGGATTACTTGTGTGGGACACCATACCTAGGAATATGTGACATTTCTATTTTATTATTATATAGGCACCTCAAAAATTCTTAATTTCTCCTCAAACCTGAGCATTACCCTTGGCTTCTGTTACTCTTGCTCAATCAGCATACTTTCTTAAATAGACTGCTTTTCCTTCCTTCCTTGCCAAGTCATTTTCATGTCTTATGTGGACTTAAGAACCTCTTCTAGTAGTCTGCTTGCTTCTTCACTTTTCACTCGCAATCCAATCTCTTACAAAGTTATCATTTAAACACAATTTGGAACTGGGTGTGACATAAACCTTACTCCCAGCACTAGGGAGGCAGAAGCTGGCAGACATTGCTGTGAGTTTGAGGCCAGTTTGGTCTACATAGCAATTTACAAACTATCCAGGACTACACCACCTATACAGTGAGACTATCTACAAAAAAACAAAAAAAACAAAAAAAAGAAAGAAAGAAAAAGAAAAAAAGAGAGAGAGAAAAAGTAGCTGCACTTTGTCTCAGGGTTTTATCATGTTTTTCTATATTTACAAAACAAGAAGGAAGCAATGAAAACCAAACTTTGTCAGTGGCTCCTTGCTCTATGTGACCTAGTTCCATCTATCTGTTCGGCCCTCTTCCCCATGCACAATACACTCTACCCTGCACTTCTTTCTGGTTTAAAGGCAAGCACTCCCTTCTTTGAGACCTCTACTTTGGCATTCCCTCTGTTTTGAGTTGCTTTTTCTAATCAATATATGATTGACTTTTATTTTGTAATTAAAAATCCATTTTAAATACCACCTCCTCAGAGAGGTTCTGTCTAGTCTAAACTTCCCTGGCCCACAGTTACTTTGCAGCTATCATTCCATTCTTTCTTTTGCAGCACTTTTATTTACTCTAAAAGGTACCTTAAGGGTAAGTACTGGGTCTTTCCTGCCACTTCTACAGTCCCAGTGTCTACAATTCTTAACATACTGAAAGCATTCAGTAAACATCTGTTGTACCAAAGAATAAAGCAACATAATTAACTGTATACATGTTTAGATCACAGTGATAAATGTAACAGATGCCAACAGCTAATAAGCACTGTGGGGGAGAGCATCATTTTGAGCTTTGTTTGGCAATGATTCAACACAGGAAGGTTTGCTGATGTACACTAATATACTCATCTGGTCTATGCCTTCCTTTTAGCAATAAGTAGCTAATTTTTCATTCAGCAATTCTTTAGTTTTTTGTAAGTTAAACATTTTTTATGTATATGTCGGTATGAGCATATGCTATGTGTGTGTGGATTCCCAAAGAGGCCAGAAGAGAGCATGGGATCTCCTAGAGTTAGAGCCGAAAGAGACTGAGTGCTAAGAACCTGAATTCAGGTTCTTTAGCAGAGCAGCTCTTACCTGCATTCAGCCATTCTCATATGAAATCCATAAGCACAATTCATGTCTTATCAAATTAATTAAAAGCCCCAAGAACAAGGTTTTTCAAAAGCTTCTTAAATAGGTGAGAAATTGGGAGCAGTTTTAAATTTTGTTATTAGCGGACACCCTGGATCTTAATGCATGGTCCCTGTACACATTGTTTGAGTGACTGAATCACACTCCCATCTACATCTGGTATTAACCTTGTATTTAAAAAAATTCTGGACCACATAGTTTTCTTTTTTAAGGCACTAAGGAAAAAAATACAGTGTACAAGAATCATTCGCCTAAAATCTCAAACATTTTCCTCTTTCTGAATTACATTATATTCTTGAAACACTAAACTGCCAATGCAAATAATAGATGAATTATATCAACAGTAAAATTCTTACATTAAATTACCCAATGGATACCAACTGTATATGCTGGGCCCCTTTATGTTATATGGTCCAATATAATTATATATGACTATAATTCTTAACTAGCTAAAATTTGTATACATGTAAATTTTAAGTCGGCTTAAGTAAATTGGTCTGGACAAATTTTGTTTTTATTAAAATTAACTAAACACTGGATTAAAGTTCTAACTAAAGATAGTTACCATTTTTTCTTGGGACACATATGGCTTTGCTAATCAAGCCTCTGAGTTTGTGTGCTGGCCACTTTTGGCAAAGTCCAATCCTCACCCAAACCAGTAACAACCTGTTCTGGCTGGCAATCAGGTAGCAAATCTATTTTGGGAATTGATGTTTGAAACGCCAAATGACAGATGCCATAGAGCATAAAAGGAAACTGATATGCTGCTAAAATATAGAACATAGGGAGGGGTCTGAAAGATCTAAAACACCTGTTTCTTCATTACAAAGCAAGTCAATGATTCAGGCTTGGCAGGGGAGCTTGTATGTAATGCTGACATGCAAACGCAGACTCCTCAGCCCGAATCAACACAAAGGGGGCAGCAAACAATGTCTCAGGATGATCATGAACAGTGATCTAGAGTCCCCACTTTCTTGGTGACTCTACAACTTATTTACTTACTTCTCTATTTACACGTGTGTGTGTGTGTGTGTGTGTGAGAGAGAGAGAGAGAGAGAGAGAGAGAGAGAGAGAGAGAGAGAGAGAGAGAGAGAGAGAGAGAGAGAGCATGCACCCACACCATAGAATGTGTCTCTAGGTCAGAGGACAAGTTTGGGACTTGGTTCTTTCCTTCACCATGTAGGTCCTGATGAATTCAGGTTGTCAGGCTTGGTCAAGCACCTTTACCTGTTGAGCCATCTTTACTGGCTCCTCTAGTTTTGTTTTGTTTTAATCTATTATTTATTGCTATGTGACAAAGCACAAGGGTTGGTACAGTAAGAAAACCACAAATTTACATGAGAGAACTAAAGAAATCTTCAGAGTTCAGAGAAAATCTTTGCTAACTCCTTTTAGAAAATACATAATTTAGGGGCTGGAGAGATGGCTCAGTGGTTAAGAGCACTGCCTGCTCTTCCAAAGGTCCTGAGTTCAGTTCCCAGCAACTACATGGTGGCTCACAACCATCTGTAATGAGATCTGGTGCCCTCTTCTAGTCTGCAGGCATACATTCAGACAGAATACTGAGAATATTGTATACATAATAAATGAATAGATTTTAAAAAAAGAAAATATATAATTTAAATCTTCACTTAGTAAATGATTAGCTTCAGTCTCAAAAACTGGTGAAAACCAAACTCTTACATAGGTTGTTACAGCTTTTGGAATGCTTGTAATGTGTGTTCTGAACAGTGAACACAGAAATACTTTATTCAGAGTAACTATGAACATTAAAATTTTTAAAATATTTTAATTTCTGAGTACTTAGAATAAATCCAGATCCCCATGCATGGTAGACAAGCATACTACCACTGAGTTATATTCTCATCTCTTGCTTCTCACTTAAAGCCACACTCTTCTCCCACATGTTTAAAATTTGAAACAGAGTCTATATTATCCAACTAGGGTGGTCTTGAACTCACTGTGAAACCTCAGCAGGCCTTGAATTTGCAATACTACTGCCTCAGCCTCCATAGCAGCCTGCAATGTCAGACCAAGCTTGAACTTTGATAAGTCAAACTGACCTATGCTTGGGACACCTTAAAAGCCACACAGTTTATAGATTTATGGTTTCTGTGGGTCAAAGTCCATGCACAGGTTAGATCTGAGTTCTCTGCTCAGGGTTTTACCCAGCTGAAACCAGTTGTCATCTTAAGCTTGAAGTCCTCTTCCAGGTCACCGGCAGTCGGCAGAATTCAGATAGTTTATAATTACAGGACTGCAGCACCCACTCATCCCTCCCTACATGTGGTTCACCTCTTCAAGGCCAAGAGCTGGATGTCTTGGGCACGGCTAGTTTCTCTGGCTTGTTCTATGATCCCAGTTTTTATTTCTAGTCTTTGTCACCTTACCTGTCTCTGAGTGTGCTGGGGCCTAAATAAGGGTAGAGGTTTTCCTTAAGCTTTCCTTTGATGAGATGGTCCAAGGTCTCATGCAGGAAAGGCTGATGCTGTGTATACACATTTTCCACTCCCTAAAATATGGAAATGGTTTTTATGTTATTTTGGGGAAGCTAGCAATATAACATTTAATGATACATCAGAAAAGGATATATATTCAATAGAAACTTTATGGGACAGAATCAGATATGAGTTGGACAGGAATCAAACAGAATCAAATAGGATGTTTGTGTGTATATGTGCAGGTGGGTAAAGGTGTATGCATGTGCATGGATGTCAGAGGTCAACACTGTTGTCTTCCTCAATGGTTCTCCAGCATATTTTTTGAGACAGGGTCTCTTATTGAACCTGGAGCTCACAGATTTGGCTAGACTGGCTGATTGGAGTGCTCCAGGGACTCCCCTCCCTCTTCTCTGCACATACTTCAGCACTAGGGGGTACAAATGCACACTACTATATTTGATTTTTCTGTGTTTGCTGGGGATCTAAACTCAGGTTTGAGCAGCAGACACTTAACAAAATGAACCATCTCCTCAGATCAAAATTTAAGAACATTTAAAAATTATTTTACAAATAATTAGAAAAAAAAATGCTCGTCTTTTTTTTTTTTTTTTTTTTAGTTTTTCGAGACAGGGTTTCTCTGTGGCTTTGGAGCCTGAGCTGGAACTAGCTCTTGTAGAGCAGGCTGGTCTCGAACTCACAGAGATCCGCCTGCCTCTGCCTCCCGAGTGCTGGGATTAGAGGCGTGCGCCACCACCACTCCAGTCTTACAAAAGTACTAATTTGTTGTTCTTGTTTTTCAAGACAGGGTTTCTCTATATAACAGCACTGGCTACCCTGAAACTCACTCTGTAGATCAGGCTGGCCTTGAACTCCCCCTGCCTCTGCCTCCTGAGTTTAAAGGTCTGTACCACCACTACCTGACCAAAAGTACGACATTTAAAGCTAGTTATTTTCAATAAGGTTTCAGTTACTTTTAAGTTATTAAAAAATCTGGACTCTTTTATCTGTCTGAATCTCATTCTTTTGTGAAAATGTTAAATAATAGGCAAAGCAAACACAAAAAAAGGGCTGTGTAGAGGAGTCAGCAAGCCACAGGAGGTAGAAAAGCAAGAAACACAAGAGGAACTACAGGTGACCACGAATTCTGAGCACAGTGAAGAGCAGGTTAGGGGGAGAGGCAGCTCAGGTGATAAGATACTTGCCCCATGAACCTGAGGACCTGCGTTAGATCCTTCTACCAAGTAAAAACACTGGGCCTAGTGGAGCCCATGACAGCACTGTCAATCTGATAGACTCTAAATAATCTGGTAGACATTTATGTGGGAAGACCATCTTAGTTGTGGGCAGGAAAGTGAGCTGGACACAAGGCAAACATTCCTCAGTGTCTTTCGACTGTGGGCATGACTGTGGGCATGACTGACTTCCTGGAGCTACTGCAGTTTTGACTTATCTGGCAATGATGGACTGCATCCAGGACCTGTGAACTAAACAAACCCTTTCTCCTTTAAGTAAGTTACTTTGTCAAAATATTTTCATGCAGCACCAGGGAAAGAAACTAAGACACAACCACTTGTTACTCCAGCACTGAGGGCTGGGGGTGGGGGTGCTCCCTGGAGCTCATTGGCCAGCCAGCCAGCCTAGTGGAGCTTGAAAGCCCCAGGCCTCAATGTCAAAAAACAAGGTGGCTGGCTTCTAAAGAATGTCACCAAAGGCTGACTTTCCTCTTCAGACACACACACACACACACACACACACACACACACACACACACGAGAGAACGAGAGATTAACAAATTTTAAATTACAAACACAGTACAAAGAGCTGTGACTGTTTACAGTTCTTGGAAACGATTCCAGTTATTTCCCACTTAGCTCCCTGGCCCAGTGCAGGCCCAGTGCAGGCCCAGCGTGGGCCCAGCGCCGGCCAGTGCGGGCCCAGCGCCGGCCAGTGCAGCACAGAAGGCAATGTTTCAAGAGATCGCTTAGATTTTGCTGGGTGGACACAGCACTACAATCAGGAGTATACTGTCAAGAGCGCATCAGTTCACACTCAGCCTCAGGATTTTTAATTGTTTCACACTTAGGAAAGCACAGAAAAGAAAGCTCTACCTTCAGTCCTTTGAGAAACTGTTTGGTAATAGCCACAGCGTCTTTGGGGCTGAAGAGGTCGCTTCCTCTAACCCGTTTGCCACCGTATTCAACAACTGCTGACACAAGCTATACAAGAAAAAAAGGGGAACAATCTTTTATTGCTTAGGTATCAGGAAGTTCATTTTATTAAAAATAATTTAATAACTTTAATAATTAAAAATGAATTAAATAACGATGATGACATGAGAGGACAGAACTATATGCCTTGTAAACAGTATGATTCACCTATATCAGACTTGGCTGTTATATAAATTCGGTGATAGGTATTGTGCTATGTTGTGAGTGTGTGTGCTCCCAGCCAAGCAGCTGCTGTTAGGGAGCTCAGTTGTGCCTCTTGTGAAAGGGCTCTTTCAGTGGGGCATGTTAACTGTTGTGCCCTCGCCTGAGTATCCACCTGCTGTATGCAACTCTGCCTTAGTAGAATATGGCATCTGGAAGGGGCTACAGTGCATGGGGAACGGGAGACTAGAGAAGAAGACACTATCTATACAGTTATGGGGAGCTCTCATCCTTGTTAGGTAGGTTTTACAGGTATGGCCTTTGGGGGGAGGAGCACCCACACCCCTGTAAGTTACCCCTTACCTATTCTCTGTAAGGAAGCCCAATAAACCAATTGGTTTCCCAGAGTAAACTTTGGTAGAACTGTCTTGGCTTGTTGTTGGACCCTTAGGAGGAGGAGTAGACCTCACTTAAACCAAATCTCCCCCTGGGAAGGAATTTTAGCAACACAGTACATGCCAGTAATTCTAGCATCTGGGAGGCTAATAGGAGGGCCGTAAGTGTAAGATTTTCCCCTGGGACATACAGTGAGGCCCTCGCTCAATTAAAATAAAACACAGATAGGCATACACATCAGGTTACCTTTCGATATTTCTCAGAAACGCCTTTGCTCCTGAGGTCCACTATGAGTCCTGGAAGGCTGTTGCTGCTGTGGCGCTCATAATGTAGAGCATAAAGCATCACCAGACGAGCTGCATCGAATTCTGTGACTTTAGGGTTCTGCAGGAGTCTCTTCACGTTCTGAAGACAGACAGGACCGAGGTTACCTCTTTCACTTGAGTGATCTCTTGTGTAACGCCCTGGATCTGAAGCTTACTGGGTGGTAGAGACACATCTCAGCTGACGTGTGCAGGCCATCCCGTTTTAACTACAGAACAGCAACTGCTTCTTATTCAATGGGAAGAGCTAAATAGGAATAATTCCTACTGTAATGGCTTCAGGAAAACTGAATTCAGCAACTGTAGCTCTTGCCTTTCATGATAGCCCCGACTCATCTCCTTGGTGAAGCAAGGAGCACAGACTACGTCCACTGCAGCTAATAGAGTGCACAGCAGAAATGACCAGTCCGGTCAAAGGCGGCTTTCTTTCTGTGTTGCGCATGACTGTACACAAATAGTCACAAGTTGGTAGACTTACACAGGGCAGGACTTAATCTTTAAGAAACACCAGAATTAACAACATGCCTCAAGATAGTTAAGAGAAATGTGTGTGTCATAGCTAGCATGTAGCCACTAAGTGGCGAGCATATGATCAAAGAGGCAGGAGCCGAAAGCTAAGGGACAGAATAGTCATGTTTGGACTTTTTCATCCTCACATTAAGGGCCTTCCTACATGACACATATTTATATTTATTATACAGTAAAAACACATAATTTAATTTAAGCCAAAACTACATTTTAAGCCCCCAGAAGGCACTATGCCAGGCACTGCTGGGGTAACACTGATGTGTTCGGCCAATTTCTGTTCTCACTGAGTTCACAGACTCATTGAGGGATGAAACACACATAAGCCACTCTGCCGCAAAGCATGTTGCTTCAAAGTGCTCTAGCTTCGTGACACTGAAAAATGTGGACATGAATCGGTTAACACAGAAGACATACTGGCTCATTCATATGTCAACTTTTCATCATGGACAGGCTCTCTGACCGTAGGAGCCGCTGCACTGCCTACCATGTTAGGGATCCAGGGAAAGGGCAAAGGCAAACAAGGATGCAAAGATATTTCATTGCAGTCAAATAAAATCCCAAATGACTGAGGAAGACCGCCTTAGCTGGTATCTTCACTTTTGACAAAGTTAATATCTACAAAAAGCAAACAGTTTTAGGACTTTAGAGCCTAAAGAAAGCATTAACCCCAAGAATGAGGCTGCGGAGATGGGCTGGGTTTTTGCTCCATGTGCAAAGGAGATGAGCTAACTGTGGCGGTATTACTTCATTTAGTATTTTGGTTTTTTGTGACAGGGTCTCACTCTGTCATCCAGGTTAACCTGGCACTTGCTATATGAACTTGTGGGGTTTCTCGTGTGTATGCCTTCAAATGCTGGGATTCAAGGTGAGCTACCACATCTGGCTAGGGCTGTTATTATTAGTGCTCCAATTACAAAGTTAGATGGTTTTCTGTTTTGTTTTGTTTTTTTTTTTTTTTTGAAATGTTCAGCTTAAAGTCCTTCCCCCATAGCTTTTATCTGTATCTAGTACACGGTTTTGTAGAATGTGAGCTTCTTGGGAGCAATGTGTAGTGCTATAAAAGCATTTCACACCATCAGCAAAACCCAACAGTTGGAAAATCACTGTAAGTGGGTAGGGGAGTAGGGACAGAAGATGAGGAAGTTGGGGAAGCCTTCATAAAAGAGGCAGCAATAGGGCTGCAGAGAGTGTGAGGCTGGGCTCAGAGCCACGGTTAGTAGGGATATGAAAATCAGAGAAAGACGAAACAGAGCAGCAAGACCCCTAAAAGGCACTGATTCTTGGGTAACAATAGTCACCAAAGCTTAGCTTCCTTTTAGACCTTATTACATTCTGAAGAAAGCTTGAGCCCCGAGAATATGCTCTCTTCACTACCTCTCAGCAGCCATGTCCAATATGCGAGAATTCTAGACAGAGGCCAGAAGTATACAAGGGGATGCTCTCAACCAGAGAGTTCTGAAAGGGATCCCTGCTGCTGGCCCGGGATAATGTCTATCATAATCTTTAGGGGATCTAAAAGGGAGAAAACATCACTTAAACACTACATTCATAAGAATTTCCTTATTCTCTTCTTTTGTCGTAACTTTTCTACAGAATACAGCCACTGAGGCTATCTGTTAAAACATCCCAGTATTTCCTATCATAATGTAAAGACATTTTAGGGCAAAACTGATCAGGCATGTACATATATGTAAGCCCTCCCCCGCTTCTCAACCAGCCTCGCAAATTTAAAGCATTGTGAACTCTCACTGGGTTGCTGCTGTTGCTCCTCTTCAGACAGTGTCTGAGCTCCCTCCCTTGACGCCATTCCCCTTTCATGGCTAATCTACCCAATTTCTGGCAATGCCATCATTGTACTTTAAGTAGATCTGAAGTGCCCATGTAACTACACATGGACACTAGTGTGGAAATAGACTATCTGCAGTGATGACTTTGTGACCTCCTGTCCACGTCCTTTCTACTGACCTCTCCTGTGTCCTGAATCTTGTCATTATCTTCCTTAAGACTTCACACTGGCAGAAGACTTCCTGGCTGGACTATGCTATCCCTTCAGGAACTTGGCTCAGACCCTCCTTACGAAAAGAAATGTAAAGGTACAAGTTGTTGCTTCTCTTTCAGCTATGCAGTCCTTGGAAAAGTAGGGTATTTTTGTTTGCTTGATCCCTTGTCATCCACTTGACTAATGGGGCAAAAGTAACATGAGAATTCCAGGATACTAACCAAAGAAGAGGAGAAGACAGGGTGTCTGTATATGGTGGATTTATTTGTTAGAAACATAACTGATTTTTATGATGGATGTCTGGTAGTTCTTTTCTCACTAAGATTCTCATAAGTCTCGCCACTATGAAAAGAAAAAAAGGCACTACCATATAACAATGGCTGGATGACGAACAAACCAGCAAATTACTGTCTCCTTAAGAAGTCAGGATTAGGGAGGCAGAGGCAGAAAGATCTCTGTAAATTCAAGGTCAGCCTGGTCTACCTAATGAGACTCCGAAAAAAATAAAAGTCAGAATTGTGCAGTGAGATGGCTCAGTGAATAAAGATGAGTGCCTCCAGGTCCGATGATCTAAGTTTGATCCGTTAGATTACCCTTCCACAAGGTGGAAGGCAGAACCAACTCCCACAAATTGTTCTCTGTTCACGTCCCCCGCCCCTCGCCCCGACCCCCAAGGAATTAAATAAGGATGAGCTGGTAAAAAACAAAAAGAAAGAAAACAAAAACTGTTTGTGCTCTGGTCTTCCATAGGCATAAGCCAGAAATAGGTAAAGCAAAGCAAACACTCTTGTCTTTGGTGGTCAAGTTTCAAAAAGGAGCTAACAGGCCCTTCAAAACCTAAAGTGAAACAGCTCTTTTCTGATGTCTAGAGAGTCTTCTGTTGTTGATTACTCTGCTTTCTCTGATCAGAACTATGATTAAGCAGCATTGCAGCACATTTTTATGACATAAAAACATCTAAATTATTGTACAAATTACAGATGAACTCAGTGGCTAATGAGAATTTCCCTTTTATCCAGTTTTAGTTCAGTCTTTAGGATCTCCCCCACCCCCACTGTGCAAACAGTGGTGAATCACAACTAAGCGACAGATGAGGACAGTGAGATGGAACCCCAGACGGGCTCAGCAAGCTGCTGTGATCAAGCGACTCTCCCTGGCAGTCCAAGGTAAAGTGAGAGTCCTGGGAAATGGTGGAATGTAAACTGGTAATATAGCTAACGACTCCCTTCTGCGGACACACACGTGCTTCAGTGGTAGCAACCACATTTCATTCTAATGAAGTTCTTCTAGATCAAACTCCTGTTAGTTTTTATGTAAGTGGTTAGAAGTGGCAGAAGTTTATAGGTTAGTTTTTACATGGGACGTATGAGCATTTTTTCTATTCAATAAAGCAAACCCCATCTCTATTCAAAAACCTCAATTCATTACTTCACGATGTTACTATCTAAGGTCAAGTCATCTGGGTTGGGCCCCTGGCATCCACTCACTATCAAACAAAAGTTCCCTTTATGGACTATTTAAATCATTTTGCAAAGAAATCCTCTGCGGTCTGGAGAGCCCAACTACTGCTGCCTGTACAACTCTTTTTTTCTCTCTCTCTCTCTCTCTGTGTAACAGTTCTGGCTGTCCTAGAACGTGCTCTGTAAACCAGACTGGCCTTGAACTCACTGAGATCTGCCTGCCCCTGCCTCCCAAGTGCTGGATTAAAGGCCTGGCCCTGTACAACTCTAACACCCCACAAGAAACCTTAAGAATGTAAGTTCCAAATAGTGATCAGATCATAAATAGAATCTTTCATGTTTGTTTATTTTTGAGACAAGGCCCAGGCTGGCCTCAAACTCATGGCAATCCTCCTACT
>JAQHUG010000467.1:1023222-1040784 GCA_028555095.1 Dicrostonyx torquatus | reverse complement strand
AAATAGTTAATATTACTTTTGTCTTGAAAGTGTAGATAAATAAAAATGAAACTATCCACAATTATACGTAAGCATATTTTCAGATATGATCATTCTGTTCTCATTTTGACTGATATCATTACATCTCAGAGTAAATCTTGTGGACATGTGTTCACATACGTATACACACAGACTCTGGTATTTACATAATCACTTTCCTTCTTTTAAGACATAAACAACTCTATAAATGACATCCCTAGACAGGTTTGTCCCTATTCTGAGAATTCACTATAATTAGAAGAAGAATCTTGTCCTTGGGCATTGGGTTTTCCCTTAAAATATGTACGCATATTGGTTGAAGGCTCTTTAAACATACAGTGTAGTATTCAACAGGTTTATGAATATCTTTTGATGTCTAGTCACTTTTGAAAACTAGACTGTCCAAAGAAGAAAGAATGGGATTTTATTTACTTTCAAATGCATTCAGTCACTCTACAAATACATTCTTCTGTATGTTGTTTTTATGAGGACCTCATGGATACAGCAGTAACTAGGCACCAGGAAATGCCTCCATGGCAGAATCATCATAACTCAGGGACTTGATATAAAAATGGTATGATTATTTTAAGTGCTATTATTTTTGTAGGGACACAAATCCTTGTGGCATTTTGCATTGAGTAAAACATACAATATTAAGTAAATGTGTACAAATGTCATAAATGAAGAGTGGACTTCATGTGTTCAAGATACAAACATGTAGTGGTGAAAGAAAGAAGTCTGGTCCTATAGCCCTAAGTTGGCAAAACACAAATAATGTCAGTTATTTTCCCATTGCTGTAGCAAAACATCTGACAGAAGCAGTTAAAGAAAATAAGTACTCAATTTTTTGTCACAGTTCGACGTCACAATGCATCCTCTTTCTGTGAAGTTGTGGTGGTAAACACATGAAACTTCTGGGTCATGTTGAAATCTTAATCAGGAAGAAGACAAATGAATTCTTGGGCTTTACTCACTTTCTCGCTTCCATTTGTCATGATATTCCAAATGAGTGTTATTTTTCATATGTAGAATGGGCTTTCCTTGCTCACATCTTTCTGAAAATACCTTTATTGAAAATTGTGTGTCTATGATGTCTGTATCCCATCAAGCTCTCAACAGAGATTAAAAAGTAGGTGAACTATCTCAATGCTCATTTCAGGAATCTGATATTCAGTCTGTCAGTGGGAAAATGAAAGACAAGTACAAAATTTAACAATGAAAATTTATTACTAGGACATTATAGGCAATGAGGAAATTTATTTTGGTTCTTTAATTCCACGTCTTCAACAGCCTCTTCTGTTCTCTCCCTTCTCTATACAGAAAATTCTTCAATTCCTTTTCCTGGTTACGTTCTGATTATGTGATAAATATGCTCAATAAATAACCTAGGGGATATAGGTTAATTTTGCCTAACATTTCAGGAGGCCACAGTCCATCACAGTGGGGACAGATAACAGTAGACATAGAAAAGAAGACTGTATGAGTATGAGGTAGTTGGTCACATTGTGTCCTTATTCAGGAGATATTGAGTAAAAAGAAAATAAAGTATGATTATAGAACCTCAAGGCAAACTCCCAGTGATCCACTTCTAGCAGGTTCCACCTCCTAGGAGTTCTACAACATTCCAAACAGCACCAACAGTGTTGAAATATGCAAGCCTGTGAAGGAGAGTTGACATTCAATCTACGCTACCTCTAGGAACTAACAAGCCCGTCGGAGTTAAATGTGCCAGGTTTTCTCTGTTGTTTCTCAGTGGTTTCTCCACTCATCCTCACTGTTGAGTCATATTCATCTCCTCTCTACTCAAATAACCTTTATGCACTAATAATTATTTCAAAACAAGCAAAACACAAACACATAAAAGCACTCAACTATTTATTTGCTGCTTCTAGTTTCTAAATGACATGTTTCATTTTATTAAGTCATTTCAGACAGATTTCATCGTCAGTAGAAATTTGTTGGTGAAGTTTCCACCCCTGGTGCCTTTCAGTTAATTCAGATATGATGATAGAGTAGACATAGTATGGGAAAAAGTACAAGGTAATAACAAAGAGAGGGGAGAAACAAAAGTGGAGGACTCCAAGCAAGGCCCATGAAGCCTGTTCCTGGGAACCTGATTGACAGTGTAAGCATGTGGAGTAGGCTTGGTGAGATGGGTATTAGCACCGGTATCACATAAAGGTTCCTATCAAAATGGAGGATGATTCATGGTAGCAAAACTTTTTTATTCCTCATAACAATGTGTAAACCATAATGATGTCAGCAGATAAATAGAATGCAGCGAAGACATATGTAGTAGTATTTCATTTGTATTTTAAGAAAGAAAGCTTGCCTGGGACTGGAAAAGTAAAACGGCTACACTGGCCAGCCTTACAGACCAGACAACAATGTCATACACCTTAAATGCCAGTGGCCACAATAACACACAACTTTAATCCCAGTAGCCACATATTGCCATAGAAACCAGGTGGTAGTGGTGCACACCTTTATTCCAAGAACTAGAGAAGATTATGATGTGGAAGGAGACAGCTTACAGACACAAGCTCATTCTGAGATTCCTGGAGTCAGGATTGCCATTTCGGCCTGAAGTAGAGATAACCAGTGGCTGGCGGCTTTGCTTTTCGGAACTTGAGGTTGAACCCCAACTTCTGTCTCTGAGGTTTTATTAATTGTGCATCAGATATAAGATGCTTTTCAAGAATGTAGTAAGAGAAGTCAACATGGTTCAGCATGCATTACAAAATATTAGGAAATCAGTCATGGCATCTGTAAGTGGCTTTTGAGAAAGGATCAATAGTTCAAGCAAGGACATCAGTCTTATTCAGATGTCATACCCCATTTGAACAGAGTTTGTTGTTGAAAATTTCTTGAGGATACATGGGCAGGGATTCTCCTCATTCTCTGTTGGTAGAAATCTCACACCAGAGTGACCTGTCATAGTTTCTCTGCAGGATCTCAGAGGAGAGGTCTTGTTGTAGACTCCAGAGATCTTTCCTGGAGAAGTACAAAGGGCTTTGAGGTTCTTCTACCTCAAAAAATGCTGTACAAGTAGAAACGTGTGTGTGTTTGTGTGTGTGTGAGCTGTTCTTGTTGCAAGAATTGAGCCTAGGGCCATATGCAAGCTAAGAAAGTGTTCTAAAACTGAATTTATGACCATCTAGAAGGGCATTATTTGCTGCTATTATTACTTCTTAATTCTTCCATCTAATTTTCATCACTAAAGTTGTATTATCTCAACTGCTAGCCCTAAGATAAGGCTCATTTTGAAATAGAGCATAGCCACAGAGAAGAGATCCAATTTTCACTCCTTCAGATATGGTCCGATCTTCATCAACTTGAGCAACTGGTGGTCCCTCTGTATGTGAGCAGGTGCTGTGTAGGTATTTGGGTCTCTCCAACACCTTCAGTAGGAGAATAGAGAGCAATTTTCTGACAGTAGGATTTGCTGAAGTCAATAAATGGTGAGGCATTTTAAGCAGTTCTCTTCAGGAAATGTAGAGTGTAAAGAAGATGTGTGCATGAGATTAATTTTTAGATGGAAAAACCACAAAAATGTGAAGTTAATAAACTTTTTGGATAAATTTGTACTTCAAGTCTCATGGTCTACTATAAATAAACTTTCTGAATGCTTATATTTACAAAACTCAGAACAGAAAGATGCAGACTGCTGAATCTTCAGAAAACACTGGCCCTCAGTTTAAAATAGCGATTTTCTTTCTTTAATATTTGTCTATTTGGAGAGGCTAATTAGATCTAATTAAAGTCAGCACAAAGATACCAAACCCTAGTGAACATTTATTTTGGATGTGTTTATTAAACTGATGTTCAAAATGAACTGCTTTGAAACATTTTTCTCTTTCTGCAAAGGACAGTTTAGTTTGAAGATTCAGTTTTCAAGGTCAAATGCAAAATGGGTGAAACCAAACTGGAGTTTTGAAAGGAATTTCTCCCTATGAAGTCATGATGGATAAGAATAGAAGATTGGTGATATCTTCCAATTTTCACAGCCCCTATGCCACATGACAACACACCACACATACACACACACACACACACACACACACACACACTTTAAATAAGCTTTTGGATGACTAGTTAGTAGAACACTTGTTCTACTTGTCAGTAGAACACTGGGTTTATGTACTAAGTTCACTTTTTAAGACACTTGTAATCCAAGTAAATTTGAAGTAGAGACAGGCAAGTCCCTGGGGTTTAGTTGTCAGCCGACTTAGTCTACTTGATGAGTTGCAGTTCCATAAGAGACTCTGAATCAAAGAAAGTGAAAAGAAATGTTTAGGATGACCCTCACACATACTTGTGCATATACATATGTACACACTTAAAAATAAATTGATAAATACAAAAGAATTAGAAAGAAAACCTTAAAAAAGTATGCCAGTGATTTTAACATGAAGTTAGGAATCAAGAGACATGGTGTGATAACTCACAGAAGAATTCAGCAGCTGATTTCAGTTTTGTGGGGTTTCTTTTTGTGAAAAGCTAGGAAAGGCCCCAATACTTGAAAAGAAGAAACATGCACTTTCGCCTATCAGGCTCCATATACGGCAAGATGTTCAGGTGAAGACATGACCTTCGAGACATCTCTGATGAGAACTACAGACAACACTGTGTATAAAAGGCCTGCAGGAGGTTCAATAGAAAGTAGGTGTTGAGCATCCTACCTGCTTCTCAGAAAATGTTTCTTTTATGCCTAGCAGCGAATCAAGTTTATACAATGTTTGCAGAATTTCTAACATCAAACACAGCTTGTGGCTCCACTAATTTTAAGATTCCCTCGATGCAATAAGTCACTACCAGCATTCTTCAGGGGACCAAGTGATCTCTAGAACTGGTATGAATTATGCACCTTCTCAGTTCCCTTAACCCTTTCACAGGGTTAAAATTCTTTTCTGGAGGCTGCAGATGTTATTTTCCATATTTTCATTATTGTGCTGACCTAAGGCTTGTTTTCTCTCAGCAGAGATTGTCATGTAAGAGAAAATGTTCTCATAGTCATAGAATCACAGCTGAGATCCTATAACTGAGCAATACTAACAATAAAAACAGAATTTTATTTTGTATTCTTCTCTGTAATATGGTATTATCAAAAGTTATACAAATGCAGATGAATAAAATCATACATTTTTATTCTTAGGTTTGATTGGAGAGTCACAGAGAGATATGATTAATGACAAGGGTTAATAAGTCTAATAGTTATTAAAAGAAACTTTACCAATAATGTTGTACTACCTGTCAATTTGACATAATTTAGCCTCACCTAGAAGGCAAGCCTCCAACATCTGTAACCCATTGCATAGATTAATTTTATCCTCTGAGAATATCCGCAGGGACTATCTTGATTACATCAGTTGATAAGGGAAAGTCTACCTCAATGTGGGAAGAACTACTCTATGAATAGGATAATAGAAATGAAGAAAAAATAACTGAACACTAGCAAACATATATTCAAGTACCTCCAGGTTCTCAAAGTAGATGCAAGTCCCTTCTGTCTTAACTTCCTCTAAATAATGGACCAAACTATGAATCAGAAAAAAAAAATCTTTCTTCTTCAAGTTGTTCTTGTCAGAATATTTTATCACAACAACAGAAAGAAACTAAAACAATTGGTAAAGTAATTAATTAAAACTGGTATTTTGGAATGACAGCTTCAGAGAACTAGAATACATGATGGCAGATATATCAGGTATGGGCCAAGAACAACTGAGCAATCACATCTTGATGCCTAAGAAGAAGTCAATGAAGGTTAACTCAAAATGACAAGGGTCTCTTCATATCTCAAAGGCCCAGTGACATATGCTTACTATTTCAAGGCCACACCTTCTAAACCTCCTCAAAGTCAACAAGTGGACACCAATCATTTAAACACATCAGCCAATATGGGCCAGTCTTACTCAAGCCTCCACAGTTGGTGTGTTCAGATTCCTTTTGGCATCTCTGTGCCTCTTCCCATTTCAACTAGCTCTGCAGAGATACCACAAGAGGGAGTTTCTTATGACATGAAACATAAGAAAGTGACCTAGGGGATGACACAGTGATATCTCTGTTTTGTGCTTTTCTCAAAGGGCATGGTGCCATTTCTGGAATAATAAAGGCCATGCTTAACCCTTTCCAGATGAGTGGTGTTTAAACTTTGTGAATTGTGAAATCCATTTAATTCATCTTCATTATCAATAATTTGACCAAGCAAAATGTAATATCCTTCAAGACCACAGTAAACATGTTAATTGTTCGTAATAATGAACTATGATGTTTTGGCATACTTCTAACAGTTTGACCACATCATTTTCCATTATTCTCTCACCTCCCTCCCACTGCAGGAGTCATATTCTCTACTGTAGTTTCTTTTATGGTTGGTTATGCTGTGACTGTTTTGTTTTTGTTTTCAGTAGTTTTAGTTGTTTCAGGAGGGCTGCTCACCACAGTATGTGTGAAGGTTTCTTTACAGGATAATGGGAGACTTACCAAGGGTAACATCACTGAAGGAAATATACCACTCAGAATTTCGCTATCTATAGGTCTGCAAGAAAAAGTTGAGTGCTATGATACCCTCCCCATCCTATGACCACATGGTAGTAGCCCAATCTTAAGCTGATCATGTGTACATAATTGTTTCTGCTATGAGTACAAGAGTAAAAAGCCATGTTCTACTTGGAAATTATATTTTTGCTCATTGCTTTCAGAAATAGCCAACATTAATTTTTTATAGAAAATATGTTTTATGTTGACCATTAATTACTTGGATAAAACAGTGATGGTGAGAAATAATAATTCAGTCAACTCCAAACTGAAGTTCAGAATTTTTCTGCCAGGATATCCTGAGTTAAACACATGGTTTGAAGTAGAAAATAAAATTAGTGCAGAAAAAAAGTAATTCAAAGCAAAATAGTGGTGTATTCATTTTTCTCATTAAAGTCAGAGATGTGATTAATGTCATTCATTCTTATAACTAAATTAATATGTGTAGAAGAACAAAATAGCAATGTATCAAATTCCAATCAAAGGGTAGAAATGAAAGAATAAAAATTAAGTAACTTATTATACGTGTCAATTATTTGCCTTAGATAACTTGAAAATTATGCCTTGTAGTCATGCCTAGAAACCCTCTAAGGCTATGCAGATAGTTGATTCTGGTTTTCCAATAGCCAGTATAACAGCTATTCACAACTTAACTCCCACAACCTCTTTCTCCCTTCTCTCACTCTTATTTCTCAGTTTTAAGCCACCTAGTGTATACCTAGTTCATTCTTGAATATTTATGTTTATCTCACTTTATCAACAGAGATTAAAGACTTAGTCTAGTGGGTAATCCCATTATCTTTACTGATAAAAAGCAAATACATCTTTGGCCAGTGCCTGTAGAACCTAAGGAATTTATCATCAGTGAGTAAAAAATCCAATTAATCCTTAGCTCTCTTCTCAGTCATGTCTATCGTCAACTTACTCACTTGAATGCATATATTTACTGCTGTTTTACCTGGAGATATTTTAGAATTTAAAGAAAATTGATTCAGATAAAAACTTAAATGTTTTAAAGTGGGAAATATTAAAGTGCAAATATTTTTACAGCAAAGACATTTTCTATAGAAAGAAATAGCAATATGTTAGTCATTTTAATCAAATGAACAGATCAGAGCCAGGCTAGACTGTAAAGGGTTCTACAAGAAATGTGAGAGAAAGGAGAATATACTTCAGAGTAAGTCTGAATGTACTGTCTTCTCTACATCATTCCTTGTCATAAAGCCTTCCAGATGCACATATGCTCACATGCATGCATCCACACACCTGACTGGAAGTGAGATATAAGACAAGAATATTTGGACATATGTGTACAATGGTCTGGCCTTACTTGTCAAAATCCTAGTGTTATTGTGAAGTTTAATTACTGAGGATATTGGTAAAAGGCCACAAAGTTCCCTATTATTATTAAATGCTTGCTGTTGTTATTATTACTTTGCTAGCATGTCTTAATTGTTTAGTCTTTAAGATATGCAAATTAGTCCTGAATACTGAAGTAACTACCTGAAAATGATGCTTTCCAGCATCTTACACAGAATAAAGCAAATCAACATGATTTTTTTAAAAAAGAGACTGTTAGTTTTTTATGCCAATACCAGGCTGTTTTCATTGCTGTAGCTCTATAGATATAGTAAAGTTTGAAGTAAGGGATGGCGATGCCTTCAGAAGTTCCTGTATAGTACAGGATTGCTTTGGCTATCCTGGATGTTTTTGTTTTTCCATATAAAGTTGAATATTGTTCTTTTGAGGTCTGTGAAGAATATTGCTGGGATTTTGATGAACATTCCACAGGAGAACAGCCAACTTCAGAATAAATGGAGAGAAACACAAAGCAATCCCATTGAAATCAGGAACAAGACAAGGTTGTCCACTCTCTCCATGTCTATTCAGTATAGTACTTGAGGTCCTAGCTAGAGCAATAAGACAACAAAAGGAGATCAAAGGGATACAAATCAGAAAAGAAGTCAAACTCTCCCTATTTGCTGATGATATGATTGTATACATAAGTGACCCCAAAAATTTTTTCAGGGAACTTCTACAACTCATAAACACCTTCAGTATTATAGCAGAATATAAGATTAACTCAAAAAGAAATAAGTAGCCCTCCTTTATACAGATGATGGGCTGAGAAAGAAATCAGAGAAACATCACCCTTCACAATAGCCACAAATAACAAATTATCTTGGGGCAGCTCTAACTAAACAAATGAAAGATCTGTATGACAAGACCACTAAGTCTTTAAAGAAAGAAACCGAAGAATACACCAGAAAAAGGAAAGATCTCCGATGCTCTTGGGTAGGTAGAATAAACATAGTAAAAATGACAATCTTACCAAAAGCAGGCTACAGATGCTTCAATGCAATGCACATCAAAATCTCAGCAATATTCTTCAGAGACCTCAAAAGAATTTTTAAGTTACTCTAAATTTCTTATTTGTTTACATTTGTTCAGGGGCTTACATAGGCACCAGAGGCCTCAGATCTCAGACTACCTGCAGCTAGGAGCCACTAGAGCAGCTGACCTCACTCAGGGTGCTCATTACTGCTAGCCATCTTCCCAGCTCTGAGAAAATGTTTTAAAACAGACTTGAAAGCGGGAGAGGGGATAGAGAAACAGAGAAAAAATGTTTTAAAAGGCAATTATTAATTATTATAGTAAATATCAAATAAGGCCTTTGTGAATAATTTTAAAGGGGAAACAAAATTTATATGATCTTCAAGAATTCTGTAGAAAAGCAGAATATAATGAGACTTTATAGAAAATACAAGCAAAAACTGAGGAAACAAGATTTTTATAAATCGAGGAACAAAATTGCCTGTTTGAATTCTTTGCTTGTGCAAGTGCTCAGGAAAATTTGAGGAGCTGTCAGGAATTAAAAACACATGCTGCTTCCAGTCCCACAACAATTTGTCTGTAACTCAAACGTATAAGTATGGTGGGCATTTGGGGAGGAGGAGAGATCTGCTTCTTTTCCAGCTGAAATGGACTCCCTAATACAACCTGACACTTTTATTTTAAAGGCTACAAAATCAAAGGCAAATAAAAAAGCTAAATATGCACACAAAATTTGAGAAAAGGACTTGGCAGTTTGTTTTTGATTTTGTTTTCACTAAAAGCCTGTTTTGGGGGGCTTGAAAGATGATTCAGCAGTTAAGATTATTGTAGGGACCCATTGCCCTCCTCTGGCCTCAACAGGCACCTGCATACATTTGACATACACTATTGCACACATATAAAAACAAGAACAAACACATAAATAAAATGTTTTTTCTTTGTATTTCTAAATGTGCCTTTATATTTTCACTTAAAACTATACTCCAGGTGCCTAATCTGAGAGGTAGGGAAACTTTCTGGTGATTTATGTAGTATGGATATAAGTTAATTAACTCAATTAAAATTCTTGTTGTTCAAACACCACATGTAGAAGGCAGTAGAAAACTGGAAATAACTGTGAAAGACCAAAGGTGCCGCACAGCATAGCATCCCACAATTAAGAAACTTTACACTTTTGATCACAACGTACAAGGTAGGTTTGAGATCCATGAGAGGTTTGGGAGAGAGTTCAACAGAAAAGTTTCTTGTTGCCTACCCAGATAACCTGATTCAGTCTTCAAGACTCCTGGAAAAAGATAAGAACCAGTTCCTGGAAGTTATCCTCTGACCTCTGCACACATACCTTGGCATGACCATGTGCATACTCCAGCATGCAGGCAGACACACACACAAATAAGTATAATTTTAAAATGATTAGTTAATCAGTTAATAAGAAGAAAGTAAAATATAGACAAATCCAGGATTCAAGCCTGCATTGAATGATTCCACCCCAGGGACTTCAAAGTGTTAATTATTCTGTCTCCTGCAGCATTGTGGGGCTTCTCTTGTCATTTGCATATGACAAAACTGATGGAAAGCCACTCCAAAATAGGTTGTAAAAGTCCATGCATTTACATCAGCTACTTTTCTCATTGCTACATCAAATACCTAACCTGACAAGAAACAATTTCATTCTGACTCACACTTTGGTGTTATTGTCCCCCATGCCAGGGAAGTGACAGTGGCAGGATCCTGAGGCAGCTGGCTCATTGCATCTGCAGTCCAAAAGCAAAGACAGGTGAGTTCTGGGTCAGATCACTTTCTCCTTTTTCTTTATATCCATGCTCTGGAGAAAGCCAGCTGTGCTGCCATCTGTAAGACAGGTCTCACACACTGAAGAAGGAATCTTCATAAAACCCTTTGGGGAGCTGGAGGAAAAAAGACACTTTTATCTTTCATATCTTTTCAACTTTGATTGGCATCTGACCAAGAATCTCGTGTGACACCTAAGTCATTTCATGTGATTGTAGCCTCACCTGCATCCATCGCACTTCTGATCCACCCATGGAAAGTTTTGGGGAGTCATTGATAAAGCCAATGCTTTGGTGTTATTTATTTTGCCACAAGAGACTACGCATGCTGACAGCTTTAAGAATAATATTCAAAAATAGTTTGGATTGCCTCCTCCTTATTGTGGAGGTAGGTAGTGGCCCTTTACAATCATTTACAAAAATTCTTTGGGTTTAGAAATATCTCCTTGTGACATAGGTTTGAATTAGAATCTGGAGGGCACCTACTGAGGTTCCAGGTTTTTATGTCCCAAAAGCAATAAATTAGGATGTCAACACATGAGTAGTAATACAAATATAGAGTATTTGTTAGAAAGAGATGAAGGTATTCTGGCGGGAGAAGGTAGGCTAGTGTGACTTTTTGACTAGGTTCTAGGAATAAAACACAGGATATAATGCTTATATGGCAAGCACTTTACCCACTGAGCCATTTCTCAGGGCCATCTGCACCACTGAAGAGTTCTGTGAGAGGTGTGCACAGGGAGCTCAGATTCAAAGCAGGCAAGTGTTCTGTAATAGAAGGGTGCAAAACCAGGGTGAGTGTGTGTACACCAAATAGAGTAGGGATCTAAATGCATTATGAGAGAAAGAATAAATAGAGCAGAAATAAAATGGTGACTGGAGAGATGGCTTAGTGGAAAAGACAGCTTGCTGTTCTTTTAAAAGACAAGAAATCAGCTCCCAGGACCCCTGTCACATTTCCCATAATGGCCTGCAACTATAACAGGAGACAATGTCTCACATCATATACATATACACACAAAATAAAGATGAAGTCAAAAGGAGAACTTGATACTTGTGAAAAATCATTCTCCACAACAGCCTTAGTAATTGATAGTCTTGTTGTGAAAAGGCACACAAGCAAATTTAGCCACACAGCTGTGAAGAGCCAGAGGTGGGATTTGCGTCAAGATCTGCCTTATAATATCCCCCTTTCACTGCGGGTCTCTTCTTTGCTGCCAGAACCCTGTATTTGTCAGCGCAATCCCTGTAATTGCAAGGGAGGTTTGCCAGCCGGGCAGAATGAGATAAGACTTTCTCTTTAGTCTCTGACCGAGAGCTAGATTGTCTCTATTGGGGTTGACTCTCCAACTCAATTAAGCTAATGCCACCTGATTGCTTTGCTTAAAAATCCATTCTCTCAGTCAGTACTCATGCCTGCTACATTTGTGAGCTAAAATCCATCAACATAGTGGTCTGGCACCTTGTATAAACACAGCTTCAAGTGACTGTTTCTTTTTTTTTTCTTTTTTCATACTGTGAAGTCACACCGAGTTAAGCTTAGAAAGACAAAGTCAATTTCTCACATCATGGTGGAAACAATTCAAAGAAGTTTTTGAGCAAAAAAAGTTTCTACTAGACATGAGCATTCTGAATTTCAACATGATCCTTAGCTTTTGTGGATTTTAACTCTAATAAAGGCCTATGCTCATTGAAGGATCAGATAAATCAAGCATAATTTCTTTGCTTTTATTAATAACAATTTGATTTCATATAATTCCATTACCGAACTGTTATCTATTTAGTATTAAAACATTTTTAAAAAGAATGCTCTATGATTATACTATTTCCTGCATGTGATTTATACTTTTAAATACAAATTTGTAGAATTCATTTTCTTTTCTCTAATGGTACAAACGTATTTTGAGAGGCAAGGAGGTCACTTTAACTAATTCTTTTGGACGGACTTTAATTCTCATCAATCCCTTTTTCTCTATTATTTACTTATTTTGCCAGATCCTTCTTTTTCTTTCATCCTTCCTTCCTTTTTTTCCTTCCTTCCTTCCTTCCTCCCTTCTCTTTCTTGTTTGCTTGCTCTCTTTGTGTGTATGTGTGTGTATGTGTTGCGATCAGAGAACAATCATTTATATTGACTCTGACTTCCATCTTGTTTGAGAAAAGATTTTTTCTTATTTTTTGTGTACTTCAAACCAGCTGACAAATAAGCCTAAAGAGATTCTTCTATCTTTACCTCCCATCATATCATAGGGTGTAGAGAGGTATAGAGATATGCACTGCGGTGTCTGACGTTAGGTGGGTTCTGAAGTGTGGTTTCCACACCTGTACAGCAAATGTTTCACTCAATGAAGTGTGTTCACACCAACATATAACAGATCTTTCATCATGAGAAAAGATGAAGCTTCCTGATTTCCTTCAATATGCTGAAAAGTACCGACAAGGCCTAGGAAATTTGTAAATTCCACATCCATAACAAACTAACAGTTCAGTTTTCAAAGTACTCACTCTGAGACTCTGCCTTCTATACAGGCAAAACATGTCCTCAGTGTGAGGAGGGAGAATGAGATAGCAAGATTGCCAAAGAGCCTCAGACAATCCTGCTACACACACACTTATAACATTGTCTCATTCACTGTGTGTTGAGAAATCTGTATGCATTTACTAAGTTCAAACTTGTTTTCTTAATTTTTATTTGATGGTTGTGTATGCAGGCATGCATGCATGTATGAGTGTGTACATGCAACATGCACATCTACTCTTTGTGTCTCCCTTGCTGCTCTCTATCTCACTTTGTGAGACAGGGTAATTCACTGAACCAAAAGCTTGCTGATTAAACTAGTTTTGATGGCCAGGAAGCTCTAAGGATGCTTCTGCATCTGCTTACACAGCCCCTGTATTAGAGCTGTGTGTAACTACATACAGGGCTTTATGTGTATGCTGACAACTGAACACATGTCCTCATGCTTGCATCATAAGTACTTTACTAGCTGAGCCATCTTCCTGATCAGCTCCCGAAACTTACAGGGAAGTGGAAAGAAATAGCCCAAGAATTGATAAGAGTATTGTCCTCTCTTCAAAAGAAAACAATGTTTTTATACATGAAAGATTTATTCTAAATATCACTAGGAAATGCTATTCTAGACACATTTATGTATGTGAAAGGCAGAGGAAATTGATATCCATGCTTCCTGCTTTCTGTTAACTAAATTGCATATTTTTCCTCCTGTCTTATGTACCTTAGGATTATATGACTAGGGAATGATGGCATCCATAGTAGGCTTTGTCTCCCACATCAATTAGCAATCCAAACAATGCCTATAGACATGTCCATAGGCCAAAATGATTTACATAGCTCCTCAGCTGAGAATATTTTTCCAGGGGATTCTAAGTGGTATCAAGATGACATCTAAAACTCAAATTTACAATACACTCATGTGTACACATGCATTGTAGAAATTAGAACTTTTTCAGAAATAGTTTAATAATGTATGTTGTTCGCTCTATTTTAAGAATATCCTATCTGTTCATGGTGCCATGTCACCTTTTGAAAGTTAGGGGAGGGGTAGGTGAAAGGGATGGGGTAGAAGGGAGAAAGGAAGAATGGGGAGAGCCTGGGGTTGTGGGATGGTGGAGATGGAGGAAGGGTGGATATTGGAGAAGGGAATAAGATATCTACATTAACGGGAGTCTTTTTAAGATTTGCAAGGGACTTGTCTCTAGAGGGGATCCCAGGTATTCACAGGGATGTCCCAGCTAGGTACTTGGGCAGCAGAGGAGTGGGTGTCTGAACTGAACTTGTCCCATAGATACTTTGTTGGATATCTTAATCGTCACCATAGAAATTTCACATGATGGATGGAGTTAGAGCCAGAGACCCACATTCACATCAGAACAAGGGATTGAGCTACCAAGGTCCAGTGGAAGAGCAGAAGGAGGGAGAAGATGAGCAAGGAAGTCAGGACCGTGAGGGACTGGCCCATCAACCGAGACAGTGTGCTCGATCTATTGGGAGCTCATCAAATCCAGATGGACCAAGACTGAATGAGCATATGACCTAACTGGACTCTATGAATGTGACTGCCAGTGGGGACTGACTGAGAAGCCAATGATAATGGCACAGGGACCTATCTCTTCTGCATGTATTGGCTTTTTGGGAACTTATTCTATATGGATGCACATCTTCTTAGACCGAGATGGAGGGGGGATGGACCATAGGGCAGGGCATCCTGCCCCATCTTAAGGAAGCAGGGGGAGGGTGGTGGGGTAGTGGGGGAGTGGGAGGGCTGGGAACAAGGGGAGTAAATGTAAATTTTTCCTTTAACAATAAAAAAAGAATGTAAAAAAAAAGAAAGTGTAATTATGTAATCTCTTGATACTTAAGTCAAAGAAAAAAAGTTGATAGAATAGATGATTGTAAAATGTCAATTGATAATACTTTTTATAACTAACATATCATTCATAATTTTTAAGGAGGCTACATGTGCAAGAAAATTTTCAAGTTCAGACTTAAATAACAAACTATAGATGTCTTAAGTGATTAAAAGTTATTAGTCTTACATAGAAAGAGTCCTGTATAGTTTAACTGATGTCTTGCAGTTAATTTTGTTGAATATATTGAATTTGGATGACTGAATTTGTATTTAATAAGTAAATTATTTAAACCTATTCTCATGGAAACAATTGAATGGATAGCTTTCTGTGGCATGCTACAAAACAGAAAGAAAAAAATCAAGTTCTGCAATCTATTAACTTCTGTACTCAGTCTATCCAAACACACCATTGGATAAAAGTATTAGAAAGAGGAACGTGAAGTGTGCATGAGTGTCCATGTGTATGCATGGGTGTGTGTTTATGTGTGTTTGCATCTATATGTGCATCCATCAGTCTATTTATTCAGCTGAAAGTCTCAGAGAAAGAAAGGAATTCATAGTTAAATAATTATCTTGCCAAAACACACAGTACACTTCACTGATAATGATTTCAATGTCTCTGATAAGTTGTTCATGACAAACTTGATGATGCAGTAGACATAACTGTATTCAGCCAGCATGGCCAGCACAGGAAAGAATAGTAATCTCTTCACATTTACTGTATACTCTATTATAATCACACATATCCAGACAGTCAGTTGTTCTTTTCTTATTTGAATAAATACTAGATATGTGGTATTTTGAAAGAAAATCGCCCCAGAAGGAAGTGGTATAATGACTTATTATTTACATTTTAATAAATAAAGCTCAAAGATTAAAGCAGCCATCTTAGTCGCCATAGAGTCCAGGGAGTGGTGGCATAAACCTTTAAACCCAGGACAGTGGCAGAAAGATCAGATCTCTGCGAGTTCAAGGCCAACCTGAGTCACACAAGATTGAATCTGCTTGAAAAAGAAACAGAGCTCACACAAAGATGATCCCAGCATTTGGGACAGCATGCCTTTAATTTTAGCACTACTGGGGTGGAGACAGAAGCTATACAGCTGGGTGGAGAGAGGAATATAAAGGGACAAGAGACAGCAGCTCAGTAGACTATGGAGTATGGAGTGTGGGGTGTAGAGTCTTCAGGGTTTGTGATGACAGGATCTTGCCCATTTGGGGTCTGAGGTAGAGGTAAGAGCCACTGACTGGAGATTGAGCTAAATGAGATGTACAAATAATACTATGAGTTATCCAGAGAACATAAAACTCAAAATTTCATTAATGTGTTTGTGTCAAAACCCAACAGAAAATAATGAAAGCATGGGGGGGCAATTGGGTTTCACAGTCAGAGTCTCAGTCAGCTTTTTATTTCATTTTCTGAAAGTTTGTGAGATAACTGGATAAATGGGGAGAAAATGCCCAGGTACCAGAACTCATGCTGGATTTGAGCTCAGATTACTTCCTCCTCACTTTTGGAACTGCAGTACTATGACATTGAATTGGCCCCTACTGTTTTATGTGGATATTAAGCATAGAATTAAATACAAACTCCCCATCTCATAGGGATGATTTGAGGGAGAATGGAGAAAAGTATAAACAAGTATTCTATGAGCTCCAACAGGCCTCAAACCTCACACACATTTTATAGTCACAAATACTGTATCAGGGTAATGCCTTATATTCTGGTCCCTCTCTGTGTCTCTCTCTCTCTCTGTTTGTGTGTGTGTGTGTGTGTATGTGTGGTTTAACTACTTTTTGTGGTTATTAATTTTACTGCTATTTTTGTGAAAGTGTAAATATGTATTTTCTTTTACATGTCTTGTTCCAGTTTCTAAATTTAAAAATATCCCCATGGTAAGAGAAAGGTCAGTATACTATATCCAAAGAAAGACTTAATAATATCCCAGGCTTTTAACTAAATAGTGTTACTTAGGAATTGGAGAGACAAGTTAGTAGTTGAGAGTGCTTACTGTTCTTCCAGAGGACCCTAGTTTAATTTCTGGCACCTATTGGGTGGATAGCAACAGCCTGCAACTCCAGCTCTTTTGATCTGATGCCCTCTTCTGGCCTCTTTAAGCAACTGCACTCATTTGTCCACACAAAGACACACACACACACACACACACACACACACACACATATATATATATATATATATATATATATATATATATATATATATATACCCAAATAAAAAGAAAATTAAAAATTTAATATTTTACCTTTCAAAAATCAGAAAAATCAATCTTATTTTTATCTCTAGAACTTTTCCTCATGTTTTCAAGACTAAAACTGTAACATGAGGGTCCGCTTGTTAGGGTTACTGTCCCGCCCAGTACCCCACAGCCAGCAAGCCCCAAAGAAAATCACACAGAGAGTCTACATTAGGTTATTAACTGATTGGCCCATTATCTCAGGCTTCTTACAAGCTCCCATAAGTTATATTAACCGATTGTCAGCCACATAGCCAGTAC
>JAQHUG010000467.1:955832-977838 GCA_028555095.1 Dicrostonyx torquatus | reverse complement strand
ATCTAATCTACATAGGAAGTAGAAAAAGACAAGATCTCCTGAGTAAATTGGGATCAATGGGACCTTAGGGGAGAATTTAAGCAGGGAGGGGAGAGGTAAGGAGGGGACCAGAAAATAATGTAGAGCTCAATAAAAATCATTAAAAAATATTTTGTGAATCAATGAATAGTATTTTTATTTGATATCTACAAATGGAAATTTCCCTGGAACTCCTTAAAAGGCACATATTGTTGACTTTTGTATACTTTATGGTACATGTACATTTCTTTTAAAAATATTTGTTTTTGCTTGTTTACATGTATGTGCTGTATGTCCACATGAATGCCTGTATATATTTATATGGACTGCATAGTGTACCTTTAGGGGCTAGAAGAACATTCCAGATCCTCAGGTGACAGGCATTTGCAGAATGCATAGCTTGTCATATAGATGCTAGGATCAGAACTTTAGTCTTCAAGATTGATGATCTGGCACCTTTATCCAAGACACTCCTCCAACCCTGTTAGCAATAGTTTTCTTAAAGATTTATAAACAAGAAACCTCAATACTTGGTTTTTCTCAAAACCCAGACATTATCTACATATGTAACTTGTTCTCATATGTACATTTGGTGGTGGTTTCTATAAAGACTGCAGACAGGACAGAACTTTCCAGGTGATCCATAACACATTCTTCTAATTACAGGGCAGTATGGGCATGTACACATGAGCAGATTTTACATGCATACATTCAGTGTTGGGGAGCTGGCCACATGGGTAAGATTAAGCATGGCAGTGTAGACCTAGACCCCAGTGATTCCATAGTAAGATGAAAGAGATAAAAGAATCCCAGAGTGCTATTGGGTCGGCAAACCTGATATGTGCAAAAGAGAACAAAAGTTCCTCTCTCAAAGCAGACAAAAGCAGAGGATAGATAAGCTAGGAGTTCATCTGACCTCCGCACACATAGTATACAGGTGGGGAGGGCAGCAGCTGATATAAAAGTTCCTATTTATTCTAAGAAAGAATGATAAAATAAATCTACTTGTGTAGAAAACCTCTCTCTCTCTGCATTCTCTCCCTCTGCCCTCCTTCCCTCTGTATCTGTTTATAAGTACATGATAACACAACCCTCCATATAAAATAGGAATATATGTACAAAATCCAGTAAATGTACAAATTAGATTTTTATATGCAAGTGTCTGTGGCTATATATAACATGCTATTAACAATCGTTTAATTAAAATAAAAATGTGATAAATAGGAGAAAATTAGAGAATAGAAAAAGAGCAATACAATTCTATAAATCCAGAACTCAGGAACAATTAAAAGTGTTTGAGAGTCCAATTTCAAAAGACCTTGTTGAAAGGCAATGTTCCTCCATTAAATTTCTAGAAATGCTTAATATTTCATATATAAAAGACTTAAGCCTGAAATGAACATAAAACCAAGCTTCCATTTATTACTGTCAGTAGATTTACAGGAAAATAAAATAATGTGGATTCTGTGGCCAGAGAGCAAAGTCAATGGCACGTCTCCATGTAGATGTGGACTTCCAAACTGACTTGATTGGGCTTCCCATGTCTGAGGAAAAACAGGAAGTAAGAGACCCATGCTGAGTTATGGGGCTCTGTTGTACTGCACATTAGTCCAGGTCAGCACTATGTCAAGTTCCCATCTATTCTAGGAAGGCTCATTTAACAAACAACAGAGAAGAGATGTACTTAAAGTACTCAGAGTTAGAGGCAATTTTGCATGATTTCAACTGTGCTAATTTTGCAGTTGGACAGTTTGGAATTAAATCTTTTATAAACTATCATATGCCACAAGTAATGGCTTAGGCAGTTTGAACTTCGGGTGCTCAGCATGCACATAAGGTAAAATAACAGTAAATGTCATGTTTGTGTGGAGCGAGTATATGCCTGGGTGTTTAGGGTGTAATATATGTAAAGCATTAGGACATTACAGTGCATATCAAAACTTAAGTGGGTGTGTCTGGCTAAAAGTGACGCTGATTTAGAGGACACTAACTAAGCAAACTGAAACACTGATCTCAGGATGGTTTATGCCCTTAGACATCTTGGAGTCTGTATTTTATGACTAAAAAATTTAAAATATTGGGACTTTTGCTTTTCATAACTAAAAAGAGCTTACGTTCTATATTTAGTGAATGGGTTCATTTTATATTTTGGTATTAGAGTTTATTTTAATTATAATGCTATGTTTTACTTGTTCTTGAAGAATATTCTTCAATTAAAAAGAAAAAGGTAATGTTTATCTTTCACTTATTTATTTGAGACTGTCTGTAGTACAGCTGGCCTCAAACTTTCCATGTAGCAGAAGATAATCCTGAATTTCGGAACCCCCTTTTTATGTACTGAGTGCTGAAATTACACGTATGCACTGCCATGCTCAATTTTGCAATATAGGAATGGAACCCAGAACTTTGTGCATGCAACAGACACTCTACCAACTGAGCTATGAGCCCAATGATAAAGTGTGTTCAGATACTGTGGCTGTTCTGATAGAAACTTGAGTTTCTATAAGATGGTTGAACATGAGTCTATACCTCAGGGCAGAATATCTCTGATTATTTTTCAGAAACTTCAGGGATACAGGCACATGGTTTGAAAAATAAAGTTTCCAGGGAGATTTTTTTTCCAAGCATATTCTTGTCATGCAAAGGAAACAAATCTTTAAAGAGCTGCCTTATATTTCAGTCCTTTGCACCTGTCACTTTCTGACATTCAAAAGTGACTCTCTAGAGTGCAGCTCCGTTCAAGCAGAGGTAGCTAGGAGATGGACTCCACAGCCAGGAGAGGACAGATGACTTTCATTGTGTCCCTTTAACATTTCCTTGAGGAATGAAAGGTTGACGCCGTCAAACTCTGTGGCATATCTGTCTTGCTACTGATGAGTACGACAGGGAAGAGAGAGCCTACTTAAGAACCTGAGGACCATGAAGGATGTCTAAGAAACACAATTTTTGCCAGATCTTTTATTCTCTTTAAGACTTCTTTCCTCCTAAAGTAGGGTTTGCTTGGTTTGCTTCTGTAATACCTCTGCATTGTGTACAGCCTATTTTGAAAAAAAATGTTTAAGTTAATATTCAGAAAGATCCTATTGCATTCTATGCCCTCTGGTGTGTAACGAGTGTCAAAAGAGATTGGGCATCATAGGCAGAAAAAAAATGCCATCTAGTGGGAGACAGAGGTAGAGATCTTTTCTTAATAGGTTTCTTAATAGAAATAGGTTAATTTAAGTTATAAGAAGTAGCTAAAAAGAAACCTAGGCTTTTGGGCATGCTTTTATAACTAATTATAAATCTTGTATTATGATATGGGAACTGGCTGGTGGGAGAGAGAAAGACACCCTACACTGTTTTTCTAGAGGGGAGAATGAAAGTCATTTAGCAACAGTGACCATAAAACTGGATAGAAGTGCATCCAGTCTGCACTAATTGTATGAAAAGATTAAAACATGCATTTAATTTAATGTAAAATACAGAAAGAATAGATAAATAATAAAACCACATATTGCCCTGATGGTTCAAATAATTAAGATGGTCATACTATTGCTTAATGATATGCCAGAAAGGGCGATGACTCAGTTTGTAAAGGCAAGCAGTTGGACCTGAGTTGGAGACCCCAATTCCACCCTAAAAAGCTAGATATGATAGCACATACAATTGTGTTGTCTTTTAATTGTTTGATGGCTGAAAAAGGAGCAAAGCTGATAAAACACATATGATTATAAATGTTGCTGGAGTAATCTAACATATATTTTGAAAATGCCAGGACTGCAAAATTTAAGTCAGAAGATATGTTACTTTGGAGAAGAGGTTTTGTTGTTGCTTCCACAACAAATGAGAGTCTGTAGATTCATTCTGGATTAAGAAAAATCAAGTTTGATCAAGGAAGACCCCCTTTAAAATCTGACCAAAATGGATAGTCCAGATGGTAAACATTTCAGAGGATCTTGTTGGAGTTTCCTGCTTGCTGAGATGATCAAGCAACACAGAGTATTCTATTCAAGACCATAATCTTTTTTCTTTAGTCCCCATAAGATTCTTAGCACCCTTAATTAGTAGAGCATAACCTAGAAAACTATGCCCACACTCCTCCCAAAAAAAATGGATTATGCATGTTTCTCTTTGTTTGGAATGTTGGTTATAAGCTGTTATGCATAATGGTCAGGAAAAAAGCTAAACAAAGTAGATTAGAATCAGAGTTCTGGTTTTGAAAAGAAAAAAAATGAGGGAATGTACTGTGGAACAATGGTCTTGTACCATGTAAATACTTGTCACTTGTATAGATTTAATAAAACACTGATTGGCCAGTAGCCAGGCAGGAAGTATATATAGGCAGGATGACCAGACTAGGAGAATTCTGGAAAGAGGAACAGCACAGTCTGAAGTTGTAATGCAGATGCAGAGGAAGCAAGATGACAATTCCTCACTGATAAAAAGGTACCAAGCCATGTGGCTAACACAGAAAAGAATTTTGGGTTAACTTAAGATGTAAGAGTTAGCTACAAATATGCCTAAGCTATTGGCCAAACCAGGTTGTAATTGATATAGTTTCTGTGTTATTATTTGTTTCTGGACAGCCAGGAAATAAACATTCTCCAATTACAAGTGCCCTCTTTGACTTTCTATGTCAAGGGTGTACAAGATTGTGAATTGGATTGGACATCCTCCTGCATAGTACAACTGTCTTAAGGAGAAATAGGTCAAGTTCAGATGCTAGTCCAGTAATACCTTGAAGTGATACTTTGTTTTACTTTTCTGACAAAAATTAGTTTGGAGAATATTTGGGAAGCAAAAATGTCCATGCTTAATATCATAGGCAAAGTAAAGCAGTGTGAGATTTTATAACCTTGGAAAATATTACACGTCAAGATTGAATAACATTTTATACAAAGTAAGGGAAATCAAAGGTTGTTTTGAATAGTTTTCTATTTTGAAATGGTGCTTACTTATTTGGCACTTTGGTACAATATTCTATTTCTCTCTTTCCCTGACTCCCACACCAGATATCACATAAAGTTTATAAATGGTCCCACAGAAATGGTCTCTCTAGGAACTCTGAATGAGCCACTTTTCCCGAGAAAACATTTTATTTAGAGGTGAGAGGAAAACAAGCAAACTCTGGAGGAAATGTCTGTAGAACCTAAGCTGTGTCCTTCATGCCAGCTCAGGCTAGCATCCCCCAATTGTAATGTGAACTGAAGTTGGGTGAAATATTTTTTTTTAAAAAAGGAGGGTTTGTTGAAGAATAACTATGCAGCAAGAGTAGAAAAAAACAGAAGCAGAGAGAAGAGGGAAGTAGGACGATAGAAAAGAAAGGAAGGAAGAAGAAGGAAAGAGAAGAGGGAGGAGGTAGAGAGGAATGAAGAGTTGTATCTATGTCCAGGGTTTGAAACACTATGTGTTGCAAAAATATTTTTTGCTTCCTGATAACAAGGCCTAAGAAACAATGTGAAGTAATTAGGTCCCACATTTACCAACAAAGAAAATAAAAAAAAAAAAACAGAAAACAAAGTAAAGCACAAAATATTATTGTGCCAACTTCTGGGGCTTGTATGTGTATAAAGAGAAGTATGAAAAAATTGTGATCAATTTATGTGACTATTTTTGATTGGCACTTTAGATGAATTTTTTATCTTAAGAACATGTTGTATGTGAAAGAATGTTTCTTTTTATATGTAACATCTTGTTTTTTATTTTGCTTTTCTTTGGATTTGTAAAATATGCAAGCACACTTGTGGTGTCTAATCTTCTTGTCGATTCCTCAGCATTTAGAATCGCTTGGATATTCCTGAGTGTGTCTAATAGGATATTGCAGAGATTAGCTAAACAGGGAGAGGAGCTCTCTGTCCTGAAGGGTGCTGACAGCATTCAATAGACTGATATTCAGACTAGCTAAGAAGCAGTAGTCTGGGTCTTTTTCTTCTCACCACATGGAAAAGGGTGCATAGAGTCTGCACCTCAAGTGCTGGTCTTCAGCAGCTTGTGTCACCCACAATATTTGGCAGTAGGAGATAAAAGTTTCAGTAAGTCGACTGTTGGTAACAGCAGCTGACAACTTTTGATGTTACAATTCTTCCCCAAGATGAAGCTAAGAGTTACTACCCTTGTGTAGGTCCAGAAAATCTTCACTCAGTAGATGAGAATGATGCTCCTATATCCAATCAGGCCTACGTATCAAGATACATTACCCCTAACAGTAGCTTTAGTACAGGCTTAGAAGGTCAGGACCCTCTAGTGCCTAACAGCAGCAGATTTTTACAGTTTGAGACTACAGAGTCCGAATTCCTTGACACTTGAAAATGTTTGTGTTAGAGTTTTAGACGGGGGTCTTAGTTCCTGTGCCAAGAGGCATAAGAGTTCTCTGGAACTCATTAAATAACCTGGGACCACAGTTTATCTTCTCTAATTCTTTAAGCCTTTTATCTTCCTGTAGTCTTTGCTCTCAGCACTCTTGCTGGTTCTATTTCTACTACCTTTCTTATTGTTTTTGGTATATCTGAACTCCCCAGCCACTGTGTCCTTTTTCATCTTTCTAGTGGCCAACTGAGAGTCACTGGCATTTAGCTGTGATGGTTGTATGGTTTTCTTGGGGAATTAATGGAGTTTTCAAAGTGACTTTATGTAGCAGTCTTCCAGGCTCCCATTTGATAACCTTGTTGCTGAAGTAGTCATAACAAGGCTGATTCAAGTATTTGCTAATTAGGGGTCAAACTGTTCCACTCCCCCAACATATTTGTTTGTTTGCAAGAAAATGAACCTCAGAGTGAGTTTTCACAATTCAAGCATACAGACCTTATTCTAAACACTAGAGGTGATACTAGGGTGCTTATGTGTCAGTTACCTTTGCTAGAGTACAAAAGGGAAGAGACAGGAAGCTGTGCAGGAATCCCACTCTCAGCATCTAGGTCAGCCATGAATTGGACAATTCTCCTCTGCAGCACACCCCTCCTGTGTAATGTTTTACTCAAACGCATGTAGCTAAATGACATTGGCCTGCATTCTCTTAAATCAGTGAGCATGATAAATCTTTTCTCCTTTGAGTCTGGCATTTGTTTCATCACTATCACACAGCATAAGAGTAGGAAATCAATTGTGCACTGACAGATCTTTAAATATATAATTTAAATATGTAAATTTTGTTGATTAAAAATGTAGTCTTGATTATTTTCAGGAAATATTTTGATTTATAGTTTATTCTTATTTATATTTTATTTTTATCTAAAACATTTGAATTGCTATTTCTTATTATTATTTATATTTAAGTAGTTTACAATTCCAGTACACACATTTCTATTAAGCCAATAGTTCAGTATAAATTCAAATTACATATGTTTACTCTTGTGAATGAGTGTGCATTATGAATGTGTCTTTGTGTATGCATGTGTGAAGGTATGTACTCTCAATGATTCATTGCTCTGTTTGGTAAAAGTACTTAAAAATCTGTTTGCAAAATTTGGAAATAAAATAATCTATTAACTGCAGGAGAAAAAAAGTAATAAAAAATTATAGTGGTATATAATTGTAACCCTAATGCTGATGAGGGAGAAACAGGTCGATCCCAAGGGTTCACTGGCCAGTCAGATTAGCCTACTTAAAGTGTGTCATGCCATGAAAGACTCAATGCCAAAAAGACAGGTGGATGGCTCCTGATGACAACAGTTATCTTCGTGTGGAATTCTAAACCTAAAGTTTGATCAAACCTACACACATTTGTACCAATATCCATGAATATGTGTATGCATGTGCACACAAACACACACTCAGCTCAAGGCAGTTTAGAGGTTGAAGGAGCCTTTTTAGTTTAATCACATAAAAAGAAACAAAATGGGCAGAGAGCAGCCCTGGTCTACCATCTATTTGTTTCTATCACTCTCCTGAGGGTCTATGTTCTCCTGTAACCTGAAAAATGCATCAATTTTAGTAACTACCTTAGCTAAGTCTTAGTGATTATTGATGATTATTATTTCATTATATTCATTATTGATGATAATTATTTCATTGCAGGGACCCTGAAAGACAGGTATTATGAAATTTATTTTTACTAATAAAGAAAGATACCAATGATTCAATACAAGGACAATCTCAAGCTGGGAAACCCATCATCAACGCAGACTATACTGTCTCACTGTGGAGAGTATCCTCTCAAATGGAAGCCTTTCTCTTTTCTTTCCTATTAAAAACTTTTAAGCAACATTTAAGAAAAAAATGGTAAATATACAATATTTTGTCATCCTGCAATTAGTTTAACTTGTTCCATTATAATTCTTCGAGTCACATCCATTTCTGGAAGGAATGTCTTACCTCTTATATTTGAGCAGGAAGCCAACAACTGTGTCAAAATTTTGAAGTTGCTATAGAATTAATAATGTGGCGATCATATCTTTTGCTCCTGACTTTTAGTAAGTTAGGATATGAAGCATAGTGTGTACAAGGCTATAAGTTTGATCCTGAGTGCTGTTAAAACAAAACAGGATAAGAAATGATTAGTAAAAATAGATTCAATAATTCTGAAGACACCATTTCCCCTTACTCTCTTCTTCTGAGGCCCAACCTAATAGTTATTTTCATGTGGGATTCTCCTCTGTATGCTGTGAATAAAGAAGCTGCATTGGCCTATGCCAGTGCAGAACAGAGGTCAACAGGAAAACTAAACTGAATGCTAGGAGAAAGAATGTAGACTCAAGCAGACATGATGTAGCTGCTGAAGGAGACACATGCCAGAACCTTACTGGTAGGCCACAGCCTTATGGTAAAATATAAAATAATATAAATGGGTTAGTTTAAGATGTAAGAGTTAGTTAATAAGAAGTAGACCAAACAATGTTGCGATTAGTATAGTTTCTGTGTGATTATTTGTGTCTGGGTGGCCAGGAAATTAATGAGCAGTCTGTGCTTACAATATTTCCCTCGAGTGTATTTCTGCGATGGCACTGTACTCACAGGGGAAAACTAAATGACATCTGGGTTCATTGCTTATTACAGGGTTGTGGAGGCCATTATTTGTTCTCCAAATATTTTATATATAGTCCCATATAATAATGAAAAACAGAGTCACAGATTCTTTTCTTTCTACTTTTAGCTTCAAAATTTTTGAGTAAGAGAAACAGAGATTTGGAAGAATTGCTCAAGTCAACCATGAGATTAGAATCATAAAGAGTCAAGGCTTTCTTTCTCAGAGTATTCAAGACAGGCTAGAAACCAGTTATCTTCCTTGCAAAAAAAGTATAGAAGTAAATGGACCAATTTTTTTTATTTGTAGGGCTCATAGAATAAAATCAACTGACCAGAATGGCGTTATAGCCTAGTGAAACTGTGTCAGTTCACGATTCATTGGACAGTTGTTAGCACAGCTTTTAGACAGCTGCAAGCTGTAGTTTGAATTTATAAAAAAAAAAAGGAGGGGTTATCTTACTCTCTCCAATAACGTCATATAGTTGTTAAATAATGGTCATCAAAATACTCATTTTTTTTCTTATCTTTCTCCTTTACTTCATATTTCCATGCTCAAGCTCTTGCTTTGTTCTGACAGTACTTAGACTCAAAACTTCGGTCTTGTAAACACTAAATATGCTCCACACACTGCCCTGTCTCAAGAAGGCAGGTTGTTACACAGGGCCAAAACCAACATTTCCAAAGATTTTCAGCACTATCTCTCAGACCCTGGACTGATCTCCTAACTTGTTAGAGATACTTGAAGAAGACCAGTCTCTGATGTGGAGACCACACTGTTCATTTAGTGTTCCAGAGTGGACAAGTTATATACCAACACTGTTTGAACAAGATACTATCCAGTAAAGCAGTACTTTTAACCTTGTGTAATAAGAATTTCTCCTGTCAATGGAGTAACATTGACAAGTTATATTGATTTGTTAATCCAGTGGAAATTATATAATTTATTAGAATTAATTCAGATGTATTAATTAAATCTTAAGACATAAATGCACAGGAAATATTGAATATATATTTTAAATATAAAAATATACAGATATGTATATAAAAGATTTTTCTCTGATATGTGTGTGTGTTTCTCTTTGTGTGTGTGTGTGCGCATGTGTGTGTGTATGTGTGTGTATGACTGTTGACAATGAAATATATTCTTCAGCTCTCCACCTTATTTTTTGAAACAGGGTATCTCACTGAAGCTAGAGTGTGTCAAGTGGTTGAAGGAGACAGTGAGACCACACAATCTGCTTGCTTATATTCCTTCTTCTTCAGAGGTTAAGGTGTGTGTCATGATACTCAGCTTTTATGTGAATGCTGCAAATACAGGGACAAATTCTTATCCTTAAGAAGGAAGTTGTTTACCTGCCCCCAGAATATATTTACCATTGACTTACAGGAGAATTTTTACGTCTCAAAAATTGCATAATAATATTGAAATTCTGAGCCGTCTTTAATGACATAGGCATAGAAGAGAAAGATTTGGTAGAATGATTTTCTGTTATGAGATTTGATTACAAAGTCTGTATAGGGGATGGGGAAATGTTCAATCTTTGCTTTTAGGTAAGACCCAACTTTGGCCCAATAGAACCCCATAAAATGACTGATGCACAGTCAAGTGCATGTAACCCCAAAACTGGGAGAATAGAAAGAGAATGATGCTGGCCTAAGGTCCATGTTCAGTGATGTTTTATGTCTCAAAAATTGTAATAAATAAAAAGGTGGAGAAGTGACTGAGGAAGACACATGATGTTGGCTTCTGACTTTAACATTTATGAGCACATACATGTACAAACAGATACAAAAAAATCTTCATAACATATATGAAATATATGCTAACAAGAGAACATTGTTTCCCTCTTCATATTTCTAATGAGTACTTAAAATTGATTATAGTTGATTTCCTTAAATATAAGTATATAAAAGCATTTAATTGCTTTTTTTTCTCAAGACAGGCTTTCTATGTGTTGCTTGCCCTGACTCTCCTGGAACTAGCTCTGTTGACTAGGCTGACCTCAATCTAAGAGAAATACAACTGCTTCTGCCTCCCTAGTATTGGATTAAAAGCATGTGCCACCACCACCCACCTTTTAATTTTATCTTTTTATAATAAATTTATTTAATTACTTATTTTTGGTTTTTCGAGACAGGGTTTCTTTGTAGCTTTGGAGCCTGTCCTGGAACTAGCTCTTATAGACCAGGCTGGCCTCAAACTCACAAAGATCCACCTGGCTCTGCCTCCTGAGTGCTGGAATTAAAGGCGTGCGCCACCACCACCCAATAATAAATTTATTTTTTATAAATCTAGTTTAAAAAGCATAATTAAATGGTTTTCTTCATTTTTATTTTAAGTACCTGTGTTATTTCTAATTCTCAGGGAGTTGATGACCACACATGTGCTCCCCTCGACTGCCCTCCCCTGCCCTGTGTTCCTTCATCCTCCTTTTCTGTCCAACAGTCTGTCAGCCTGCCTGCTTTCTGTCATGTGTGTCTGTAGCTATGTTTATATTTGTTCCTACACATAAATGGATGTGAAATCCAGAAGTGTTATTCCTGAAAGCTGTCCATCTTATTTTTAAGACAGAACGTTTCACTGGGACCTAAACCTCAGTGGTAATAGGCTGGTTCTCCTCCAAGTTTTAGGAGTATCTTGTCTGTCCCTTCTTCATGCTGGGATTACAAGAGTAAGTTGCTACATAGCATGACATCCATCTTCTTAAGTCAGTGTTGTGGATTGAAGCCTGAAGTCTGCTGCTTTAGAGCACTATATTTCCCCACTGAACAAGATTCTGACATTTGTTCTTCAGAGCGCAGGTTAAAGGATCACTTAATTTTTCTTTTGGCTTCAAGAATCCATTATCCTAATGCACATGGATAAATAATGTATTGTGTAGAATACATTACTACTTAACATTATTTGGTATTTATTCTTGTTCCATGCTATTTATAGTTACCTGTAATGAGATATTCTATGAATAAAGGAGTTTATGGCTCTGGAAACTTGAGATGCCCATGCACAGGGTCCTACTTATTATGCTTACCTGCTAGAAAAGTCATAACACAGACAGGCAAGCAGACACCTGTGTGAGGTATCTGGATTCCAACGGTGATGAGCTAAGTCAGGTCCCTGTCATTACAATGTGCTTGGCTGTGAGCAAATCCAACCCTGAGAAGACACTCAGGGAAGATACTACTAATGTTAACAGGAATCTGCTGTAACATCCCAAGAAGTTCTTCAGGGGTGCATCTGCCCACAAGACCTTAGTGAAGAATTAAGTGGCAGCTTGAAACTTGGAGGCAAGTCATGTTAAAGAAATCAGTTGCCAGACAGTGAACAACAGCTTTGCACTCTGTTTTATTTGCCCTATGTATCTTCTTCACAGTTATAGTAATGACCCATTTCTTATCCTCAGTGGTCATTAGCCTGTTTCCTCATCCCACCACTTGGATTTCTTTCCTTTCTTTTTTTTTCTTTGTAGAGTCAGGATCTCATTAACCTGACCTTAACCTCAAATGTCCTATGTAGTTGATTATGAGCTTGAATTTCTGATTCATCTGCCTCCACCCCCAAGTACTGGTAGTCGAGGCTTGCATCATCATAACCAATTTTATGTGGTACTGGACACTACCCCAGAATTTTATGCTTGCTAGCCAGGTTCTGTCAGCTGAGCGATTCTTCAGCTGATTTTCAATAAGCATACTTAGTAAATGCAAACATTTTCAAAATAATTTGATATTTTGAGCATATACCATGCACATTTAATATAATCTTACATTTCAACCTGACAGAAGATTTAACTATGACCTCAATTGCACTTCCATTTGAACACTGCCCCTGGACTTGCAGCATCTGCTCTTTCAAACTGTGTGGGAACATTTTCCTTAGACTTCCAGAATGGCCTAACAGGGGACTCATTGGAGTTCTAGAAGTGTTGGAATTTATGCCTCTGCTTTTATAGTACCTTTTGAAATATCAATTTTCAATCTATTTTATGAAGTACACCAATTGTGTATAAAACTTGACAGATTCATTATTTGAAAATAAATGCTGAGGATACATTAAAATCACACAAACCACCAAGGGTGCAAGTTCCAGAGAGTCAGAAAGTCATTATTTAAACTTGGATGATTATTGAAGAGATGTAAGACACCTGTATCTTTTAAATGTTCTGGTAACTACATTAGAAAAAAAACACAAAACCATCACTATTGGCATTTCTTATACATCACTTAGAATGTAAATTCTAAAAAAAGTAGAATATTGTACATTATGACTCTGTTTATATATCTATTATTTATCTACCCACCTATAATAAATTCATAGCAGATGAGTAGATATATTGATAAATGATAGAGATAGATAAACAGACAGACCAATAGATAGACAGATGATATAGATATTCACCTGTCCTTGAAAATCCAATAACTGTTTCACATTTTACCCTTATCATCTGGCCTCCAGCAGCTCAAGAGTTATAACCAGAAAATGGTTATTTTCCTAAGTGATCCAGTCTCAAATTCTTATCAATGAGTTCTTGTAGGTGGAGGCTGCTTGTTTGTTTACTAGATAGCCAGACCTGAAATAATCAGACTTAAACTGTATTAAATAAAGCACTGCTTGACCTATTAGCTTATGCGTATTTATAGCTAGCTCTTACATCTTAAATTAGCCCATCTCTGTTAATCTGTGCATCACACAAACTCATGGCTTACCAGCAATGCTCTGGTGGGCTCCACCAGGTGTTTTTTTTTTCTGAGCAGCTACATGACATCTCTCTGACTGCCTACTTTCTCCCAGCACTCAATTTGGCTTTTCTGCCTTACTCTATTCTACAATATTTCAGGCCAAAGCATCTTATTTTTAAATAAATTATAATAAAACGTATTCACAGCATGCAGAGTGGACTCTCACATCAAGTTCTTGCTTCTTTGATGGGGCCTGGATCTTCCTTTTCCCTAGGATTTCCTGGCAAAGAACCCAAATCTTCCCTTGTAATTAATCTTGGCAAAAAAGAAAAAGAAAAATTAGCTTCCAGGCTCATTCTCCTTTTTCACAAATAATAATAAAAAATCAAACCCAGAGAGAGAAATTGGGGTTCGAACTGAAAACCAGAAAGGCAAAGCAGTGAAACCTCTAGAGAAGTTTTACCTCTACCAAGCCTGGGCAACCACAAGCTAAGTAGCCTAATCTCCTCCCTCCTCTGATTGCATATTCCCTCTAATGATGGAATTAAAGTTGTATAACTCCCTAGTACGGAATTAAAGTTGTAGGCCACCACCACCTAGTTTGATTCTTCATCATCTTGTGTAGCCCAGGGTAGCCTTGGACTCACAAAGATCCATTTGCCTCTGTCTCCCAAATTCTGGGATTAAAGACATATGGCACAATTACCTAATGTCTAGTGGCTTTAATTTTATCACTGGTCTTCAGGCAATATTTATATATTTATTAAAATACAAATACTATACTACCATACTCTCCTATCCATGTGGTCTCAGTGGGGCCGTTGTAAATAGTGTGCCCAGCTGCCAGACTCCAGGAAATAGTGCGGATGTAGGTTTTGCTTGCAAGAAGACATACTACACTCTGATCTGCTAATTTTTTGTAGTGTCTGAAACTCTTACTCCTCAGCCTCAGTTGAGTCCTCTTGGCCTTCCTTACTTGATAGTTTTAAAACTAGTATGAAACATATCTTACTTTATATCTAGACAGAAATAGAAAGTAGTTCTGTATAACCTTTTAAATTATAATTTTATTCATTATCATTATTTTGTGCACTTATTTCAGATATTCAATTGTTTATTAGATTTTAATTTACAAATCATCTGTTTCTTTCACATGCAATCAGTTTGAATAAATGCTACATAATATTTATTCCCATTATTAGTTTAAGGTAACATGCAGAGTAACTAGTTTTATTATAACATGATTTATGTGTGTGTGTGTGTGTTGTTGTATACATACATGGATGTGCACATTCATGTACCTACAAATGAAGAGGGAATCAAGAGAACAACACTGACTGTCCTATTCTATGATTCTCCACCGATTCTGGGTCTCTCACTGAATTTGGAACTAGGCTGGTCTTCAGCAAAGTTCCATGATCATCTTGGCTCCTCCTCTGCCCCATATCTCTAGGGTTCCAGGTTTATACAATCAGCCCAGCTTTGTACAGAGATTCTGAGAGGTTGAACTCAGTGAATAATGGATCTTAAACACTTTTAATCGCTAGTCATCTCTACAGCCCCATAATTGCTCTTAATTGGCCTCTGTCTTCATTCCCCATAACTCTACTTTTGCATCTATGTCATCATTTCATCCCTCTCTCTGTTTCTTTGCTCTCTGATTGGTAAGGACTCTTACTGCCCTCCAAAAGTTTCTTATCTTGCTTTGACCCAAGCGTGTGTGCATCCACATGTACACACAAAACTAAGTTTTCTATAAGAGAGAAGACTTACAGCATATGCATTTTCTGATCCTACATTAGTAGCTTAATGTAGTAAGTGCCACTTTCATTAATTTTCCTAAATACATTATTTTATTTTTGTGGTTGAATCAAATTTCACTGTGTATATATTTTTGTTCATTCATTTGTCAAAATACTTCTGAGCTAGTTCAATTCTTTAGCTACTGTGAATAGCAAAAATAAACATGGATGTTCAAATATCTCTATAGTAAGATGGACAGGCCTTTAGGTATATGATTGGAAGTAACAACAACTGGGTCATATGTTTGTAATATTTTTCATTTGATGAAGGATCTCCATAATAATTTACAATGACTATAACAGCTTAAAATCCCACCAACAATGTTCAGAGGTCCTTTCTCTCCTTATTTTTATCAGTATTGTGTAACCCTGGTTTTTCTCGTGTTTATTCTTTTGACTTGGGTTACATTCTCTCAAATTAATTTTAGCTTGTATTTTTTCTGTTAGTTCAGATATTAAACAATGTATTGAAGTATTTATTGCTTATTTGCTTTTATTATCTTTAAAAGTTTTTATTATTTTATTTTTTATGGATACATATTTTTATAAAATTATATAAGGATATATGTGCATCATGTGCTTTCCTGGTGCCAATGAGGTCCAGAACACTGTGATAGGTCACCTGGAAATGGATTTACAGATGGTTGTGAGCTGCCATGTGAATGATGGAAATTCAATCTGAGTCCTCTGGAAAATCAGCCACTGCTCTTAACTGTTGGGCCATTCCTCTAGAAACCACCCCCCTTTTGTTTTTCTTTTGAGAATTGTATATTCAGTTCACTAGGCCATTGAATGATTAGTAGAAGTGGGGATTTTTGGTTCAATTATATTAATTCCCTTGTGTAATGAATATCTAAAAAGATGTTCTCCCATTCTCTATGATACTTCACTCTGGCGATTTTCTCCTTTGAAGTTCACAAGCATTTTATTTTCATGCAATCCAATTTGTCAGTTACTGGAGTACTTGCTATGACATTTGTCATATTGCTCTTTTTTGTGCATATATCTTGAAGTATTTTCCACAATGTTTTAGAAATCAGTATGGCAGTTTCTCAGAAAATTGGAAGTCAACCTACCTTAGAATCCATTAAACCACTCTTGGGCATAAACCCAAAGATGTTCAATCATACTATAAAAGCATTTGCTCATAGCAGCATTATTTGTAATAGCCAGAACCTGGAAACAACCTAGATGCCCCTCAACTGAACAATGATCAATAAATTGTGCCACATTTACACATTAGAGTACTATTCAGTGGTTAAAAAAAAAAACAACCAATGACATCTTGAATTTTACATGCAAATGGATGGAATTAGAAAACACTATCCTGAGTGATTTATCCTATACCCAAAAAGAAGAATATGGTATGTACTCACTCTTAAGTGGATATCTAGCTATAAACAAAGGACTTTGAGCCTATAGTTCATGATTCTAGAGAAGCTAAGTAATAAGGTGAAACCAAAGAAAAACATATATAGATCCACCTGGAAATTGGAAATAGACAAGATCACCTGATAAAATTGGGAGTATGGCATGGGGGAAGAAAGGAGAGTAGAAGGGGAAGAATGTATGAGAAGGCAAGGGTTAAGGATAACTTAAGGGAATAAGATATTCAAAATGGAGGAAGGACAGAGATGAGAGCAAGGAAAGAGATATCTTGATTGAGGGAGCCATTATAGGGCTAGCAAGAAATCTGGCTCTAGAGAAATTTCCAGGAATCCATAGGACGACCCTGCCTAAAACCCTAATCAATAAAGGAGAGGGGGTTGGATCTTCACTTGCGCTGTAGTCAGACTAATAGTTATCTTAAATATCACCATAGAACTTTCATCCAGCAACTGAAGGAAACAGAGGTAGAGACCCACATTGGAGCACTAAAGTGAATTCCCCAAGTCCAATTGAAGATATAGCAGGGTCCATCTTTATTCCTGTTGCTTTCATTGGTTAATAAAGAAGCTGCCTTGGCTTGTAAGATAGGTGGGTGGAGTAGATAGAACGGAAGTTCTGGGAAGAAAGGAAGTGAGAGAGCCACCCTGATCCTGCACCCAAGAAGGATGTACCTTAGAACCGTCCAGTAAGTCACCACCTCGTGGTGACACACAGACTTTTATAATGGCTTAGTTTAGATGTGAGAGCTAGCCAAGAAAAGGCTAGAGATAATGGGTAATGCAGTATTTAAATGAATATAATTGTCATGTGGTTATTTCAGGCATAAGCAAGCAACCAGCGGCTGAGCGGCAGTTGCCATGATGCTCTCGCCACAGATGGATGCAGGTTAGACTTTTCTGGTAAGTCACCAGCGGCTGAGCCGGGTGGCGGCTGGGGGCTGGGAGCTGGGTGCCAGGAATACAACCCACACCTCTCCCCTATTTACAACATGAAGAGTGGAAGGAATGAGAATATGAGCAAAGAGGTCAAGATCATGATGGGTTCAACCACTGAAACAGTTTACTTGAGCTAATGGGAGCTCACCAACTCCAGCCGGACTGGTGAGGAACAAACATATGACCAAACTAGTACCTCTGAATGTGGTTGACAGTTAAATTTCTTGGGGCAGACTGAGGGGTCATTTGGCAGTGGCACCAGTATTTATCCCTACTGCATGTACTGGCTTTTTGACATCCTATTCTCTTTAGATGTATACCTTGCTCAGCCTAGATAGAGTAGGGAGGATATTGGACTTCCCAATATGCCTTACCCTCTCTGAGGATTGGATGGACATGTGGTGGGAGGGTGTAAGGAGTGAATAAGAGGAGGGGAAGGAGTGGGAACTTGGATTGGCATTTTTAAAAAATCAAATAAATTTAAAAAAAAGACATTAATAGCAAGTGCATGTGACTCCACCTTCTGAATGTAGACTGTAAAATTCTAAAATTATATAAATGGTTGAAACTTCCCACAAAACAATAAAATATCCATTTTAAAAATCAAATTAAACAAGTACTATTTAACCTTTTATGACTTCGACAATACTACTTCAATAATCGAGATTTATTTGCATAATCTGCATATGTATATTCTGAACTTTATCTTTCCTTAGCATCTTTGCAGTTTAAATGTGTCTATGGGGCTGAATCTTAATAATTCATTTAGGCAGCCCTTAGCATACACAAAGAAATGTCTTTTTTATGCTGTTTCTATCAAAATGTGTAAACATTTGCTTGATTTAATAAGAATGGCAAATGTATAAGAAAAGACAAAGTGTTTTGGAAACTACCAGCCAACATTGTGATTTATAAGACACAATCTGAAAGACCTTTGCAGTGTGTTTTTGTTAAAAGTCTATAAAAATGAATACTTTGATGGAATTCATTATCCAATGAGATTTGCATGAAAGGTAGGTTTTGGCTAAGCAAATAGAGTGAATAAGTTCTAGAAAATGTGAAAACACTAGAGACCCACAAGTTAATTTGTATGACTCATTAAAAAAAGCCTAAGGGATATTAAACAATTTCTAATATGCCAGAAAATCTCATCTCTGGGACTGCTTATGAGCCCCTGTTTTCATTGTGTCTGAGTCTTGCCATCATATACAGTGACTTGAGCCTAGCTTTTATATTCTGCAAAAGTAGATGGAATTGTGTAGTTGAAGCTGGGGTTTGATTCTTTTAATGCAGTGCCTGACAGGAATGCTTATCTTAGAATCTCTGTTAGTACCCAGTATAATCATAACCGGGACACACTGCTTATTTAACTAGGCACCAGTCAATATTCTCCACGTTTGGAGAACTTTGTTTTGCAGAAAACAAGAGACCACATTGCAATTATGAACTATCAGTCATGATTGGCCCAACGCTTTAGCTGATTTTATCTTAACCACATCTATACTAGTAGAGTTCTGGACAGAGCTCACATTCCCAGACTAGACAGCCTGGCTCTGTTAAAACCCTATATATCTGCCAGGGACAAAACTAGTGTGAAATAAAGTTGACAAAGTTTATTTATTCATGTAGACAGCTATTTATTTATAAATATATAAGTATTTATTCATAAATCTGTGAATATGCATTCACAGGCTTATGAATATTTATTAATAACCTTGGTGCTCATGAATAAATGCATCAAACCTCAATTTTTCCCCAGTATCTCTAAAGTATTTGAAAAGAAGGTTCATTGTAGAGTAAAATGAGGTAGCATTGATTGACACGTGTTCCAATAAGGTGGAGATCTTGGGAGCAGCATGGTTTCTAATTGGTTTTCCCCTGCATTAAGAATGTTTGATTGGCTTCAAGTAGGTGACCATGCAAGAGGTGATTTTTTTTCTTAAAAAGAAAGACTGTTTTGAATAGGTGCAGTATTTTGTGTAACCAACTATCTTTTTTTCGATTCTGTTAGTCTGACACAAGCCACTTAAGTGAGAAAGGGTTTTTTTTTTCAAGCTTATAGTTCAAGGGTAGAGTCTATTTTGATAAAGAAATGAAAGCAGCAGGAATCAAAACAGCTGATCTCATTCACAACAAGGAAGCAGAGAGTAATGAATGCATGCCTATTCTCAACTCCCTTTTGCCAATTTGTATAAATTAGCATCCCTTGCCCAAGGAACGGTCCTACGCACAGGTAAGATGAGTCTCCTCACATTAATGAAGCAAGAAAAATTCCCTCAGCCTTTCCCAGAAGATCTAGGATAACCTAAGAACTTGTCAATTAACACTAACCATCACATTGTCCATAACTGGAATAACTGGTAACATGGTCCTCATGGGAGGAGTGGGATAGCTAGAAATTCCTTGTTCCAGTTTGCCTTGTCAGAAAAAAATCAATATTTTTTCTAACACATTTTTTTCAAAGACCCCACACTTTTGAAACTCATTTCAACCATGAAGTGCCTTGACTTCCCACACTTTCTAGCTTTGTTTTGTGCCCACAGTGTACAAAGAGAATAACCTTTCTTAATTTGTGGATTAGGAAAACCACATATGAGTCAGTCGTTAACTCCCAAACCCCAAATGCTTGCCTTATATGTGTCTTTGAACTTTTAAGATGCAAAATAAAAATGGGGTCCTGAAGACTTCGGGTTCAGAAACATCCATAATTATATACGAATGGACAAACCTGTGACCCAAATTACTCCTTAAGCTCACAGTTTCTGTGATTAGCAGCAGACAACCTGATTTGTTTTGAGGAGAACAGAAGAAATGAGTCAGTCATACTGATTCATGGAGAGGATCCAAAAAGTTACTTATTCTACCTCTTATCCATGGCCAGAAATTGGTAGTATCATCTTGTTTGTGTGTTTGTTTAATTTTATTCCTTCCAGAAACCAGAAAGGCTCAGGTGCTCTGGTTCATGCTTCAGTTTCTTGCTGTCTTCCTTATTTTATTACACAAAAAACACAAATGAGCATTACTTCCAAGAAATATTATGTGAGAATGTGCCCAAAACTCCAGTGCAGACCCCTAGGATAGAGAAGTAAAACACCCTTAAGTGGAGCAGTTAAAACTACACTATCTCATGGCCCATACGCCATCCTATAGAGCCTCGTTAGTCCCTGAGCAGAGGCCCTCAATTGTGCCCCTTTCTTTGGATCTGCTCCTCATATATGGGAGCTCTGATAAACTCTTCTGTTGTCATAAATTTTATCTAACATTTTTAAAAATAAAAGTCCTTTTTAAAACTTCCTCATAGCCATTAATGTTCATTATTTGAGTTGACTGAACAGAGGTTCCAGAAGCCACTGACCTGAGTTAAGTAGATGGCTACTGAGATCCTAGCCACCCCAGGTTATACTCATCTGAATTGAAAGAGCCTCTTCACACTCAGAAAATCCCTGCGTTCCCCAGTTGATTAGATCTTTTAATGCCTCCTCATCGATGAAGGAGGGGCCCTAGTTCCCTGTAAGTTACTCGTACATTCATAAGTAACCATATACCTGTGCTTCTTCTGTGTAAGACTGGGTAGAATTCAGAACACAACACAAAACAAAAAGGATATCTGGCCCCAAAGTAAAAGGGAACGTGCCAAAGATCATATAAATAACTAAAGAAGATCATGAAAGTAATGATGCTGAGGCTAACACTGGTGTTTGTAAAATCAGGGTTCATGTGGTGCAACTCCCTCAGCTATGAGCCTATCATAATACCTGGATAAGACTGGTCACTCGTTTGGAGGCCATCAGGAAAGCAGCACAGAACTCAAGTTTCTGAGGTAGTTGTCTTGGGCCTTCCTAGTGGAAGGATCTCATCAAAACTAATTTGGATTCGTAGGAGAAAACATTGTATCTCATAAAATGTTCCATTTGGCTGGGCTCTGGACATGTGCAATACTAAACCTGTAAGAAAGATAATACAGCAATTTAAATTTGAAGGGATCTGTTTTTGAGTTTTTGTTAAGAAATTCAAAACTGCCGGGCGGTGGTGGCATACGCCTTTAATCCCAGCACTCGGAGGCAGAGGCAGGTGGATCTTTGTGAGTTCGAGACCAGTCTGGTCTACAAGAGCTAGTTCCAGCGCAGGCTCCAAAGCCACAGAGAAACCCTGTCTCGAAAAAACAAAAACATAAACAAAAAAATACTCTACACTGCTCACCTCTGAGAAAGTTTACCGGTGGGCAATGAATCTATTTACTTAAAT
>JAQHUG010000467.1:921138-934347 GCA_028555095.1 Dicrostonyx torquatus | reverse complement strand
GGAATAAGATGGACCTTAAGAGTCTGGATGTGACTGCGGATTAGAAAAGTAGCTGAATGAAATGCTTCATAATGGCTATTCTAATAGAAGCATGGTCATGCTGAGTACCCTTTGATGAACCATAGGTTTCAAAGAAAAAATTCAGTATGTTGCCTAGAAATCAGTCTTGTGAAATCTTGATGAAGAAGATGACTGCATTTTGTTCTTGTTCAAAGCATCTGAATAAGTCTAAAGTAATGGGTTATGGATTAATTCGCTGGCAGAGGAAATCTCAAAACAGCCCAGTGTAGACTCTATCATGTGGATACTAGTGGTAATTCTTATGAAAATATGTAATTAAAAAGATCAAACTGCGCAAAAAAAAGCATTTTTGGAGAAAAAGAGTATAAAAATGTGGAATAGAGCTAAGTTCTTTGATCATGGAGATAAACAGTTAAGAAATGGAATATAGCAGTAGCCAATATCCTACCCAGGTAGCTTTCGAACTTGTGGAGAGAAATTAAAGCTGAGACATTTTTGAGACTGCGATAGACTATGGGGATTTTTTAAATTGTATTAAATGCATTTTAAAATGCATTGTTAAAGGGTTATGGAAGCCAGAATTTGGAACTCAGTTATTTGAACGTTTTTGCCCCCATATATGCTCATAGGGAGTGGCACTACTAAGAGGTTTATTCCAGTTGAAGGAAGTGTGGTCTTGATGGAGTAAACTGGATTACACAGGCCTTTAATCCACATCTTGAGGATGGAGGGCACACATATCATCTGGGCCACAACTTCTGTTGTACATGCATCACTCTAGAGTGTGCTTTGAGATTTCTTTTCTCAAACTTCACTTATTGTGACAGGCAGTCAGCTTCCTGTTGTCTACAAGATATAGAATACTCAGCTATTTCTCCATCACCATGCCTAATTGCATGCCACCATGCTCTCTGGTATGATGCACTAAACCTCTGAACTGTAAGTGAGACCTCTCAATAAAATATCTTCTTTATAAGAGTTGCCACAGTCATGGCATCTCCTCACAGCAATAGTAAACCCTAAGACATTTTAAGATAGAACATTTATTTTGTAATGCTTATGGATCAAATATCTTCTTTATTCTTATAAATAAAAAAACAGAACCAAATGTTAGCTATAACAGTACTCTAGACATTATAACTTAATAAAACAATAAATGAAATTGGCATGGCAGAAATCTTGCAATTTTTGACATTAAGAATTTGTATTTCTTTGACCTATTATGTGAGCTACTTTATTCACTATGATGACAAAATATCCATCAAAGACAATATAAGCAAAGAAGTTTTGTTCTGGCTCATAGTTTCTGGGGATACAGTGTTTTATGGTAAGAAGATGATAGAAAAAACTTGAAGTAGCTTGATCACATTGTATCCATATTAAGAATGACAGGAGATGTGTGTTGGCATTTATTACCTTTTATTCAGTCCTCACCTCAAGTCCATGGGACTGTGCTGCTCACATTTGGTATCTGTGTTCTTTCTTCATTTAAACCTTTATGGAAACATGATCTTTGTACAAACAGAATTGTGTTTCTATGATAATGCTAAATGCCATCAAGTTGACTCTTCAGATTCAAAGTTACAGTAATAACAGTTCTAAACATTTTAAAACAAAGAAATAAGTCAAAATATGGTATAAAATATAATATATATTACATGTATCTATTCACATATGTACACCCAGATGTAATCACATACCTGTGTGCACACACAATATTGCAACTCTTCTTTACAATCAGCATGTTCTCCCAGTAATACTTACTGCAAAACAACTGAGAGTTCCATGTGCTACTGAACTAGATCAACTACAATAATTAAATATGATTGTCAGGTGAATAAAATTTTAACAGCTATGATTGCCATTTAATGATTCCTGGAACTACCAGTGAAACTGGTCTCAGCATACCTGTAGGGGATTCTCTTGATTGCATTAATTGATATGGAAGAAGCTTCCTAATTGTGGTTGGGACCTGGGCTATAGAAGAGAAAAGTGAGCTGAGCAAGTATTCATGTATTCATTTTTATTTTCTTCTATCAAAATAGAAGTGTAGCTCCTTCAGGCACCTGCTTTTGTGACGTTGCTGCCATGATAAACTCTCTTACACTGCTTCTGTTGTGTGGCTTTTCTATGCTTTGCTGTTGTAGTAGTTTGACTGTAATTGGCCCACATAAGTTCAGAGGGAGTGGCACTATTAGGAAGTGTGGTCTGTTGAAATAGGTAAGGCTTTGTTGAAGGAAGTGTTTCACAGTGGACATTGGCTTTGAGATTGCATATATGCTCAAGCCATGCCCAGTGCCTCAGTTAACTTTCTGTTGCCTGCCAATCAAGATATAGCACTCTTATCTCTAGAGCTATAACTGCCTGTCTGCCTGCCTGCCTACTTCCATGTCCCACCATGATGATACTGGACTAAATCTCTAAAAATGTAAGCCACCTCGATTAAATATTTTTCTTTTATATGAGTTGCTGTGGTCATATTTTCCCTTCAAATAAGTATGATCCTTAACTAAGACATGTGTGATGGCTTACTGCCCCAGTTATGCTCTTTTGGAATAGGAATGCTTCCTCTGTGCCATTATAATTTGGTAACATCCAGCTTTGATATTGTTGAACTGATTTTTTTAAAGGGTTGGGACTGTTGATAACTGGGAAATTAGTTATAAATTATATAAGTGAATTATAAATTTATAAAAATTTATAAAATTTTTATAAAAAATTATAAAAATGAATTATAAGATGGCCTTTATACTATAGGAATGTTGGATGAAGGATATCACACATAAAAGTGATGTGATTTGAGTCCTAAATAGCAGAGGATTTGTAATGGTTATTGCTGTTTGTCAATATGACAAATTCTAAAAATCACATGGAAGACAGACCTTTGAACATGCCTGTCTTGGATTCTTTTGATTATAGTAATTGATGTGGGCAGATCTATATTAATTATGGCTAGGACCTGGGTGGTGTACATCAGAAATGCTCTTTTTTGTTTGTTTGTTTGTTTGTTTGTCTATGATAATTCTTATTCCTGCTTCTAACCCTGTCACTCTTGGGTCCTGAAGTACAAAATTTACTTTTAAAACTCTCCATTGAAGAGAAAAGGGTCTAATAATAGTTAACCCTTCCTCTTCAGGTATTTTTCAAAAATTTCTTGGGTTTTGAAGTATAATTTAGTTTCAACATTTCCCATTCCACCTTTTTCCTCTAAATCCCCCATATACACATAATAGGATCCTACTGATTCCATTTTAGTGTTGCTCACACACATGCTTAGGGCTGACCACTTGGCACTGGATAATCTATCAAACACCATATCCCTGAGTTAAATTGGTTCTTCCCTTTCCAGGCGTCATTGATTAACTGTAGCTCATCATCCAGAGGTTGGGACTTGTGAAATTTTCTCCATCTACATGTACAAGTCAGGTGGTATTTGCAATACACAAACCTCTTTTACTCAATGACATTGTTGAAATTTCATGGGTGTATTTTTCTGCAATGTCCAGAAGAAACTATTATGTTTTAAAAATTCAGTGGGTGTTCTGGTTTTACATTCTTGAATTCTCCAATGGTGTGTTTCTATACATGTGCATGCTGAGGTCAGATGATAATCTCAAGTGCCATTTCTCAGGTAGTATTCACCTTGTTTTGTGAGGCGGACTCTCATTGGCCTAAAGTTTGCCAAATTGTTCAACTGGCTCTGTCTTCCAAGTGCTGTAATTGCACGTGTGTGACACAATGTTTGGCTTAATTTTACATGGTTTCATGGTTTAAAATAGAATAAACTCTAGTCCTTGGGCTTTCATGGTTAAGACATTGATTAACCATCTTTCCAGCCAATGAGGTCTCCAAATGTTATTTATAGTTGGATATTTGTGTTACTTTACCTTTTAGACAAACTGGTGGTTCTTCTGTAAAGCATGACAAAATGACCATAGTGCCCCCCCAATTAGTCACTCAACATTCCTATTTACAAATGAAATTAGAAAGGGTAATACAGTGCTTTTTATGTTAAGCAGTCATGCCGACAGTCTACAGGTCATAAGTAGTAGTGAAAAAGCCACTGTATATTATAGGGTAAAAGGATTTAGATTTTTCTCCAGTTTCACGATGCTTTAATTTTCTCTATGGTGCATGATAACTAATCTACCTCAGGAAATCACTTTATATTTTTGGAACCTCACCTTCCCTTTTATGAGATAAGGAAAATAGACTCTACCAGAATATTTTTTTAAAAAAATTATACATATAGTCCATATAACATATTTAGAGGTTGAATTTGCCTCTAGGAACAAGGATATGATATGAATATGTCAGTGTCCATGATAACATTACAGAACATCCCTAGGAATAATAAGGAACAGCTGTCAGTCCCTGTTCTTAAATAATCCATAAGTCTTTGATAAAGGAGGTGAAGTATGTGCATTCCATTTTGAAACAGACATTTGTAATCTCTTATTCTCTGTAACTCAGCCAGCTATGGGTCTCCCTTTTGATCATCATCTTCGGGCAAGCAGAATCTTCTCTGATGAAGTTTGAGAAATGCACTAATCTACAGGTCATTAACCATTGGTTTAATACTATGTACATTTTGTAGAATAATAGCAAATGATTCTCTACTATGGTCTATGATGTTTCTAGCTATAGATTCCTTGCCTGTTTTTTGGGCAATATTTAAATTTATTCAGAAAGTAATTAGTTACTCCCATATCATTTTTGTTGGTTTTGTACCAGTGAACATGTTTTGTCAGGTTAGCTATTACAGTAATTCACAGGGATCATTTTAGAGTAAATTGATTACTACTCTTCTCTTCCAGTAATATACCTAGCACATTCCAGAACCATGAAAACTAGCCATCCAGTGATGAAGCTTCCAAAACCATACTACCATTATTTCTACCTGTTCTGTGACTAAAATATGTGGTGTCTTTATTGACAGGGGCTTTCTCTCTAGTTCTGAATGGTAACCAGGAGCACTGACAATAAATTGTAGTGTTATTGAGTCTTTGGTACCTAACTAGCTAATGACCACCATATAGATAATCCAGTCCTGTCACTGGAGTTTGATACTTATTTTTTTTTTGCCTCTGGTACTCAGTAATGGCACTTTTGTCTGTTTGACTTAAACTCAAAATGATTCTATCTTTCTTAATTTATTTTTATTAATATCTGCATATCTCTGCATTTCTCTAACTACCTACCTATCAAATAGTTATGAGTTATCTATCATCTTCATATCTATTTTCTCTCTATCATATATTTATTTATCCTTTATCTAGATATCATAAATAATCCATCTGTCTATTATTTCTATCTCTTCTTTATCTACAATTTTTCTTTCCTACAATCAGGGAGCCCAATTATATAATATTATTTAAATTAATGATCCCAGAGATTTTTACAATTATATTCATTTTGCTTAATTATTTTTTTTATTTCTATAACTTGATCAAACATACCCACAATGACAGATTAAAAATTTCTACAAACAATTTCAAGATGTGTGTTTCCTAAGGGAAAATTCCTTGGTCATACAGTATTAATTTGTGAATTGTTTGCAGCATATTTATAGATTTTATATATTCTATTTAATGCCTTTTGTCAAAAATCAAACATTATAAAGAATCCAACTCAACTTTGCAAAAAAAAGAAAAAGATTCTTCTGTGTGGGCATGGACTGTTGACACATGTTGTGTTCTTATTGTTACTTTTTGTGGGGCTTTTTCTGTACTCCTCTGTGAAGTTTGTTTATTATGTTTATATCATGAAGGTTTTGCTTATCTTAGTGGTCAGTTAATGTTTAGAAAAATATTTCTTTTACTTCTTAGAGATAATATATCTCCAAATCTTTATTGATAAACTCCATGTCTGTTCTAGCACATGCTCAAACTTCTAAGCCAGTTAATTGAAAAGTATGCCTTACATATTACTTACTATTTATGTAGAGCCTCAAAATTAGCAGACATGGAAGATTGTTTTGAGAAATATGTGTGTGTATGTATGTATGTATATATATATATATTAATATAGTTCTGTATACATAGATGTAAATACACAGTTTAAACAGTTTTCCAATGCCTGAGGTAGTTGCTGTGATGAATAATTTTCCTTTATTTTATTCAACAATATTTTACAGAAAAGGTTGTTCTCATTATGTGAGCCTCAAGCCATCACAATTTAAAATATCTTTCTGGAATCTCTCAGACAGCCCAATGACAATTCCTTCGAAGTAGCTATGGATGAACAGATGGCCCATATTTTCCCTACATTGCATCGTTGACACACATTTCCATCATGACTATTAGTGCTGGATTTTCAAGCAGATCAATGTAAAATGTCACAAACATGCATGTTTCCTGTGAAACATTAAAAGTCTAACACCTACATAGTTTTGTACCATCCTTATCTGCACATAAATAAAATACAAACATAGACATGGGCTGAAAAGTTATTTACTTAAATGCCAAGAACAGTTTTTCTAAGAACAGCAATTGTGATTTTTTTGCCTGATGCTTTTTTGTATGTCCCTGTGATTTTAATATTTGACACTTTGAGGAGATTATTTGGGGATCTGTCACTGAGCTATAGAATATTTATAGGCATTGTAAGTGGCTCATCTACTTTGAGAGAATACTGCATCAGAGGAAGACAATCATGGTCTTCAGAACATCTTTTAAAAGCACAGTGCATAGTCACACCAGAATCCTGACTTGCTCTTCTTTAATATGCATAGAACCTTCTAGAAGCCTTCAGAGGAAGCTCAGACCATATCAAAGAACTTCAGATGACCTATTATTACAAATTCCTGGCACAGCCCTTAACACTGACTCAGTAATGTCTAATATCGTGTGTGTTCATCCCAGCTGCCCATCATGACATGATCCAGTCAAAATTTCTATTGTACTCCCTTGATCAGTGTGCTTAACAGCATGAGACTAGGCTGGTGAATATATAATATGTCCCTAATGCTACTGACAGTCTAGCCATGGAAAAATGCTGTAACTTATCCGTTGGCTTTGAAATGCCACTAAGAGCCTATTCACTGTTGCTTCACACTGTGTATATGTCTAAGTCCAATATACTAAGTCAAATGCATACGGCAGAAAGGGAGAATGTTAGTCATTTGTTAGAGAGAAATATAGTCTTTCCATTCCTGGTATTTTCAGACTTAACAGCAAATGGGGTCATTTCTTCTCTTTTAGTTAAAAACTGATTCAAAAATATCCTCAAGGCATAGATTAAAAGTATCTACACTGCTGCTGTTTTTCTACATTTCTTCCATTAATCTTGTGTGTGTGTGTGTGAGTGCAGTTATACATCTGCCTCAGTGCAAGTGTGAAGGCTAGAAGACATGCTCTGTCATCATCTTCCCTCTTGTTTGAAATAGTCTCTTTCTGTGCCTGGACCTCATATATGCTAGGCTGCCTGGCTTGGCTCCACCTTCCATTGTAACGTTCAAGTTTTGGGATGATAGGTGTCTATTGGTGTGCTTGCCTTTGTATGGTTTGTAGAATCTTAACCCGGGTGCTTGTCCCACTAAACCATTTCAACAGTCTGTACTTTCTTCCCTCTCTGATGCAAAAGTAGTTATAACTAAAATTTGAATGACATTTTTTTGTGGTTATCATTTCTTTATCTCTGAAGAGCTTTTTAAATGTATGTATTGTTACTGTTGTTTGTGTGCATACTCATAAATGTGTTTTCATGGTCATGTATGACATGATACATATACAAACGTCAAATAAACATTTTTCCTTCCATCTTCCTGTGGGTTCTTGGGTTCAAATTCACCCTGTCATGCTCTGTGGGGAAAACAGGTTTAATCACTGAGTCATCATCTTGGCTCCTCTTTTAAGATAGATTGAATGTAGGCCTTTAAAATCTCTCATGAAAACATCTGTCTCTTCCAGCTTCTAATTACAACCTCAAATTTCCAGCTTGTATGTCTCATATCTGTTCTTTTATCTTATGTTTTACTTCAGTTCTCTCTGACCAGTTCTTCCAGATAGAGGTTTCACAAGAATTGCTTGTTTAGAGTTGTCTTGGGCATATTTTCTTATCTTTCCCTTAACTTCCTGTCTATATTCTTAGAACATGGCATGCCACTCCTGTGATAAACCAGGCTCCCCCACAGTGATGCCCACAGGAAAGGCTCCATCCTTGGCTTGGGTAATAATATCTTGACAGTTCTTTCTGATCACCTTAGGTTCAATTCCCTGAAAGTATTGTAAGGATCCTGTGCTATACATTCATAAGCAAAATCCAGTGGTTGAATCTTTAATTTGTTCCTTATTCAGAGATATGGTAATTTGAGAAATCAACAAGGACTCTGCTTTTCCTGGAACAATAGCAACAACAAAATCAATTCAATTCAATGGCCAGGTGGCCATTTTAGCCTTTTTCTTCTGACCAGATAGGCTTTGTCACTAAGATTTATGCCCCCCATCATCACTAAACTGAATGCTGGGAGAAAGAAGGCAGAGTCAGTGAGAAGCCATGTAGTCCCACCAGTGAAAGATGCTAGACACAACTTTATCTGGTAAGTCATAATCATGTGGCAATACACAGATTAATAGAAATGGATTGAATTAAGATGTAATAGTTAGCCAATAAGAAGTTAGAGCTAATGAGCCAAGCAGTGATTTAATTAATACAGTTTCTTTGTGGTTATTTTAGGGCTGAGCAACCAAGAACAAACAAGCAGCCTTCCTATAATCGTAGTCCATCATTCAGAGAAGTCCAGGCAGGAAGTTAAGGCAGGTGCCTGAAGGCTGGAACTGAAGCAAAGGCCATGTTTTTGCTCTAGTGGATTGTTCAGCTTCCTTTTTTAAATATTGCAAAAGACTTGAACAAGTGACATTTCCCACTTGTGGGCTGGGCCTCCCCACATCAATCAGTAAGTAAGAACATACTTCAGGGGTAGGGTTAGGGTTACGACAATCTTATGAAGACATTTTCTTAATTCAGACTCCATCTTCTGGATATGTTTAATTTGTGTCAAGTGGACAACCATACCAGCACAAGGGATAAGACTCTTGTCATTGCTCTGTAGAAAGTTTATAGCCCTAGCATTCTTCCTCACATCCTCTTTCTGATCTTGTTGGTTCCCAAGTTCGATTAACCATATGTAACAGACAGGAACTATCCCCTGAGTACTCTTGTTCAGCATTTCAGAATGCCCTTTCTCTGCTCTCCATAGTCCTTACCCATCTCCCTGTTAATGTGATCATGTATTACTGCCTAGTTCATGAACAACCACCAGAATGAGAACTCACCAGTGAATAACTACATTATTTCGTCCATTTTCTTTATCACAGACTAATGAAAAGCATAAAGGATGGAAAACCAAAACTTCTTTGCATCTGTGCTAGGAATGCAAATGCTTATATAGGCGCGTGTGCAAGCGCGCACACACACAAATATACACATACAAATACACACACTCATGAACATACACACACTCCTGCACACACATGTGGACATACAGAGGCATTCATCTACATATAATACATGCACATATGCATGCATGCAAGCTTACCCTTAACCACACACAAACACCCATATTTTCTCTCTCTCTCTCTTTCTGTGTGTGTGTGTTTATGTGTGTGTTTCTCCCCCAACACTCTTCCTCTTTGAAGAAAGAGTAAAAAGTGAAGAAGAAATGAAAATTCTTGTGATAAGTTTTTAGAAAAATCTCTATTTCCTTCCTAAGAGCAATGTCATCCCTGACTCAGTTTACATTTCAGACTAGAACACTTTGTCTCTTACATTTTCTTGGTGTTAATGGTCCTTCTTGGATGAATGACACAAAGTGTGAGTGAAGGATGGCTGTGCAGAGAGCCCCTGAGAATTAAAGTACATCTTAAATGGCAGGACTATGATGGATTCAATTCTGCTTGTCCTTGAGAAAAGGCAGGGACAGCATGTTGGGTAATAATTGCTCTGCCTTGCTAGAAGGCAGAGCACTTGGCTTATAGGGCATTGATTCATTTCAAACTTGTGTCTCTTCCAGCCCCAGGGCATGCCCCACTATTGAAATTGACACAGAACAGGAAAAGATGAACGTGTAAAAGCCGTGGAGCCCTGAGGCTGATATTGATGAGGCAATGTCCTTGGTAAGTTTGTTTCCTGTAGCTTTTCTCCATCACAGAAGGCATCATAGGACCGCAGCAAGTACCAAAACTGTTTCCACAATCAACATATTGGAATCTACCTTTATGTTACTTTAAAGAGGAGACGAAACAATACAGAGTTCCAGAATTAAGAGTCAGGGCCCGGGGCAAAGTTGGCAATGATACCAAATGCAGAAGCCTTTGTTTAAGCATCTCTTTTGCAAGTAGAGATTCAGCCCACATAGCTACTTGCTTTGTAATTTTAATTTATAGCCAAGGACACACACTGAAGTTCAGTGACAGCTATAGTCAAAGGATTATTTCCAGTCTCTGAATACCATATATAAATTTTCTGTCCCTATGAACCAAGTAAATACTTTTGATTTTCTTTACCACACAGATACTTTGTACTAATAGTCTCTTCTGATCCCCATGTTTAAAACATTCCCTGTTTCTGATTATTAAGGAAGTAAGAATGTTCATTACTTCTATGAAAATTTTTAATTAATTTATTTGTCATGATAAGGTTAAAAGTGATTATAGCATCTATCAACACCTATCTAGAGAATAAGGCTGAGCCTCCACCGAAAGTTTATATACAACAACCAGGATCTTACCTATGGGCACTCGTTAGAGCACTAGCTCTGCTTCTACCACCCATCCAAAACCTGAACACCTCTATTGAGACCCAACTAGAGAGTGGCTTTAACATGGGCCAAGTCCTTGCCAGTTGATGATAATACACACCTTTAATTCCAGGATTCGGGAAGCAGATGCAGAAGAAACTCTGTGAGTTCAAAGCCAGATTAGTCTACAAAATGAGTTCCAGGACAGCTAGGACTACACAGAAAAACACTTTCTCAAAATTCCCGAAGAATAAATGATAGATAGATAGATAGATAGATAGATAGATAGATAGATAGATAGATAGATAGATAGATACATAGACAGATACATAGATAGATGCATAGATACATAGATGGATAAATCAACAATCAAACAGAAAGGCAGAGAGACAGATAAACAGGCAGACAGGCATAAAGACAGACAGATAGATAGGTAGATAAGGTGGGGCAAGTTCAAATTCAGAAAATACTATCTTAAACCCCCCACAACACTGCCCTTCAATGATTTAAATATTAAATACATATACTGAGACATTGGAATACTCAGTTGATATATTTGGTGGCACTGTTTTGAGAGGTTTAAGAAGTGAATGAAGTATATCAATGGAGTCTGGTTTTCTGAGTTAATAAGACTTGTCCTACTTCTAATTTGTTGTCTCTGCTTTGTGCTTTGAATTTAGGATTTGAAATCGCAGGGTCCTGCTCTGCCACCATGCCTGCAATTGGGTGTCATGCCTCTTTCCCATTATGTACTATTATCTGTCTGGAACCATAACCCAAAATAGAGTTGCTTTCGGTCATGGTGTTCAATCACAGCGACAGTAAGGTAGGTAATACTGGCCCTGAAGTGACAATGGTACATGTTCTTCTGACTTCTGTCTTTGAGACACTGTCAAGGTTCTGGTAGAGCAGTTTTGTCTTGAGGGTTAAGTCTGCTCAATTATAGGATTTGAAAAGCCAGTACTCTCAGTGAGAGAATTCTCCCTAGCTACAAGACAAAAGGTTCTGTTCTGTTCTGTTTTGTTTTATTTTGGCATTGCTCATTAACTTCTCTTAATTCCCAAGATAGTGGAGAGCCCCATAGTCCTCTATTCCTGTGCTTACAACTAAAAATGCCCCCACACCTTTCCAAATGTTTCCTTTTTCTCATTCTTTTCAATTCTCTTTCTCCAGACCTGTTCATGCCAACTTGCTAACAAATGAATATTTATATTTTGTTATAGAGTCATTGCATATCTCTCTCAATGGTGAAATTCATCATAAATACACACACACACACACACACACATATACAATTTGTTATCTGACATGTGCTTATAATACTAGTGCTGAGAAAGCAGGTCTTGGAATTTATTAGAAAACTACACCACACACAAATGCACATTTATACATACATTAACATATAACATATGTCTATATATACACACATATATATTCATTCACACACTGTATATATGTATACATGTGTACATATAAATATATGATATATATTTGTATGTATATATGTATGTTTGTATATGTACGTATACACATACATACACACATAACTTACATATGCATACATATACATATACAGTGTGTGTGTGTGTGTGTGTGTGTGTGTGTGTGTGTGTGTTAGGTTTTTATTGCTGTGAAGAAACACCAGGACCATGGCAACTCTTATAAAGGAAAACATTGTAAGACAGTTGAGGCTGGCTTGCAGTTTAGAAGTTTAGCTCATTATCATCATGGCAGGAAACATAGTATCATGCATGTAGACATGGTGCTAGAGAAGAGCTGAGAGTTCTATTTCTGGATCTTCAGGCGGCATAAAGAGAGAATAATAATAATACTAGGCCTCGCTTGAGCTTTTGTAACCTCAAAATCTGCCCTCAGTGACAAATTTCCACCAGCAGCATCACAGTAACTCCAACAAGGCCACTGCCCCAGTAGTGTGAGACTTGGGCCATTTTTATCTAAACCGCTACGCACACATGTATAGCACTTTTCTTCATGCTACGTGACTCACTGTGCCTCCACCTGTATAGCTTGTTGGAAAGAAAAGCTTTTGGGAAAGCCATGTCTTTTTCAATGCTGTTCTCATCAGGTAGATGGCCACTTCTGCTATCATGTGATGAGAACATGGTAGTTAAGATTATGTCTTAAAGGGCAGAATTATTATCATATTTCTCCACATAATTGATTTATATTTTTGTGTTACATATTTACATACAGGGAGTTTTAAAATTTACAACCACGTTTAAACAGTGAATGCAGGGTGGAGTTACAGATGTAATTTGCACATTTGGGGAAGGTGTGGTCGTGCAGGTCTTATGTTGATAGAGGTGAGCATTAAGGATTCAAAATCCTGCTCCAGGTTCCTTCTCCTGGCCTTGAGTTTCTGAATCAGGGTGTTGTTGCTGTAAGGTACTATTCAAGCCCCATGCCTGCATTTCTGCTGCCATGTTGAT
>JAQHUG010000467.1:897982-916873 GCA_028555095.1 Dicrostonyx torquatus | reverse complement strand
AACTGGACTCTCTGAATGTGGCTGCCAATGGGGACTGACTGATATGTTCTTTGAGTTTGTTTTCTGCTTTAAAGAAACTACAGTCTTAGACAAAATAAGCAAAGTCAACAGCCAGAAATGGACATCAAAGCAGAAAACTATAGAAAGAGACTGTTAAGTTCAAAGCAACTCCCTAAAATGTCAATGCTCATGACAATATTCTTAACCTTTGGCCAGAAAAACAGAGGATGGTTATTAGATAAACAGAGGGTCTAGTGGTGGTTTTATGATTACGAAGAGCCTCCTGTAAACCATAATGATCACACCATAATCCATCTCAAGTGTCAACTACCTGCAGCAAGGACTTCCAAATCATAGTCAATCTAAATACCTTGTATCAGTTCAAAGGTTCCCACCCTATTGACTGTCACTTAAAAACAGCTTGCTCTTCCATCAGTTTGCACTTTTTTTCCTGCTGCCCCCGTGATAGCCATAGTCATGGCAGTTTGGTCCTTCGTAAATCTTTCTACCCTTGGAATGGTTCAGTTTTGTGTAGTGGCATTTCAATTGTTATTTTGATAGATAAAATTTGACTGAAGAACTGAGAATAAAACAGCCCCCACTGGTCAACTTTATAGACTAGGTAATAGTAACACACACCTTTAATGCCAGTAGCCACACTAGTTTGCCATAGAAACTGGGTGGTGTATGCCTTTAATTGCAACCCTAAAGAAGATTATAAAATAAGAGGAGACAGCTTTCAAACACAGTCTCATTTTGAGATTTCTGGGGGCAGAAACACCATTTTGGGCTGAGGTTGAGGTAAGAGCCTGTGGCTGGCTGTTTTGCTTTTTGGATTTTCAAGTTGAACCCTAATTTCTCTCTTGAAGTTTTCGTTACTCATGTTTCAGTTTGGTATTTTCACTGCACCCTCCCATGTGTGGGTGTTTGTGTGCGAGAACACGGGTATGGAGAGCAAAGAAAATAAATAGCCCTGGATATCCTTGCTCAGACACCACCCAGCTTTCCACCCTCTTTATTGAAACAGACATTGTGATGTCTTTGAAACTCCCAGAGAGGTTGGGCTGGGAGACCGTGAACCCTGGAATATTTCTCTCTGTCTCTTTGTCTTTTAGTGGAAAAATAAGCAGATGCCCAGAGCCAGCTTTATTCACACGTGCTTTCCGCGTAGAATTCAAGTCTCATGAAAGTGCCCTACCGGTCACTCCAGTTCCCTGATATGGTTTTGAAAGGAAAAAATAAACAGAAAAGGCTCCTCAGAATACGCTCAAAAAATTCAAATGTGTGTGTGCAGTTCACTCAGATCTAAAGCCTTTGTTTCATTGATTTGAATGTATCATCTCTTTTTCTTTCTAGACATTAATTCTATCGTCCTTCTTAGTATGGAAAGAAGGGAACTTGGTTGAGAAATAGAATCTAGCTGGGCTCTACTCCTTTGTTTGCCAATCAACACTTTTTCTCATCCTGAGATCCTCCAGAGGTCATTCCTGGGCTCTGTCTGTGGTGATTTAAATAAGAATGGCACCCATAGGCTCATAGATTTGAGTATTTTGTCATCAGGAAGTGGCCCTGTTTGAGAGGCCTAGGTGTGGCCTTATAGGAGTTGTTGTGAACTTGTTGGAGAAAGTGTATTACTGGGGGGTCAGCTTTGAATTTTCAGAAAGCCCATCCCAAGCCCAGAGTTTGTAACTTTCTACTGCAGAACCATGTCTGTCTGAGTTCTGCCATACTCCCTGCCATGATGACAATGAGCTAAACCTCTGTAACTGTAAAGCCCAATTAAATGCTTCTTTCCATAAGAGTTTTCATGGTCATGCTGTATCTTTACAGCAATGGGACATTGATTAAAACACCATCACATCTGGGTGCCTCTTGATCACAGTTCTTACTCTGTGCTATGATTCTGCTTCAATGGGTTTTCTGTGAACCTTTAGCCATTTGTTTACTGGAAGCTCCTTTCTCTTTTTTCTTACTTTTTTGTTTCTCTTAATGGTCATCGCTACAGTTTCTTATGAAACTACTTAAGGAAAATGGTAAAAGTTGCAGAGACACAAGCACACATACACAAAAAGAATTTTTGCTGGGGAGTTTAGTGACTTTGAATAAGTCATTTGTGCCTTTAAATCACCATACACTTGGCTCGAATTGAAAATTTTTTTTCAATTTCAAATTTCAAAAATTTTGAAAAAATTGAAAAAAAATTTTAAAAAAAATTTTTAATTTTTTTAATTTTAAAAAGAATTAAAATCAAAACTATATTAAAATTGGTAACCTTTGGTATTTAGAGCATACACACTCATTAAGAGCATACACACTCAATGGGAACAGCATGCAGGGCCCTACTCAACATTCATGATTGAGGCCATCAGCCATGCTACAAGTCCTCAGAGTCATCATTCCCTTCACATTCCTCAGTGAGATGCTGTGACAGCCCAGGTACTGTAACAAAATGAGGACAACTATTGGCCTAAAGAGGAGAAGAAGAGACCTTGGAACATTGCAGGAAGCTCAGGTTTTAGACTTAGAAGTATTATTTTCCTCCTTTTTCATAGAAGAGTTATATACAAAAGACAGACGATCTGAATGATCTCTGCATATGTTCCTCTCTGCCTTTGCCAGTATCTGTCCAGCTGTCTCTGTCTGTCTGTCTCCATCTCTGTCTCTGTTATCTCTGTCTGTCTGTCTGTCTGTCTGTCTGTCTGTCTCTCTCTCTCCCTCTCTCTCTGTGGGTCCATGTTTGTGCACACACACCAAATGGATGCTGATATGACTTAGGGCAGAAGAAGACATCAGATTTCTGACCCTGGAGTTGTAAGTGGTTGTGAACCACTTGCCTGAGGTGCTCAGAACCCATGTCAGTCTTTAGGAGAAGTAGCATGTGTTTTAACCACTGAGCCATCTCTCTATTCTAAGATTACATAATTCATTAAATAATAAACTGGATGTCATTTCCCTTAGTCTATTTAGCATGAGTTAAATATAATATCAATCCATTAAAAATGCTACTGGAATGCTCTTCTGTTTCCAGTGGTTGAGTGAAAATCTGGGTCAGGTAAAGTTACATTCTTTGAGTCACAAACTCGCATCCTCTGAGGGTTCACATGGGGTTTGGAGAGTTTTAAGTGAAATTTTAGTGTATTCCTGGCTTTTCCATTGTCTGAAAATAGGTGGAGACAAAGGCAGGATTTCCTTCAACTAAAGACAGACATGGGAAGGGGTCACTATCCCCAGGAGACTCCTGAAGAGAGGCAGGCATGTAGCTAGTTCCTCCCTCTATTCTAGTGTGTTCAGCTCTTTTGGATCAATTTTTTTTCAGTCAACTTTTTGCCTCTTTCCTTTCTAACTGTTCTAGTGGGCATGTCAAACATGCATGATCCTAAGGCTCAGGGACTAATATGGAAATGTGGACAGAAAGATTATGGTAACCAGAGAATCAGAGAGTGTCCTGTGAGATTGTATCTCCTAGTAGTGTCAGAAGCTATGCCTCACCAGCCAGACCATCCCTATCTGAGCTGAACAAGAATGACAACAATGAACATGCCAAAGTGAACAGGGAAACCTCATTAGCTCTCAACCCTACACAAAGAACTATAAGAAACTAAGGAAAGCAGGAACTGGAAAAAGTATTTTTCCTCAGGGAAGAGCAAAACATATGGTCTTTCAGTGCTAACCAAACAGTCCTGAAAATGTGCTTACAGTGGCACTATACCACTGAACAGGTTGTATTTAGTAATATATATGCATGAAATAATAATTAGTGAAAACAAAAGAGGTTATGAATTTGAAGGAGATCAGGGTGGAGTATGTGGAGGAAGTAAAGAGAATGGACAAATACTGTAATTATATTAAAACTTCAAATGGAAAAAAGAAAAAAGAAAGGAAGTCTAACACAAAAGAAAAATAAAACAAAAACAAACCTAAAATAAACAAACGTGATCATTTACTTCCAACATATTTTGGAGTCTAAAATGGAAGGTTCAACATCAATCCCAATGCAAAAAGTAGTGCAGAAACATTTTAAATTCAATTGTTCTCCTAAAGATGATCCATGTAAAAAAACAAAAATCTCCTTTTGATTATCAAGCATCTGAGATTTGAGGATCTAATTTGTGAAGGGAAACCAAAGAGGCAACTGTTGGAATATTCCATGATGTGGAAGCAGAGAACCCTATCAGCACTAGTTCAGTGTTTGTGGAGGGATGTGGAATTGCAAGGGAGAACCCAGTTAAATCCAGGTTAGAGGCCAGTGCTAGGAGCTTCTTAAGGATTTGTTGTAGGAAGCCGCTTATTCGTTCCCAGCTTCCCAGACCTGAAATAATCACACAGAAACTGTATTAATTAGATCACTGCTTGGCCTACTAGCTCTAGATTCTTTTTGCCTAGCTCTTTTATCTTTATTTAACCCATTTCTGTTAATCTGTGTATCGCCAACGTGGCTGTGGCTTACTGGCAAGGTTCTGTCTGGCAATTCTCTCTAGTGGAGCTACATGGCTTCTCCTGACTCTGCCTTCTTTCTCCCAGCATTTAGTTTAGTTCCCTTCTTCCCATCCCCCACCTAGCTCTACTTACCCTATCACAGGTGAAGACAGCTTCTTTATTCATTAACCAATAAAAGCAACACATATATAGAAGGACTTCCCACATCACAGATTGTGTTCTCAGAACTACTTTCCTGTAAGGTCCTCCTTTGTTTCCCTTGAAAAATTTAAGGAGTCATCAGTGCTTTGTGCTTTTGTGTGTGTGTGTTCTAAAATTGACTGTGTTCAAATAAATGATAGAACTACTTCTCCCCTGTGTAATGCAGCTCCAGGGATTATAATGGTCTTTCCTTGGATATTCTGGCTGTTCAATGCATGTTCTGTATGCCACATAAATGGTTTTCTATTCATGTCTTTTCACTTTTTAAAGTCTGCCTTCCTGGTGTTATAATGGAAGAAAGCCAGGGGCTGAAAGCTGATCCATGTCCTATAAGACTCTGGTGCCATACTTGTAATTTCTCCTGTTGCCCTAATTTCTGGTAGAACTGAAGAACAACATTTTCTCTCATTGTCCTTATGAAGCTAACTTAAGGAGCTCTTTCCTATGAAAACTCTAACTTGCAAAAATACTGGTATTTTCTACCCAAGAAAGAATGACACTGATTGCCTCAAAATTGTGAGCTATGGGGGTGAGAGTGGAATATACACTTAGCAACAAGGAAGGGCAGATATCAAGTCATTTTCTATTATGTTGTTTTATCCTAGTCCCTTTAATCTTCTTATTGCTCGTTTACAACTTCATTTATTGATAAATTTTTCAAAGTTTTGAAATAATTTGTTGTACGTACAAATTAGGGAAATGCCTCAGATAAGCACATTAAGAATACTGTGAACAAGAGGCAGTTTGGAAATAAATATGTCTACTACCCCAAGGTACCATAGAAAGCTTCACCAGTAAAGAGTCGCAAGCAAAACTACACAGAAACTAGCAGAGTAGGAGAGAGAGCTCACTTGTAAACTGCTTGCCCCTTAAGAATGAGGATCTGAGCTAATGTTTATAACTCACTTGCAAGCCTCAGCCTGCTGTGTGCCTTTGCCATTGCAGAACTGGAGAGTAAAGAAAGGCAGATCCCCCAGGTTCCCTGGGCAACCAGACAAGCAAAATCAGTATCATTGAGTTTTAGATCACTAAGAGACCCTGTTTTAAATAAGCAAAAAAAATAAATAAATAAAATATAATAAATAAAGTAGAAAGTGCCTGAAAAATGATAATTGACCTGGACTTCCAACCTCCACTTTCAAAATCAACCAACCCATAGATGTGTTTCTATCTACACTTGATCACACAAAAACACACACTTAAAAAGATTTTTTTTTTTAAGAAATTAAGAGGCTAGATCTCATCTGGAAAATCTGCCGTGGAAACAGCAACATCTGATGTAGGAAAAGTGTCCTCAGGTTACACTGCTAAAATGTCAATAAACTGAAATATCTCTGAGAACAAGGGATTAAAGAACAACATGTTAGCACATGAGAGAGAGACAGCTGTTAGTTCTGCAATGCCTGTTTTCCTGGAAGTATCTTAGAATGGGAAAGACCACAGAACAAAACAAAATGAATACAAAACAAAAACCAAGATTGGGAAGAGGGACCTTAACCTTTTGTGCTTGTTAATTTTAGGAAGAAGCACAGTTTGAGAGGGTTAGTACCTTCTCTAGCAAACTATACAGTAATGTCTCCATTCTAACAAAATAAAGCAAATGGTGTTCTCTTCTGGTCCCTGATATTGAATCATAGAGAAGTTGGTCTGGGAACAGTTGGCCATCAAGTAAGGCTAAGAGCTATTTTGCTCTCCATTATTTGGAATGGAAGAAGTGTTTGGAAAATCCAAAGAAATCTTTGGATAAGAAGTTTCTAGAAAATATTACATAACAATAGGGAGATTTGGATATGGCTTTCATGGCATGACTGTGGCCTACCTCCTGGACTTTTGTCAGGAAACCAAGGTGTGTGCTTCTCCTGCCTGTACATTTTTTAAGTCCCTGAAATGTCTGTTTGGTGAGGTTGTTTTCCTACTAACATGATTTGATAGGTCTCTCAGTTGAAATGCCAGTCTCCTGGGGGGATAAAGTGGAGCCACTGGGAGCTGAGATTACTTGTTCAGGGTTTACATCTATGTGACAACAGTGCAAATACATCCCAGACTTTTCTTTTTTATTCTCAAAATGCACTCTTGTAGAATTCCTCCATCATTTGTTTTGCCATCTGCACAGTTGGCTGAACTGGACTTTCTGTCACTATCCTTTCGTAAAATATCTCCAGACAATGTTGTTTAGGGTTGTTCTCTGTTTTGTAAGTAACATGTGTTTTCTAACTGAAATCAAAATATGTCCTTTTAGAAAGCCTTTTCAACTAAGATTGCATGAGGCCATGCTAATATTTTATTATTGTTCCTATGAGTTATAGTTTCATTTATGTTATATTTCATTTTTCATCTCTATTAGAAAATATGAGAATTCCTCTGGGTAATAATACCTTGTCAAGATAAAGCAACACAATTTTATCTCCCTTGTCAGGGCAGACCTGGTATTATAACAAGTGGCCTGTTTGACTTCTCACTTCTAATGTTTAATTTAAACTGAATTAACATTTACTTCTATTCTTTCTCATATATTTAGGAAAAAATAAAGTTTCCATTGTTTTATTTCTTTCACAAGTCACTATTTACTATTTTTTTAACTATGTACTTCATCCCTCTTGTAAATTCTATGAAATACTATCTGCTTACTCTATTAATAATAAATTCCTTCAAATTTTGGAGAAATTTGAGAAAGTATTTTAATGTTTGTGCAAGTATGTGTCCTTTTGTTTGTGAGCACATGTTTCTGTCTGTGTATGTACGTGTTGGTTGTGTGTGAATGTCAACTTATGTATACATGTGTACAAGTACATGTGCATCTATGTGTGTCTGTGCGTCCATGTAGAGGCTTGAGGTAGACAACCATTGTTTTCCACTATTGCGCTCCACCTTCTCTTTTGAAACAAAGTCTTTCACAGAACTTTACACTCACCAATTGGCTTGGCAAGAAGTTTCAATAAGCTACTTCTCACCATTTGTCCCCATATATGAGTCACATGCTTGTGCAATGAGTCCTGGATTTTACATAGGTGTTAGCCATCCAAACACAGGTCCCCATGATTCATATATAAACATAACTTACTAAGCCAACTTTTCTGCATGTTGATTTCTTAAGATATGTTTCTTTAGAACTGACCTCTCCCATAGCAGATAAAGTTGAAAAGCATATGAAGAATTGTCAATAAGCAGGGAGAATAGGTGAACAATGGAAAGGTAAATCATGTTTTTCTGTTCCCTGATATTTGCTCGATAAGTTTCTTTATGACAGAAGATCATAACTAAAAGAAGAAGTCACCTGACAGAATGGAATCCACCTGTTTCTGCACTTTTGCTTTCATGCCTTCCTGAACGTTGAAATCTCTGGGTTCTTAAGCTAAAAGCATTTATCTTCAGAAACACTGTATGAACATAAATGGGGAAGAAATATCTCAGAATAAAGTTCCTTTTAAAAATTATGTTAATAAACACAGTTTGTGTTTCTCTTTAAGAAACCTATTTTCATTGCAAAACATTTAAATGTTGATAAAGTTATCTGATGGGAAGAATAACTTATTTAAAAGGAATTTAAAAATTCATATACAAAGTATTTAGGCAGGTCATCCTTCCAGAGTCTAAAATGTAGTTTTCAATAAATTGTAAAGAAAGAAATGAGATTTTTGCACACAGTCTGACCTGATATTAGACAGTCACTGGTAAATTCTGTGGGAAACACAACCATCATTTTCATTTGTAAAACCACTGATGGGCCTACTCATGGCTCCAAATCCATGCTCACACCTGGTTAAACTTGGTGGGTCAGAAAAAAAAAAAAGATATGAATGTCTGAGATACACCATAGGGATGAGGGGGATTTACAGAGTAACTGTAGACAAAAGTTTCTGTCCTGCCTGGTCCCACAGCTGCTCAGTCCCAAAGAAATACACAGAGGCTTGTTAATTTTAAACTATTTGGCCTGTTGTTCTGGCTTATTACTAACTAGCTCTTACAACCTAAATAAACCCATAATTTTTGTTTCTCAGTAGGGTAGTCTCATCTCACTTTGTCTGCTTCTGGCTGCTGACTGCTTCTCTGCCTAACCTTTTCCCAGAATTCTCTTAGTCTGGTGGCCCACCCTAAACATACTGCCTGGCCACTGGCCAATCAGCATTTTATTAAACTAATACAAGTTTCAAATCTTTACAGAGTTTAAGAACATTATGCCACAGCATTTCCTCTTTTTTCTGTTCAAAACAAGATACTAAATATAATCTCCTATGTATTTTCATGTTTACATGACTTTTTAAAACTCTATTTCTTTTAATTTAATTTTAATTTTTTAACAGGGTTTCTCTGTGTATCTTTGGCTGTCCAGCATCTCATTCTATAGAGTAGGCTGGCCTCAAACTCACAGAGTTCTGCCTACATTTGCCTCCCAGTGCTGGAACTAAAAGCCATGTGCATCAAGCCCCACTATTCTATTTCTTTTCTAAAGAATCTTATCTTTTATCTTTTGTTTCCAAGCCTATGTATATTTTAAGCACACAGTCAACTCTTGAGAGGATTTTTCATCTCAGTCTGTCTTTACTGTATATTGCTGTCTTTTTCTGAATACATGAGTCTTTAATCTGCTAAATAACATGGTTAGGAATAAAAGCTGTAGCTTTGATGGCTGGTTCCACACCATTCCTTTGCTTTCTGAAAGTCTAACTTCATGGTGGAGGTGCTAGCAGGAGCCACATTTATTGCTACAATTCTGTGGAGTTTCTAGGTTTATGCCACCATCAACAAGCCTGATGGTTGCCTCTCAAAAATACAATTTAAGTTTGATGGCATAGCATCTTAAACAACTGTGAGGTTTTTGCTGCTAACACTAAGTCAGGAAGCATCTGTTAAAGGAGTCACACATGTACTTGGTGCCAGCAAACAGAGCCTACTTGAGAAAAGATGATGACCAAGAAGTTCTCTGGACTCTCTTCTTGTCTGTGGAGAATCCTTTATTATGATTATTATTTCCTTATAAAAGCTTTCTCAGGCTTTCTGTGGAAATTCTTGACAAACATTTGGGTTCCATTTGTAGACAGAAGTTTCCATCCCACCTGGTCCCAAATCAGTTTATTCCTAAAAGAACACACAAAGGCTTATATTAATTATAAACTCTTTGTTCTATTGTTTAGGCTTTTTACTAACTAGCTTTTACAACTTAAATTAACCCATAATTCTTATCTATGCTTAGCCACTTGGCTTGTTAACTTTTCTCAGTAAAACCTTCTCATCTTGTTTTCTCAGCATCTGACTGGTGACTGAGTCTCTGTCTTTCCTCTTTCCAGAATCCTCTTAGTCTGGTCACTCTGCCTATATTTCCTGACTGGCTACTGGCCAGTCAGCATTTTACTAAATTAATTTGAGTGACAAATCTTTACAGTGTACAAGAGCATTATTCCAGAACAAGTAACCATAATGCATTTTATTTATATGTAAAATTTTCAAATAATTTAAGGAGTACACTTAAATTTCAATGAATTTATTTAATAAAAAGAGATTTCAGTTCAAAAGATTTGAACAAATACATCCTACTCTCAATGTTTTGTGTTTATGAACTTTACCTTACGTTATGAAATGAGTGAAAAATCCAAAATGCTCAAGAAGTGCATATAATTAAAAAAATTTGTTAATTTATCTTAAGGTTAAGCATATTAGTCTTGTGGGACCTAACATCACAGTCTGTTCAGTGGAGATAAGAGTATCTTCCTTTCCTACATCATTAGAATTGCTTTACTTAGAAATGGAATTATAGGTTTTGAATTACTTAGCATGGTGGGCACATTGTATGATGTCAGGTAGCAGCAGGTACAAAGAGTTTTACAAAGGAATCACAGAGTCTGTGACATTTACTGGTTGACTATGACTATAGTGTTGTTTGAAGGAGGGGACATTTGAAGTTGCCTGGATCAAATGGTAGGAAAATCATTTACTAATGCCATTTCTTAAGATTCAGAATAGAGGCAGCATTCAAATTTTGGATAAAATTAAGATAACAATTACATATTGTGGCGTTGACTTTGAAATATGGAGAATAAGTAGAAATATCTATAAAACAAGTGAGGTTAGAGTCTGATCCTATATATGTCTCACATATATAGGCTAAAATATTGTAGACAAGGGTTGAAAACCGATGGTGGAGGTGATGGCAACTTACTGGCTGAATCTGCAATGGCCCTCTCTGTTGGTACACATCTGAATAAACCAGAAACTCTTTGTACATTTTGAACACATAAGAATATATTTAAATTTCATGTTTAATATTTCTAATTTCCCTTTGGAAACTCATTAAATGATTGTCTATACTATAAAAACAATTCAAGGAAAACATTTACTAGAGGAACCAGATAATGGAAGCTAACTTCTCCTGGATTGTGAGATTCTTCAGTGTTTAGTCTCTGAGAAGAGCAGAAACTCCAAAAATTAAGTATAGCACCATTATATCTTCAATGGTATAAAGGGACTCTGCATAATAAAGAAGCCCAATCAGCAACAGCCTTGGTTGGAAAGACTGTGGAAACAAATACTACTTTAAGGGCAATATTCGCCATGCCCTTGTAGTGTGGATATATAACTGTAATTGTACACAAGGATGATTTTGGGATCTAAGTCTAAGAGGGCCTTTACCCCTGGGTGCATGTAAGTTTAGGAAGTCATCTGAACTTTAAGGACTGATGACTAAGACTTAATAGATTAATAATATGTCTCTGTGGATAACATCACAGAGCTAAACTATTCTAAGTTGAGTTAAATCTTAGAATAAAGGAGGAGAAATCTGAAGTTGCCTTAGCCTGTTGTAGGAGAATTCTCTGTAAGTAGTAAGGGAAATATGACTATGGTGAAAAATATAATAATCTAAAAGGTTACATATGTTAATATTATGAATTAATATTAAGGTAAAGGTGAAATTCAAGGTTAGAATGGTGGATGTAGAAGTACTAAAGATAGAAGACAAAGACACTTGTAGGTAGGTATGAGACAAGCACATACACCTGATGAGACATAAATGTCTCTAAACAGCAGGCTTAAATAGTGGGCTGTCTGGCAAACTTCGGCAGTATCTTACCCCTTTGAGATACAGGTGCTAACCACTACTGCTTATTTCATAGCTGTTTTAATACTTTGCTTCTAATGCAACTAATTATAGTATACAAAATTGTAAATAAGGATGGCTTCTGATGAGTCTTTCCATATTTTAGGAAAGGTACAACAGAAGTTCTCAAAGACAGATAACTAAAAACATAGCAGCTACTTCTTTGTTGCTATGAGAACAAAAGGACTTCTGTATAGCTAATACTTCCTACCTACAGTTATCAAGATACCTGAAGAGTCTAAACATAATATTTTTTAAGTAAACTAGCATCCAGCATATAGCAAAGGTCAGCAACCAATACCCAGGATATAGTCATGGTCAGTGCCAACAACTAGAATATAGTCAAGGTCAGCAACCAACAGTCAGAATATAGTCAAGGTCAGTGCCAACAGCTAGAAAACAGTCAAGGTCAGTGTCAACAGCCAGAATATAGTCATGGTCAGTGCCAACAGCTAGAATATAATCAAGGTCAGCAACCAACAGTCAGAATATAGTCATGGTCAGTGTCAACAGCCAGAATATAGTCATGGTCAGTGCCAACAGCTAGAATATAGTCAAGGTCAGTGCCAACAGCTAGAATATAGTCAAGGTCAGCAACCAACAACCAGAACATAGTCAAGGTCAGCAACCAACAGCCAGAATATAGTCAAGGCCAGTAACCAACAGCCAGAATATAGTCAAGGTCAGCAACCAACAACCAGAATATAGTCAAGGTCAGTGCCAACAGTCAGAATATAGTCAAGGTAAGTGCCAACAGCTAGAAAACAGTCAAGGTCAGTGCCAACAACCAGAATATAGTCAAGGTCAGCAACCAACAGCCAGAATATAGTCAAGGTCAGCAACCAACAGTCAGAATATAGTCAAGGTCAGCAACCAACAGTCAGAATATAGGCATCAACTAATGAAGGCAGATTAAGATATGAGCATGACCAATGCATCAGCAGCATGTGAGTATCTTTGACTTTGTATGTCCCCTGCTTTGACCTTGGGGACATACAAAGCATATGTTGGCCACTGTTTTCTTCAGACTAGACTAAGACAACCCAGAGAATTCACCAATGTGAATCTAAACTAATAGCCTTTTTCCAGTTCCTGTCACAGCCCTAAAAAACACTGAACAAAGAAAATTTGATGCCCTATCCCACTTGTGAATCTTCACCCCCTTTACTTTTGCACATTTCCTCAAATTTTAACTCTTCTGTAATAATTCCTAAAAATAAAAGCCTCCTTCTTCTTTGCATATTTCATGTGACTCTACATTATTTTCTTTAATGGTTCAAGTCAGCAAATATTGAGGCCTCTTCCTGGTCAATATTTGATACCTGTGAGTATCCAGCATCTTAGTTCCTTAAGTTATGCACAAAATTACCCCCATTCTCAAAACCCCTGCATCATTATCACTCTGCCAGCATGGAAAAAGAATCAACATTGATCTGTTTTCAATTCTCTGGGAAACATGCAAGCAGTATTGATTTTTTTACCCTCATTTTAATTATGCTGTTTTTGCTCAGAATCTAAAGAAATGGACTAAGATGCCTTTATATTCTTACTTCACAACACTCTTCATGCATTACTCACATGCAGAGTCATCAACAGAGAATAGGAATATTTGTGTTGGAGAAATTAAGAACACAACATTAAATAGACTGAACATGGCTCATAAATAGAAGGAGACTCATAGCAAATCATTTCCTGGGGAGACAAATTCAAACTGAAAATGAGGAAGAGGTGATGATAAGGTGAATAGAGGCAGATGATATATGATAAGACACACAGAAATTAAAAAAGTAGGAAAATTTCAGAGGAAATGTTTTGTATTTTTCTGAGGGCATGAGGAGGGTAAGAAAAGGATGTATTATTTAAGAAAAACAAAATTTTAAGGATGGTTCCTTGAGCTGAAGGGATACTCAACAGGTAAGAGAACACATAGCTCTTACAGAGGACCCAAATTCCATTCCTAGCACCCATATTTGGGGTCTGAATAATCCCTGTTTCTTTGTCTCCAAGGAGATCCCAGGTCTTGGTATTTGTAAGCCACCTACACTTTCATGCACATCTTTACTACTGAGACATGTCAGTACATATGCAACTATAAATAAAAATACTCTGCTTTTTATTGGAAATATTCTTCACTTCTAAAATCCTATTTTTAGAATAATATAGACTTATGCCCTGGTTTTGGTCTTGTGAATAGATTCAGTGCATAAAACGTGGAGTCCCAGAACTTGTGTCCCAGCCAAGATGACCAGGAGCCCTCCAGTAGGACTTCAGCAATTCTCTTTGGTGTTCACTTTGGCAATTGATCTTGCTTAACTCACATTGATCTCTCAACTGTTAAGGAAAAGATTCGCCCAAGCCTGAAGGCCATGCATGTGGGGAAAGGTAAGCACTACAGAATGAATGACCATTGGCATGCAGGCGGCATCAGGACAGGATGCCAAGCTGAGTTTTATCCCTGAAACCCATATACTGGAAGTAAAGAACCACTCCTGCAAGTTGTCCTCTGACATATCCATGTGGGCATGGTATGTGTTAGCATGTGCATATACTCATACATAGACACACAGGAAAAATAATGATTTTTTTAAAGAGCTGCAGCTGATCGATGCCTACCAGGAGAAAGCAGAGTCTGAGCTGAGATGCACTGTCCTGGAACTGTAGGACCAGTATCTAAAAGTGCAACTATTATAGAGAATGAGGTCTCCTATGAAGGTCTGAAATTGAAGGGAGGTTATTTCCAGGACATTGTTGAAATTGCATGAAATGATGACTAAAGTAAAAACAGGATTTTCCCCAAGAAATTTAATGAGAGGCATTTGGTATAAGCAAGGAAGTGATACAATATACACATCAGTCTTAGTTACAGTTTCTATTGTTGAGAAGAGACACAATGACCACAGAAACTCCTATGAAGAAAACATTTAATTGCAGTGACTTACATCATGATGGGACAGGACAGCATGCAGGCAGACATGGCCCTAGAGAAGGAGTTGAGAGTCCTATATCTTGATCTGTAGGCAAGAGGAAGTGAACTGTGCACCACACTGAGAACAGCTTGGACAAAGTAGACCTCAAAACCCACTCCCACAATAACATACCTCCTTCAACAATGCAAGACCATAAGAGTGTCATTTTATTTCAAACCAAAACAACATCCAAACTACCTGGGGGTGCCTTTAAACTCTCTATACTTTTATACTTTACTATAAGATCACTAATCCAGACCTTGCCTATGGACCAGCCAAATGTATTTTGATGAGGATGTGTTAGAACATGATACATGGAACAAAGTTCCAACAAAGACAGGGCCCTTAGGATGCAGTTGCTTAAAGACAACTTAGGAATGACAGTTCAGGAAGAGAAAGGGGTAAAGGAGAACATGTAGGGTATCATGCTTGCCTTTGAGAAGACCTGCTTATGCCAAAATTTTTTATTCCACTTGGGTCTCCAAGGATAAAGAAACTTGTCCACACATGGATTCAGAAGTTCATGGCCCTGGGAAACACCACTCCATGGTTTTTGTTGTCACAACTTTCCTGGTATGTGGTTGCTGCTGTGGAAAGTAATAATACCAATTTTTATTTATTTATTTAGTCTACAGTTTCCCCAGCCTCTTCTCCTCCAATTCCCTCATCCCATCTCACTTTTACCCCCCATCCACTGTTCCATCTCTGTTAAAATGGGGTAAGGGCTCCCATGGGAATCAACAAAGCATGGCATACCAAGTTAAGGCAAGACCTAGTTCTTCTCCCTTGCATCAAGGCCAGGCAAATCATCACACCATTAGAAATAGATTCCAAAGAGCCAGCATATGTGTCAGCAACATGTCCTGGCCTCACTACTAGGGACCACAGAAAAGACAAAGTTACACAACTGTTATCCACATGCAGAGGATCTACATTGGTTCCATGCTGGTGGGGGACAATTCTGTATTCTGTCAATCATGTTTTAAATAAACACTGATTGGCCATAAAGGAAGCTTAGGCGGGAAAACCAGACAGGAAGTAGAGGTGAGAACAGAAGAATTCTGGGGAGCAGGAAGCTCCCTTGGCATTCCTACACAGATCACCTAAGAGGCAACATGTGACGAGAAAGGTACCAAGCCATGTGGCTAACATAGATATGAACAATAGATTAATGTAAGTTATAAGAGCTAGTAAGAAGCCCGAGTTAATGGGCCAATCAGTTTACAATCTATGGAGACTTTTGTATAATTTTCTTTGGGGCTTGCCGGCTGTGGGGTACCAGGTGGGACAGAAACTCCAACGAGCAGGCCCCACATGCTACACCATGGAAACTCGCTAGCTGTTGGTCCAGAATCTGTGAGCTCCCACAAGCTCATGTCTGCTGTCTCCATGGGTTTCCCTCTCTTACTCATATAATCTCTCCCCTCTCTCCTCACCTGGACTACTCACTTGGCCCAGAGCTAGGCTGTGGATTTCTGCATCTGTTTCCATAAGTTAAAGTAACAGTGTCTTTGTTTATCAACACATTGCTCATGTTGAGCAACTTCCAGATGTCTGTGTAGAGGTATGTACCATATTTGGGGTTTAGGCATCACAACTAGTTTTACAGATAATAGTTTTGTATCACTGTGCAGATATATACATGCATTTTATTATATTTAAAATGTTCCACATAGCTTCTTTATTTCTACCTGGCCTCTCTGACTTTTCTGTGGTTGTTTCTTTCCAGAAGCAAATTTTCCATGTTCTTATTGTGTGTTCATTTTTAGTAGAAACCCAGAGGTACTAGATAGAATGGGAAAGCACCTGCAGTATCTGACTGGGGTCACAGATTTCACTACTTCCATGTCGCTTAAAGTCATGGACATTAAGTCATATCCATTTATGACAACAGAGGTATCCTTATTCATTATTCATTAGCTACTGTTAACAGCTTTCCTTCACAACAAAAAATCTCACACCTCCTGCCAAATTAGAATTTGTTGAGAAATGAAGTCATAGATAAGGTTGAAATGATATTCTTAGCATTTGGTCATATAATGCCTGCCATGTCACAGGGATGATTTAAGGGATTTTGTATAAATATATTTAATTGTACTTAAAATCTGTTCATAGATACCATTCCCATGATATCCTTAAGGGGAAACACATACACTGCAAACCTCTAAGTCATGCAACAATATTGGGATTGGCTTGAGATTAGATCTCAAGATGCCTCAATCTGAAGTTGATGTTGTGGCTATTCATCTGTAATACACATATTTGGTGTCAAGTTGTCACTTTACATCCCATTAATGTAGTGACCAATACCTAATAATGTAAATGACTATTAGGAGATATTAACTTTTAAGTGGGATACAATGATTGATAGAGGTATTTTATGGTAGAACATGGTAACTGATAAATTGTGTACTGAGAATGAACATATATTCTACTGTATTTCATTCCTGCTAGTTTGAATCTGTGTTCTCAGTGATTACTCTGATAATTGATAATAACAAGTGTCATGTGAAAGTCATCATGAACAGAATGGAAGACTCAGCATTAAGGACTTCAAGGTTTGAGGAGTAGTAAGGTGACTGGTAGTCATTCCTACCCTACTATTATTAAGTAATTGTAGTTTTGAAAGACCCCACAGAATTTTTCATAACGAACTAAATGAATTGGGTAATGAAAAACTAAAAAGCTTGACAAACAGGTTTGGCTGTTTCACTCCAGCAGATTCCGCCTTCCCTAATGGGCAGGAAGACTAACAGTTATCAGGACCAGTTGCAATATTCTAGGCAGATGGTTATCAGAACCAGTCATAATGAATGATTACCAAACTGAGTCACAATGGAACAAGCAGGATGTCACGTAGTTCGCTGGCTGTCATGTCATCAGCTGGATGACGTCATGTAGTCAGCAGAATGTCATGTACTTAGGAATGGGCTGAACTATGCTAATTTCATTCTGGGTTGAACTCTGGTTTAAATGTCTGGACCAAAACCAAATGTGTCCATACCCCATATTATAATTCATGTAAAACTTGTGGGTTTTGCCTATAAAAGCTTGCTTACTCGGACGCTTGCTGTACTCAGCTATCCCGAGCTGTGCACCTGGTTGCACAATTGTGAAATAAACCACCTCATGCTTTTGCTTCTGATGGTCTGGTTATTGAGTCTGGGGGCTCCTCGGTGAGAAGACCAATTTGGGGGTCTTTCAGTTTTAAAAACAAAACAACAATTTAAATTCAGTAAACTGTTTTTCTGAAAGATAATATGTTGGTAAAGAATGGATATCTATCAAGATTTGTTTACCCTAATGACATAGTAAATGGTACCATTAGAATTATCTTAGGGGGAATTAATTAAAATGTTTACTTACATGGTCAATGAGAGAGCTCAGTGCCTTAAGGCAATTTTTTTTTGCAAGAATACATGCATGACTTCAATCCCCAGAAACTGCATGGTGGAAAAGAGAAGTTATTCCTGCAGATTGTCCAGGTGACCTTCACATGTAACACGGCATGGGAATATTAATGAACGTACACAAACATCACATGCATTAAACAAATATAATGCTCTTTAAATTATTTAATTTAAAGAGTCTATTAACACTATGAGGAAAGAATGCTTAGAGACATTGGTACTAAGCTATGAAAGGGAATGAGGAGCTAATTCCCGGGAAAAATCAGCCCAGAACATAAAAGATATACCCTTTTATTGGGGAAAAGTAAATAGGTACAAAGAAAGAACACTGACTTCCCAAATAAACGAAAGAAGATGAACTTTGTGCTTGGTGATCTTTCAGGACATGGGTATTCAGTTTGCTGCATTTCTCTCCTGGACTTTAAGTGAAAGAACAAAAAGAAGAAATAAAAAGGGAAAGAAATGAACATGATTGTTCCTAGGTGTGGTGGAGGAGAAAGGTTCTGTAGATGTGTGGGAGACCATAGCCAGAGGCAGGGACAGCTGGGAGAGTCCAGAATAGACAGGACCAGACTGAGCGGTCCCATGTGGGGTAAGGCATCAGGTAGAAGGGAGAGGTCGGAACCAACAAGAGCAGTCAGGAGACCAATGGTACAAAAAGAGCAGGTAACCAAAATGCCTGGAGTATATTGTATAGTATTAGAGGGGGAGAGGTGCAGGTTGTGTTCCCAGCACCCGGCTCCCAGGCCCCAGCTGCTGGCCCACTCAGCTGCTGGTCGCTTGTACA
>JAQHUG010000467.1:841146-858122 GCA_028555095.1 Dicrostonyx torquatus | reverse complement strand
CACCACACCTTGCACTCACAGAGATCTGTCTGCCTCTGCCTCCCAAGTGTTGGGATTAAAGGTGTGTGTCACCACACCCAGCTACTCTCTTTTTTTTCTTTTAAGCCTACGCATATTTTTAAATACACAGTAAACCATTTAGAGGTTTTCTTCCTCTTTGAGTCTATCTTTACTGTATATCTCTCTTTTTCTGGCCACACGAGTCTTTAGTTTGCTGAGTGATATGGCTAGGATTAAAGCTGTGGCTTTGTCGGCTGGATCCAGCCGAATCCTTAGCTTTTTTTTCTGAGAGTCTAGACTCATGGCAGAGGTACTGACTGGAGACATGCTTATTGCCACAACTCTATGGCGTTTCAAGGTTTCTGCCACCACCAAAAAGTATGCAGTCAGCTTTTAATCAACACCATTCAAGTGTCTCATGACAGGACCTCTTAAAGGAGCTGCAAGGTTTTGTAGCTAAAGCTGAGTCAGGAAGCCTCTCTTAAATGAGAGCTCTTGCCTATAGAAAGCAGAGCCCATCCAAGAAAGTGCTGCTATCAAAAGCAGTGCTTAACTCTATTCTTTTCTAGCTAGAATAACTTCCCAAGCTCTCTCAGGCTTTTAAGTTTTAAAGATTTGGTTAGTCCTACAGGATGTGTATGGGAGTCAGCACAGCATACTGAATTTGGCAAGACAGAATCAAGAAGGGGCTTTAGAAATGTAGGCTATGTACTGTTTAATTAAGGATTTTATATCAATAAAGTCTTTGTGTAAATTATTACTGTGGGCTAAAACTGGGATTATAGAGTATCTACAAGGTGAAAGAATAAAGGGCTACTTTGTTAATCCACATTGAAATCCCAGGTGAACTGCAGTGGCTTTATGACAGTATCAAATAAACCTGCGTCATGAACTTCAAGTAATTAAAGAGCAGCCTTTCCTAGAGGTGAGAAAGCAAACTTGATAGAAAAAAATCTAAAAGTCTCTGACAATACATTAGAATCTATCATAAATTACGTAACTATTGTTGTAGGAGGCCACTTATTTATTTCCCAGTCATCTGGCAGCTCAGACCCAAAATAACCACACAGAAACTATATTATTTAAATCACTTCTTGGCTCATTACCTCTAACTTCTTTTTGAAACTCTTATATCTCAATTTAACCCATCTTCATTAATTTATATATTGCCATATGGCTGTGGCTTACCAGGTAAAATTCCAGCTTCTATCTCTGGTGAGACTACATGGCTTCTCTCCTTTACTCCACCTTCTTCCTCCCAGCATTCACTTTAGTTTTCCCTACCCACCTCTATTACCTGCACAGGCCCAAGACAGTTTCTTTATTTACCAATGATATTCACAGCAAACAGAAGGGAATCCCACATCATAGACTGTTTCATGTGTTTGATTGGAAACTAGATATTATGTATTCAGAAACATGCAAGCACATATAGCAAAACCTGTAAAACTTGAATTCCTTAAAGAAGACAACTTAACAGTAGTTTCAATTAAGAAAATGAACTGTTTGGGTTTGAGAAAAAAGAAATACCTTAATTAAGACACTAGTACAAAAACAGTTCCTAGCAAGTAATATTCCATAAAATGTTTAGATTACAGTGAACTCTTGTTTTTGACTTTAGGAGGGTGCATATATGCCACATCCCAAAGGCTGAGCTCAGATTACAGCTTCACCTTCCACCTTATTGGAGACAGAGTCTATCTGTTGTTCTTCCATGAGTAGCCCATGCTGAACTGTCACCAAAACTTTCTGTATTTCCCTTTCTCTACCTGTTATCTCTCCTTTTAAGAAAACTGGAATCTCATATGCTTACAATGTGTTTCTAGCTTTGTATGAGAGGTCTAGGAACATACAATCAGTTCCTCACTCTTCTGTGGTGAGAGCTTTCTCCTGTGCCATCTCCCCAGCCAATAGAGCATTTCTTTGTAGAATCATGGAAGACTTCTATAAAAAGCACATGCTATAGAACTAACCATGGAACTTCCATTCACAAGAATATTGTCTCGGGGCAATTCATCCACATTGTTTTGTGTAGCTAAAAGTGTCTGAGCTTCCAGAAATACAAAAGAGATAAAGTATCAGAATTTTTTTGTATACTACTGTACTCTTCAAATATTTATTTTTTTTTACTGTCATGACAGGTTTTATGTCAATGTGATGCAGAGTCATTTAGGAAGAATAATTCTCAATCGAGAAAATACCTGTGGGAAAATATGTAAAGCATTTTCTTAATTACTGATTGATATGGGAAGGCCCAGCCCATTGCAATTGATGCCCTAGATCCTGGTCTTGTGGTCCTACTATGTGGGAGCAGGTAAGCAAGCAAAGACAGAGCATCCTGGTAAGAATTGATCCTCCATGTTCTCTGCATCAGTCCCTGTACCTGGAATTCAGCCCTGTTTGAGCTACTGTCCTAACTGCTTAACTACTTTTGCTGATGAAGAGTTTAAAGAAGCATGAGTGAAATAAACTTTTTTTCTTTCCATCCTGTACATAGACATCAGATGTTTTTCACCTTATTATTGTTTAAAAAAATCATTGCTTCTTATTTATTTGTATATATGTGTGTGTGTGTGTGTGTGTGTGTGTGTGTGTGTGTGTGAAGGGGGAGAGAGAGAGTGTGTGTGGGCATGCATGTGTTGTGGTTTGTGTGGGAGGTTAGACAACAACTTGCCAGAGTCAGTACTCTCAGTTTATACTGTTGGGTCCCAGAGATCAAACTCAGGTTATCAGCCAGGTGGCAAGTACCTTTAACTGCTAAACTGCCTCACAAGCCCCTTCCATCTTATTTTTTAGGAGGATATCTCACGGAAATTGGAACTCACCACTGAGTGGTCCAACTGGCCACCAATCCTCAGAGTTCTGCCTGTCTTTGCTTGTCAGCATGGGGGTTACAAATCTTTGTTGCCCCACCCAGATGTTCATATGTGTGCTGTGTACTTGAACTCAAGTTCTCGTGCTTGAAAACTACAAGTACTTTATTGGTGGCATCATCTCCCAAGTCCCTGTACTACTACATTCTTGAATCTTTGCTTTTCATACTTGATTATTCAACACTCTACATTTGGAAGGTAGATTTATAGAAAAAAAAAGATTGGTATGCAGCATCTTAGCCTAGAGAAATGTCTGAGTTTTTGTACCGCTTTGGCACCACAGTTGTTAAGTCCCAAAGAAATTACACAAAGGTTTACATTAGTCATAAACTGATTGGCCCAGTATACCTCAAGCACTGACAAGATATATAGTATTCAAAAATGGATAAGCAAGATGGTTTTAAAAAATTCTTGCCTTTGAAAATGGTCTGTCAGTTATTCTAGACCTTAGCCAATGTTGATTATGTCAACATTGAGAGTGATATTTTGGGTGATTGCCCAGTTAGCCAGGTATCTCGGTCATCTACTGCACATTTTGAAAGTTGCTTGAGTGCACTCCCTGCTTACTCAAGTAATATTGTTTCCCTTCTCGGATCTTCGATGGGGTTGAAGACTAGATAGTTGTAGTTACTTTCCTCTCATGACTTAGACAAGTTATTTATCTTACAAGACTTAAACTAGTTAGGATAGGATAATTATTAAATATATTTGTTCTTATTGTATATAATTTTGTATTAGGCTTAGAACTCTCTTATTTAAACAAAAGGGGGAGGTGCTGTAGGAAGTCTTACAGCTGGTGTTTACCCGCCTACTGAGGCATGGCCTCTTTTACTATATATGCTGATGCAGACCTTGTGTCCGCCCTTCTTCCCTGGTTGCTATTTCAGATTGCTGGATTGCTGGATTCGATCTCTGTTCAAGCAAAGAATTCTGATTTGTGAGTTTAACCCTAAGTAAATGACCATCTATTTCTCAATTCTGAGCTAGTGTGGGATTTCTTTTAAGCATCCATTCCACAGAGAAATCCTGTAGGTCCTGCCTGGGTTAATTGACAACATCAGTTACTTTAATTTATTATAGAAAAATCTAACTTTATACTACATTTACTTATTTATTGTCTGTACAGATATTATGTGGATGTGCATGTGTGTGAGGGCATGATATATCTGTTGATGCATAGGAGAATTTGCAAAAGTCTTTCTTTTCTTCTGCAATACACATCCTGACAAACTCAGTTTCTTAGGCTTAGGGCCAGGTACACACTGAACTGACTCACAGACCCAGAAATTTTTTTCTAAATCAGCAAAAATTTCTTGTCTAAAAATGTTGAGGTACTAATCACACCATTCAGAGTAATTCAGTTTTGTGAAACAAAGTGTTTGGAAACAAATAATAAAAAAATGTGTTTTGTATACACAACAGAACTTTCTTAGCCATAAAGAATAAAGTTATGTCATTTGAAGTAGTATGGATAGAACTGGAAAACATTATATTAACATAACAAAGCCAGTCTCAGAAAAGCAAATATTACATTTTCTCTCATTTGTGGTTCTTGGATTTTATGTGATTACATGATATTCTTTATAAAAATATAATATAAAAGTAGAAACAAAACTTTCTGGTGGACAGAGAGAACAAATGAGGTTCAAGCGATGAAAAGAAAGAGATGAGGGGAGAACATGCTCAGTATGTAGTATACACCCATGCAAAATTTTCAATAAAAGTGTTAGAAAAAGAATTAGTGTACAGACAATTAAATCAGTAAAGAAAGTCAAACCAAGTCACTGAAAAACTGACATTTAGATTTAGAAAGGCTTGAATCGAGCACTGGGCATCGTGATCACTGTGCGACAGTGAAGCCGATCTCTTCCCTTCCCTAAATTGCCTTCATCCTCTGAGAATCAGAATAGCCATGTCCGAGGTATAAAATTTAACTTCTTGACCATCTAATGAAGTATCCAGGTTCACATTAGATCAGAGGCTCATATGGATAAATGAAATCTGCTTAAAACAGGAAAGTGTTCTGTTAGGTCACAGCCAGCCCTGCACAGTACTGGTCAACACAAGTTTCCAGATTCCCCTCTCAAGAAATCAGGCATTACTCCTCATCCCAGCTTAGCTCAAGCACCAAGAGAGTTAAGCACCTTTGCTTTCCAGTGGTCTAATAGCAGCTGCTGATTTATGATCCTTCTCAATAGCTTCTTCTTTTGTGTTCCGTGTGATATAGGCTATCTCAGACTAAATCATTTGACATGGAATTGCTTCCTTCTACCCTTTGAAAGGGTTTATAAGTTAGATAGATGTCTCCTTTGCTGATTATTTTCTGTCCTTTCTGAGTTTTCTCTCTGCTGTTTAGTTTCTTTGTGAGTTTTGATGTTGCTGTCTCCAGTTCCTACACCCATGTCACTTCATCCAAGGGAGAAACACAGTGAAGCAGCAGTTGACCCCAAAGAAGGGCGTCTTGCTTCTCTTCATTGCACATGATTTCTTGGTAATGTCATGTAACTTTTAAAAGTGACAGCTGGTAGATGCTGGGCCTGCCCCTTTCAGACACTCGTGACTAAGAATAGAGATCCTGTAGCCTGAGAATATTGGGCCACCTCCCCAGCAGATGTCTTTCTAGTAGAAGAAGTGTAGAAGTCTTGCTGGGATGTGATTTATAGATTTTAATTTATGGTTACCCGGAGTACCCGGAGCCACCATGGTTTTTCTCTTGTATGTTAACCCAAGTTTTCATAAATGTATAGAACAATTTTCCTACACCGATGCAAGTATATAATATATGTGTGTGTGTGTATGTGTGTGTTTGTGATGTTTCTCTCTTCTTCTGGGCTTTCCACTCTCATGTTTTCCATGGTTATTACCTTTCTTGATTTTACCTTATGCTATGTATCTTAATCAAGCCTATCTCTAGATTTTAATTTGAAGTCTACTTCTTCACTTAAGGTCCAAAACAAATTGTATCTGAATCTGATATGATGCATTGTCCTCATCGAAAGCTTTCCTGCTTCAAGGTCTGATCATGCCTACCATAGTCTCAAGGCCCTTTTTCCCAAAAGAACAATTTGTTGACACAAAACCAATTCCTCTGCCACTCCTTGTCTAACAACATTTACAAAAGCTACAATTCCTTGACTGGCCATGTGTTTGATACAGCTTCTCGGCCAAACATTTTTTATAGATATTTGTCTGCACCACAGTGCACTTCAAAATCATTCAATGATATTTTATTTATTCTCTACTTATAACAGTAAATACAAAAAAGCCCTAAAGTGTAAGTAGAGGAACTCATAGGTCTCTGGCGGTGAAGCAGAAATGCTGCAGGGCACATGTGAGAAGAATGCAAAGTGTGAGAGATTGTAGACAGTTCTTTAAGGAGCAAATGTAATCACATTCATGTCACTCTAAGCTGGGTTCAAGCACTTGCACTCATTCTTATAGCAAAGCTATAGCTATTGTGGGGAGTTCTGGACTACAGAACAAGGCAGGACTGAGTTCCTTTACAAACAAACTCTGATAATGGTAGTGTCATCCAGTGACTTCATCATATGAGACGGATAGCTGTCCCAGCATCAAAGACAAATAACAATTTAAGCAAAAATACTTTTCTTTCTCGTGAGTCCACCATCATTTGTAATACATGCCGGAATCTAAATACACCCCAAACTAGTGAGGACATTGAACCTGTCAGCAGTGATGGGAATGGGAAACCAAGACTGAGAAAGCTCTTTTGGGGATAGGAACCTTTTTAAAAAGTGTGCATTTTGAGTCTTGTCCTTGCATAGAAACCTAAAATGTCTTTTGTTCTGTCCCACCTGGAGGTCAGAAATGTTTGAATGTCCCTAATTTATGCGCTAGTCTCTGTAACACAAGATGAGCAGCTTTGGTAACTCTTCAACAGAAGCTGACATAACTCTCTGCTATGAGGTTCTTGACATTAGAGGATCTTGAGGTGGAACCAAGATATTTAGAGATAGAAATAATAAAAAATATGTAGAATCTGAAAATATGGGGCCTGAAAGAGATGAAAAAGGTTTCCTCTTAGATATGTAGAGGAGCTTCATAAACAGTGAAAATGAGGGAAGGGAATATGAGAGAGATATTAGGGAGAAGGGGCAGTCTCTTCAGGAGCAGCCTTCAGAGACCCTTTCCCACAAAACACCCCTGAAGAATCTCCCAGAACCAAATCCCTGAAAAAAGAAATGACTGATATCTTAATAATATTTAGGAATAGTGGGAAGCTTTACATAACATAATCTAGTTAATCATGACATACATATATGACATAAAGCATGGAGGTGTCCTGTACCGTAGACTGAGAGATATCAAGTCACAGGAGAGACTGCTTCTTACCTTCTGTTCTAAAGAGATCTGTAGGTTGGTGTGACCTGGTTTAGGTCTTAGAATCATGCCTATAGGTGCAAGCCCATGATCTAACAGCTTCTTGTTATCTTTCTTAGCACAGCTTAGTGGAAACTGTATATCAGTGTGTAAACAAATTTCCCATCCAGTCCCCTGGGAGTGTGGACTCTTTACATACTGGCCTCTATGTAGCATCCCACTGCCAGGCCATCTTTGGTACATGGTCTTGCTATAAAGGAGTTCTGCTTACTTACCCTCTCTTCAGTTCTCACCTATGAACTTTTAAATTGCTTTCTAAAAGCTCATCCCCCAGGATGATCATGAAAGCCATTGTTAAAGTTTATGGAACAAAAAACCTAGTAGCCACAGCCCAGGAGAGCTTGGTCACTATTGATTTTCCAAAGTTCTCCCCACTTCCCAGCTACTGCTTATCTGAAGTCAGAAACTTGGGCACTCTCAAGGACCTCCCCCTCTCTGGGTGTCAGTTTAGACATTACTCAAATGTCAAAAAAAAAAAAAAAGCAAATTACTCAACACTTGTTTAAACCTTCTATTGAAATTCAGGAATATTTAATGATACTCATTTTTAAGGGACCTAATGTAATATAATCTCATACAGCTTTGTTGTCTGACCATTTTTTTCTCCAAGGCATAACAGTTTTACCCCCTTACTTCCTTGAAGGAGAGAATGCCTTGGCCATATAGCATTGCTAACTAATTAAGCAAAACAAACACAAAGATAGCTAGATCTGTGGTAATAGTAAGAAACTCTTCATATTCTCTAATAGAAAGAAGAAGGGTAGAGCAATGGACCGTCCCCTGAATTTCCAGTCATTAAACCTTCCTGCCACCACTCTAGCTACAAATGATTTGGTGAGATTCTAGAATATGTGGGAAATGGGAGGTAGCCTGAAAGGGCTTCCATGACCCAATTTTATTGAAGTCATTGTTCAGGGTGGTACATTCTGGTGATGTTGCTGTTTGGGAGTCTCCCATGGTACTGGAAGTAACTTTCCCACTGGTGTTATGTAAGAAAATCTGATAAACTCATTGGTTTATTACCAGGGTAATTTTGGGTTCGCCTTTGGCTTTTAGTCTTGTTCATAGAAATTATTTCAAAATGGATTCCAAAGAGAGCTCAAGGACAATTCTATGAGTAATGGAGAGAAAATCAAGTTGTCAATCCCAACAGCTGATAGAGAGAGGAAGATAGAGACAAAGAAATGCAATTTAAAATGGACATGAAGCCAGAGAAAAAGTTAGAAAGATCAGAGCATAGAGAAGGATTGCTCTGGCTTTTGGCCACTATTCAAAACAGAAAAAGAGGAAAGGTAAAAGAAAAAATGCTAAGCATGTAAACATGGACCTCAGGTGAGAGGTCATCAAATTCTAGGATCTTGTATGCCAGATAAATGTGTATAATATACACACAGGTTAGAAACACAAATATATACAGTCTATTAAAAAAAAAGGAAGCAAATCAAAGCCTAGCTGGCCAAGAAGCACCAGACAGAGGAAATTTACATATGTGCTTCTTTAACACCTGTTTGCCATGAGCTTTCCTGGATGTGCTCTGTCAATTAGATGAAGCCCTGGTGAACAAGGGCTTCAGTCTTCCTCTCAAACTGGCTGGGGATGCTCTGTTCGGTGTCTAAAACTCTCAGATAGGAGAAGGATTCCAGTTTTTGTCAACTGGTTTGTCTAACCTGTTAATCTTGATTATGCAGTTTCCCCGTTTCTCCGCTTCTGCCTCAGGTTCCCCAAATTGGACACTGGGTGGATCATTACTGTGATTTGCTCTTGGTGCCCGAACTGAGCTGAACTGATATTTGCCTGTTTCACCAGGAAAAGCTAATGCTATACAGAGTACACATCCAAAGTTCATGAACTCATACTTCAATATGATTGCCACTGGAATGCTGAGATGATTTGCTGGTGAAAATATACATTTGCACAAGATTTTCTCTCGTAGATATTTCCTTCCAACTTGCCCTTCTTGTTGAAAATTTATCTCTTCTTCTTTGATCTCTTACCTTGTGTTTTTGAAAACAGTTTCTATCCGGAAAAAATCAGAATCCCTAAGCTTTAGAAAAAGTTTGAGTGATGTTTAAATGATTGTGTAGTGCCTCGGTCTTTCCACCAATTTCTAGACTCCATTGTTTTGCAGAAGAATTACCTTCATTTATCTCCATAGCTTCCAAGTCTGCCAATGAGGGAAATTAGCTCTGCTGTAATGTCCATGCTTGTCAAGGCAAAGCACAGAATTTATGCAAGCAGCCTTTATTTTCTGACCTTAAAATCACAAAGTAATCACCTGGTGATTTTCTTTGCTCCCAAGCAGTGTGTGAACATCGTCCTGTTGTCCGTAGTGCCATTCCTCACCACAGTAATCACTGTCACCCCAGTTCCTTTCAGAGACACGGCTTCAGTGAGGGATCCTACATTTTCACCCACTTCTTTCTCATCTGTGCTCAAAGCAAAACCGAGTGAGCCAGCCTGTATGGATGATTGGGCCCAGAATTGTGTGGTCATTTCTAGAATTAGGACTGAAGGGAAGGGAAGTAGGCATGGCTTCCTGGTCTGCAAGCAGAATGGCTTAACATGTACACCCAGAACTAGAGAAAAAGATGTGTGTGTGTTGGGGGGGGTGTTCGCACATATGTGCGTTTGTATGCGTGTGTGTTGGGGGGGATGTTCGCACATATGTGCATTTGTGTGTGTGTGTGTGTGTGTGTGTGTGTGTGTATGTTGGGGTGGTGGGGGATAGGTAAGCACTCACACAGGTCTGTATCATCTTTATCCATAGAGCTCAAAGGTCTCTTCCTCAATTCCCTTAGCTCTTCTGTTTCTGCCTCAACAATATTGAGACTATGGGCACTCTGACCACCGTGCCCAGATTTTGATATGGGTGCCACGGATCTAAGCGGAGGTTCTTGTGCTGACATGATAATCAGTGATTTCATGGAGTCATCTCCCAGTAACCTTTTGATACCAAAGCTGTTTAAGATTGATATATTGTAGTGATAATTCACTTAAAATGAAGTATTTTTGTACCATCATGACTTCGCCTTACTATTCTTGAAGTTTGTGGTCTTTAGGATTTGATTATTTTTATCTCAACTAAGACCCAGATAAACCAAGACATCCTGTAGTATTGGCCTCAATAGACAAAGACGTCCTGCGGTGTTGGCCTCACATTGAATTGCACAATATTCAAAGTCATAGAGTGGCTGTGGTTCAACAGTTTCTTTGGCCTTTGCTTTGTTTTTTTTTTGGTTGGTTGGTTTTGGGGTTTTTTTTTCCTTTTTAGAATTTCCTTTTAACTTGTCTTCCATGCTTTTGTCTGGATTTCTAGTAAGCAATTGTCTGTCCCAAGCTTATCCCTACCACATCTTATATTACAGTTTTAATAAATTATTTTATACGCTAAAAAATTCAGTGAGCAACCACTGGAGAATTACATCTAACAGGGAAAAAGTCAAATAAATTGAGTGTTCTGCATAGTAATCACTCTTTATACTTGCACGCATTATTCGGTTGGCATTCTCTCCTACCTGCATTGTGGAGATCAGCATACACTTGACACCCACATCTCTCCTGCTCCTCTCCAGTGCTTTCTTTTCAGTGCTCAAAATCCTAATATGAATGTTCAGAGACGTTTGGGGAGTTTCTTTGTGCTGGCCAGACACCAGACAGTATCAGAGGAATGTGGTCTTTTCTTGTTACTTTTAGTCTCACTAATAAAAAATTTATGAATGAACTTAAGCAGAAACTTGAAGCCAATATTAATAGAGTTTAAAAGGGAAAAATCCAGGGCAGGCAAACTCTAAATCTCAACAGTTAGCCATGGGAATAAGGTGAAGAAGAGAAAGAGAAAAGCCATGCCACTTGAGTTAAGCCAGCACAGAAGTCACACGGATATAAGGAGTACTTTAGACAAAGAGTAAGGAAACCCAAAGTACCAGATAATGATATTTAGGCCCTAAACAATACTCAAAAAAGTCAGATGAAAGAATAAGGGAGTTATAAATTGAGGGGTAGCCAGACCACCTCATAGTCCTCATGGTACTTCACAGGGACTGTAATAAGGTGTGGAAATTATGAGGAGAAAATCTAAAGTATCTCACTAAAGAGGTAATTATTCTGCCTATTTATTTGGCATGGTTTAAAGTGAACTCAGCTTCCTAAAAGATGCTTCATTGTACAGGCTTCAGCCTCACAACCTGAATTAAATCTTATGGGAGGAGACAATGTTATCACTTACATAGAGGTAAATTTAACTATAATAACTATAACATGATCAAATTTGTTTATTCCCTAAAAATCTATTGGAGTTGCTGGAGAGATGCCTCAGTAGTTCAGAGCACATATTACTCTTGCAAAAAAACAGTTCAATCACCAGCACTAAAGGTGGTGGCTACAGGGCGCCTGTAACTCCAGTTCCTGAGAATCTAGTGCCCCCTTTTGTTCTTTGCCAGAGGCTGCACAAATGTGTTCACACACACACACACACACACACACACAAGCATAAACAAAATGAATCATTTAAAGGAATCACATCATATTTCCAGTGGCAAACAACAACAAAAAGCCCAAGCTCCCTTCCATGACACTGAAGATTCTTCATATTCCGGCTTCTGCCTGTTTTTTATCTGGTAATAGACACACTGAGCACTTTTGTTTACCTTAAGATTAAAGTACAACAACAGAGAACTTCTGAACCTCCAAACCTTCGCATGCATTGGAATCTCTACCTCAAATATACTTCTTCCATCCTTCACCATTATATTACTTGGGTACCCTTCCTGCACAGCTGAGTCTCCAAGACAGTTCTGATTTTCCACAGCTTCCTAGAACTCCCTGTGTTGGTATCTCAGAGATTTTGCTATTTATTGATGCAGTGACAATAACTCAGCACTGTCCTCTGGCAGGCATGGATGTCCTGAGAACACAGGTACATATAGAAGTACTGTGCCCTGTGTCACAGACCCTCTGTTTCCTTCTAGTTTCATATCTCCCAACAGATCTATGTGCTAAAACTTTTCAGTGGCACAGGCTTTGCCAAGTCTGCATACTACTTCCTGGAATGGAAACATCTACATGCAGAAAAATATTTTTCATAAAGCTAATTTTTCTAAGAGATTAGGTATAAATGACACCTTTTATTTCAAGAAAATTTTGCTTGTGTGTTATTCATGTTTGTGTTTATACACATATGAGGGAAGGTATGGCCAGGGATTAATATTGTGGGTCTTTCTTAATCTTCTCAATCCTACTTTTTGAGACGCAATTTCTTACTGAACCTGGAGCTCACTGATTAAGCTAGGAAAGCTGTCAGCAAGCCCCAGGGATCTGACAGCTCTTGATTTTTTATTGTTAGGAGTATAGACACATGCATGACTCTTCAGTAGACTTTTACATGGATGTTGGGGATAGAACTGAACTCCCAAACTCCATAATAGCAAACTCATCTCCCCAGCTGCCCTAAGCTAAATTTTCACCTAAGACATATCTTATTATGTTCCTAGCATTTCCTTGTTACCAATGGTTATTGAGGTCATTTCTTATTTCTAGACAAGCACTCTATTAAGTGCAAGAAACATACTTACTTTAACTTTGTACATGTGTGAGTGTATATGTGTGTCAGTCTGTCTGATTTGCAAACACATAGTTATGGGGTACAGGAGGAGATCAGTGAGAGTTGGTTCTGTCCTTCCACCATGTAAGTTCTGCGCATGGGATTTGAGGCCATCACTGATGGTGGCAAGCCAAAACATTGATGGTCATATTCTTGATCAGAGGTTTGTTAAAAGTGTTAACAGTAGGAAGCAGTAGGAAGTCTTGGAGGCTGTTTTATAAATATCTCTGAAGAGTGTTCTCAAATGTTAATATGCATAGAAATCTCTAAAGGATCTTGGAATCTGCTTAAGTACATCTGACGTTTTATATTTCTAACAAGCACTCTGGAGGTTTGCCTGCTGATAGGCAAAGATCACAATGAACAGCAAGTCTTGACCTTCTGAATCCAAATTCCTGAGAATTTGACCTAGTAATACACAAATTTGCCAAAGTATTTACCAAGACAGTGTATTAACCAAAGGTTGTCATCTGCACGAGAAGTTAGTGTACCTGGTCTTCATTCACACACTGTGATGGTTTATCTTGCCAAATGCTATGCTAGATGTTAGGAAATTTCCTGACATACCAGAAAAACAGATGAAATATGGAAATAAAGTATATGGCTTTGAAATGAATGACAAGCAAACACAGTGAAGACAGTGATTTTGGTGACAGCTAGAAAAGAAAAGCTATTGATTTAACAAAGATAACGTTGACAAAATTGTACTAATTTGGGGATAAGAAATAAAGCTGAGTTTTAAGCAAAGTTAGCAACATATTCAGATTGGAAAGTTTTCTGGAAATGTCCTAAATTTTAGAGTTAAAGATGTAGCCCAGTAGTAGTGAGATGGGTTAAATATACGGTGTGTGTGCACAGTGGCTGGAGGCCAACGCAACCACACAGCAGTGTTACAGCAGATGTCCCAAGACTGCCCAAGGTCTCGGAGACAACCTGCACTGCCCTTTGTGTCATTATGATGGCATCTCCACATGACCAGTCTTGCACAATCGTCTATTTCCATCATGCATCTGATGCTCTTACAGATCTTGAGAATCCTGTAAGCAAACAGAATATGTAGCAAGACCTCTCAAACTTTCTGACATTTTTGTTCTCTGCCTAGAACAAAAACAAGGACATATTTATCTTCTGGTCAAGGAAGTGAACACCTAAAAGGGTGTCCCAATCAGACTGATCACACTGATTTCCTATACGTCTATGGAGATCTAGCCATAAACTGTATAAATTTTCTCAAGCTAGCAGCCTGATTAGATGTCGCTTTTGTAAAACACACTGCTATCCAGGAGATTTGCCAGCTTTGTTTTAATTCAGCTCCCACTTGTGAAGCTGTAAGAAATTCTTTCCCTAAATTTAAAGCCCAGTTTCTCAACAGTGCTTTTTCTTTGAGTTCATTAAGCAAACAAACAAGCTACAACAATAGCAAGAATCCTGGAGCTATTCACCACAAAGTTGATTAGTGGCTTTTTTTTGGGACCCTACCTCTAGCAGCTCTATCTATACCTGAGTTAAGGAAATCTTCATCAGTCTCAACTTTGAGGTACTGGCAAATCCAGTGTCGACTGAGATTTTAGTCATGGATTTTTTTTTATATTCTCACATGGTAGAAGAGCTAAGGGAACTAACTCTTCAATCTTTAGTGAATCTTATCATAGTGGGCTCTGCACCTTCAAATCACTACCATGAAATCCCACATCTTAAGGGTAAACTTAAACATCTGGGGTAAGAAAATTGACAATTTATAAAGGTGTGTCCAATCTAATCTATGGTCCTAGGATATCTAAGAAGGAAAACCCACATACAATTATAAATAAAACATTATGAGATTGAAGGTGTGGATTTTTCTGACACCTGATTTTATGGTTCCTGAGTATGAACTTCATATATGATAATGTATGTCACAAGTAAAAAAGTTGGGCTCACCTAATAGAACATAGAACTATGGAGATAAATAACCAACTATTGCAGTTTTTAGTTATAAAAAAAACCATCTACTGTAACATGAGTGGTCTGCTCATTGGGGTTTCTGTCCTGCCCAGTACCCCACAGCCAGCAAGCCCCAAAGAAATCACACAGAGAGTCTACATTAAGTTATACACTGATTGGCCCATTAGCTCAGTCTTCCTACAAGCTCCCATAACTTATATTAACCCATTGTCAGCCACATGGCCAGTACCTTTTCTCAGCTGGGCTGCTACATGTTGCCTCCTTGGAGATCTGTGCAGGAATGCCAAGGGAGCTTTCTGCTTCCCAGACATTCTCCTTGCCCTGCCTCTACTTCCTGTCTGGTTGACCTACTTGGCCAATCAGCATTTATTTAAAACATGATTGACAGAATACAGACAAGTCTCCTGTACCAGTCTACTTCCTGCTCAGTGAGTATGTTACTTTTCTGAAATCAAAATGGCTGTGATTTATAACACTGCCTTGCTTATGTCACAACAGCTAAAATGGAATGTGAAGAGAAAGATATGGTGATGAGTGTCTTGAATCTTCTATAAATATTGGAGGAGGTCTGCTTGTTGGCTCCCAGCTGCCCAGCTAGCTTAGACCCAAAAGTAATCACACAGAAACTGTATTAATTTAATCAATGCTTGACCCATTAGCTTTATCTTCTTATTGGCTAACTCTTATGTATTAATTTAACACATTTTTATTAATCTGTATATCATCACGAGGTCATGGCCTACCAGCAAAGTTTCAGCACGTCTATCTCAGGCAGCTGCTCCATGGAGACCCTCTCCATTTTTCTTTCTCCCAGCATTCAGTTCAGTTTTCCCTGCCTACTTAAGTTCTGTCCTATCAACAGGTCAAGGCAGTTTCTTTATTCAGTAACCAATCAAAGCAACACATAGACAGAAGGAACTCCCACACCATATGATTGTATGTATCACATTTTATTCATATAGCCATAAAATTATTTGTCAAATCAAAAATTAAAAAATAAAATGACAAACTTTAAAAAAGAACGTTATTTTCTAAAGTAGGGAAAGATGAGAGATAAAGAAGAAACCAAAAAGAAAAGGAAGAAAGGATAAAACAGGGAGAGAGGAAGAAAACAAAAGAAAAATTAATTAAAAGTGAAATTTCTATAGATTAAATCTTGGAGGCTAGATTCATTTGAATGGTATTCATCAATACTGACACCTTTTAATCATTTGGAAATGTATGTGATACAACCCATTGCTGTTTCCCCTTCTTCCATATCTCCCAGGACCCCACCACCAAGTTGCACTCCACCAGAGCACTCCTCCTCTCTTTTCCTTCTAAAAAGAGCATGGCTTCCAAGGCTATCAGCTGAATAATGAATAATAAGATACAATAAGACAATGAAAAAACCCTCATATCAGGTCTGGGCAAGGCAACCCAGGAGAAGGAAAAGGTTCATAAAGCAGATAAAGAAGCCAGAGACATTCCCCTTCCCTCTGTTAGGAGTGCAACAGATTACAAACTAATCTGACAAAATATGGGAAGAAAGTCAACCATGGCAGAGAAAGATTAACAACAACTATCTCAAAAGCAAGATAATTCAACTTATGAAGAGAACTAACTGTATCATTCCTCACATTGTACAGAACACACCAATAACAGGAGCCCCAACATTCTACACTGATGCAAACAAGTCAGGAAAGGCAGTCTACAAATCAGAAAATTTATGTAACGTAGTCAAAGCCCTTATGATTTTGAATAAAAGTCAGAATTATGTGCTATTCTCATAGTATTAAGCAATTTTAAATAAGCTTTCAACATAGCTGCCAATTTGTAATATGCAGGAACATACCTATAGAAATAAGCCTATTGAAACTGGTGAATTTATAACAGATGACACAGAATCTCCTTCATTTTTTGCTCGTTTTTTTCCATTATTATTATTATTATTATTATTATTATTATTATTATTATTGGTTTTTCGAGACAGAGTTTCTCTGTGGCTTTGGAGCCTGTCCTGGAACTAGCTCTTGTAGACCAAGCTGGTCTCAAACTCACAAAGATCTGCCTGCCTCTGCCTCCCGAGTGCTGGGATTAAAGGCATGTGCCACCACCGCCTGGCTTTTATTATTTTTTTTTAAAATAAAAAACTATCTTTCTTCATTTTACATACAAAT
>JAQHUG010000467.1:821427-832544 GCA_028555095.1 Dicrostonyx torquatus | reverse complement strand
TAGCCAAATCATTTCTAATACAAAACTTAGACTCTTTAAGATAAAATAATTATTAAAACATTTACCATATGTTCCTTGCTCAATATTGTTTATGCTGATTGTAATTCAAATTTTTAAACTTCATATCTATTCTTGTTGTATATAATTTTTGTATTGGGTTTAAAACTCACTTATTTAGGCAAAAGGGGAGTGACAGGGAACTTCCTCAAGCCAATGGACTTTGAGAGGCTTGACCAGGTTGAGGAATGGCTTTTGGGTACCAAAAATCCATGATCCCACCATCTCAGTCTCTTCTTCCTGTGAGCCACAACTGGATGCTGGACCCTACTTTATTTCCTTGCTGTCATCCGTGATTTACTTTTTAATAACAAAAAACCTTAGAATACTCTATTCAGAGTTAGTTTGGGATTATTTGACTTGTCCTCCCCCGCCCCCCGCATTTAATGCATTCTACATCAGAAGGGAGCAAGCTGGAATGATGAGGAAGCTGACCCCTAGACCAGAAGCAAAACACAGGAAAGCTTGTCCTGTGCTTTGTCTGGGCAGCACAGAAGAGATGATTCTATTGATGAGAGCACAGTTGTGCCAACACCCAGAAAGGGAGCATGGGAGACCTAGCCCCACTGCTTATCTCTCACACAGTATCATGGACTTGGGGAGAGATGTTCTCACTCCAGTCTTGCCCAGCAACCTCGAAGACAGGAGGAAAGGTTGACCCTGAGATAATAAGAGTCAAGGAATTGTCCCTGCTGCCTACAACCAGCACACTCAGGAGAGCAGGCCCTGCACTGCACTAGGGATGCACAATAAAGGCAAGCCAGCTAAGGAAGATGTGGGCTAGAGAGGCTTGAAGTTGTGAGCATGGAAAATCTCTCTCCATTACCAATCTGTTTGGTTGAGGCATGGACTCTGGTGAGCTTCCGTTCTTTCCACCTCCACCTGTTAACATCTGGGCAGGTGGTAGAGCTGACCTTGTGGCCATAATAGTGGGAGAACTATCTTGAACCCCATCAACCATAACACACAGGAGATCAAACCCTGCAGCTGTCTAAGGCAACACAGTGGAGTCGTCCCTGTTAACTCAGGTGTGGGCAAGCCAGCCAAGAAGTTGTGAGCATGGGGAGATTTCCCTACTTCCCATTTGTCTTGTGGTAACATGGGCAGAGCACTGATGCCCTCCTGCCTACCCAACAATGGCGGAGACTGGTGGAGGAGCTAGCTCTGTGGTAATAAGAGAGAAAAAACTATCCCTGACCCCCACCAGCAACAAAACTCAGGAGAGCAAGTGTATACCTCACTAGGGAAGCACAATAGAGTCAACCATGTTAGAGTAGTTGTGGGTAAGCCACCCCTGAAGTTATAAGCATGGGAGAGCTTTCCCTACTTCTCATCTGTGTTGTGGTAGCATGACTTGAGGCAGGTTGGAGAGCTGACCCTGTAGCCACAAGATGGAAGAACTGTTCCAGACTCCAACAACTCTCAGGAGAGCAAGCCTTGCACCTGGCCAGGGCAGCACAATAGAGCCATCCCTTTTTAGCTAAGGTGTGGGTGAGTCAACCCAGAAGTTGTGAGCATGGGAGATCTCTCCCCACTTCTCATCTGTCTTATGGCATTGTAGGTAGGGGAATGATGCCCTTGCACTTACCCATCAATGCCTGAGGCAGGAAGGAAAGCTGACCCTGTGGTCCTAAGCATGGGATAACTATTTCTAACCCTCAACAGCTACAACACTGAGGAAAGCAGGTCCTACACCTACCTCACCAGGGAAGCACAATAGAGTCAAACCTATTAGGGCAGTTTTGGGCGAGTCAGCCACAAAATTATAATCATGGGAAAGATGTCTCAATTTCATATCTGCTGAAACAATCCTACAGCTGTCAAGGCCAGAACCAAGGATATAACTTGGCCTACCTAATTATCCAACCTATTTATGATCTAGTGGAGCATGTGAAGAGACCTGACCTGCAGACCCAAGCTGCATTATCTCCACACACAGGACAACAATAGTATATCCAGCAGGAGATGTAAGGAAGAAAGGAATGGGAGGAGTGGACAGAGGAGAAACAGTGGTTAGGTTATATTTATTGTATGATATATATGTATAATAAATAAAAATAAAAAGGAAAAAATTTAAATGTATTATATTTTGAAGTTTTTGATATGTTTTGGTCATATTTTCCCCTCTCCAATTTCTCCTAGTCCCTCCCCACCTCCCTACCAGTCAACTTTATGTTTTTGCCTCCCTCTATCTCTTTAAAAAAAGACAAACAATAACTAAAAGTGAAACTATCACAAAACAAGAAACACACACACTTAAAGTTCCAAATATGAAAACCAAAATATAAAAACAAAGGAACAATAAGACAAAAAATGAGACCAAAAAAGTATCATTTGAAATTTGCTAATCCCTGTTGTGGGGCCTGCCCACTAATATTGTTATTATATCCATTGAGACTACATTAGAGAAAGTTAAATTTCTTTTTGCCAACAGTATTGACTGCAGATGGCTTTTTGAAAAAATAAAATATGATTTCATTGTATTTCTCTTTTATTTATGTTTCCTTTTTTAGTATATACATAATGTTTTAGAGAATTTTTGTAATATTGTATTCAGATCATGAATATGCCTTTTAATGTCTATATTATATCTTTATGTTAATATTTATCAATAGCAAATTTACAGGAATAATATAAAATAGACATTAACATCACTTTCTTGCAGGACAAATGAGTTAGGAAATAAATTCAAACAATTATGTCTATCATATAAATTAGCATTGAAATATTATTTAGTTGCCATCAAGAAAATTTATTTTTTCCAAACGTTTGAAGTATATTTATAGGGGCAACAATGTGAAGTTTTTAAATGACTTCTCAGAACATTTTAAATGTGTGTGAAAATGAATCTTCAGAAGAAGAAAACTCACTCCATTAATTGATTCAATGATTCTGCCTCTCTCACATCAACTTTACATAGAGGTCTAGACAAGGCTACTGGAGGACATACCCATGCTCCCAGAAACCCCAGGAGAAAGTATATTCTGGGTGGCAAGGGAAGCTCTCTTAGAGAGCTCCAGGGTATAACTAGACAATGATACAAAATTTTCTTTTTATTTTGTGTCCTGGTCTTAGAGAGCTTCCCTTTCATTTCCTTTTCCACTTTTCCTTGTGTGGGCATGCTTTTGCCTAAGACTGGTGTCAGGAATAATCATGAATAGCTTTTCCACCTTATCACTGAGTAAAGGTCTCAGTCAGGCCTAGAACTCAACCATATGGGTAAACTCATGAGTTGGCTGTTCTCAGGACTCATTGACCCTGCCTTCTCACACAGGAATTACAGGTGAGTCAGCATGCCACCCTACATATATGAGCATTTTAAACTCTTGTCCTCAAACTTAGAGCTGCATTGGCTTAAACCACTGAGCAATACTCACAGCTACCAACAGTGTGTGTGTGTGTGTGTTTTGTTTTGTGTGTGTGTGTGCATGTGTTTGTACACACATGGCTAATCAGCAGTAGCTTTGCAGCAACGAGGGCAACCTAATTACATAGTCTAGTGATTATGGCCCCATCACATTGGTCCTTCTGCTGTCTGCAGTACAAGAAAAAGTAACAGTGCAAAGTCTATTGGAAAATGCTGAGAAATTTCACTTCTTCCTCTTCCTGGAAACTAGAATAAGTCTCAATTAAAAAAAAAATTCTCCTGATAGTTAAACTATAGAATCACATGAAAGATTTTATATTTAGATCCACATAAAGACATACACCCAGACTGCCTTCTCTGCCTCTCCATACACTTGTGGGTCAAATTAGACGTGTGTGTGTGTGTGCGTGTGTGTGTGCATGTGTGTGTGTGCGTGTGTGTGTGTGTGTGTGTCTGTGCGTGTCTGACACTGAGACTGAAAGAGCTCAAGGGTATAACTAGACAATGATACAAAATTTTCTTTTCATTTTGTGTCCTGGTCTGATGCTTTTTGACTTTGGTCATTCTTAAGACACAAGATCACACAGCAAAAAGAAATGAGGTCATGTGTCCCCATAGCTCCTCTCCCAGGACAAAGTTAAGAAGATGGTCCATGTTGTGTTTCTTAGAGTTCTTAGTTGGCAGTCCAACACAGTGCCTGATTCATCAGTGGTCTTTGTCACATAGGCTACCCCAGACTAAACCATGTGGTGCTGGAGGCACCAAATGGGTTGGTAGAACTGGGACAGGTGTGTGGAGTTGGCGCCAAGAAGAAATTGTGACCACCTGTTTTTCAAACAAGAGGCCTCAGATAGCCTGAGCCATGTTTATTCAAGCAGTTTCAATAGTTTGCATGAACAGTTTGACAACCAGGTTTACTTCCTAAGTTTCTAAAATTTTTACAGTAATTAAAAGTTTGTTCTTTGCTTCCTCGCCTTTCTGTCTCCCAACCAGTAGCCATTACCTTTTATAACTATATCTCTGCTGTTAGAATAAAAAAGTTTTCCAAGATAGAGTGGAACTTTTTTAACTAGGCACTCCTTCATGTAGAAGAATGTGTCCAGTTAACTGCACATGTGGTTCCAGCACCATGCATGGTGAAAGACAGTTTTGTCTCTTCTGAATAATATTTATATTTGTACCATTTGGTAGTGTCTGAGTTCTCATGATCAACTCACCATTCAAGCTGGACCAATCCATTCTAGTTTCTGTGCTATGCTATCTCTTCAGGGATAGATCAGGTTTTTCCATTTGCCCTATAGGCATCATAACCTTAAAACTTAATAGTATTCATTGCTTGTCCCTTGTCCTTATGTCCATTTGCCATATTTCTTGGGTATTGGCAAAGTTATTAGAAATGAGGAAACTGTAAGTTTTTATGGTTCTACTTCCCTCCCTGTTTCTTGGATTTTTCCATTTTCTCTGTATATCATCTATTTAATAATATTTCTTTAAAACTCATGTGGTTAAAATCATTCTTCCAGAACAAATTTTACAATATATAATATTAAACATCATGACATACTATGACACATCAGGCCATCATTCTGGAAAGCATAGCAAAAATAAGGAGAACATATAGCTTCTAGAGTCTTGCCCAGAATTATGCAGCAAACTGTCACAGGTTTCACCAAGTGGATTACAATCTCCAGGGTCCTGGCAGAAAGAGAGCCATTCATGCTCTTCTCTGGCTTTGTTCCCTGAAGTAGTTGCATGGCTCCTGCCAATTTGGTGCAAAAATACAAACAAACAAACGACAACAAGAACAAAAGCCTTGTAGAAGTCAGACGTCCTTGGTTCAGGAGATTTCTCTGAAGTCAGCTCTGGCTTCACCATCCACTTGTCCATGACAATTTTCTCTTTGTCTCTGATGTTAAGCATCTGTTGGACTGAACTCCTCTCCAGGCCTAGGTTTTAAAGGCATGAATCTTCTTCCATGTGAGGCTCTGTAAAGCTGTTTATAATGCATTGCTTTGTTGCTTTCTAATGCTCTCTCACATCATGCCTTACCATGGTCTTACAGTCCTTTCTACCAACCAAGCTCATTCCTGAGAATAATTACACATTACGCACTTTTGAAAACCCTCTACTAAAGTTTCAGTCTCATCCTTTACCCTCTCAGTGCTTCACACTTTGCTGATTTGCTATAAATTCTTTTAACTGATCTCCTTTCTGCATATGTCCCTCTCACTTTGGCTTTCACTTATGTGATGCAGCCTGGACCTAGGGAGAACAGAAGATAAATGATAAACCAAAACATTTATTTCTACAGATGTATCCTCTGGAATATCACCCAAATACCTATTTGTTAAAGACCATTTTCTCATTTTCATGAAGGGAGTAAATCTGTCATTTACTCATCCTCCCACGATGGCCTTAAACAATAACGACAAGTGATCATAGGATACAGCTTACAAAACCAGGAACCAAAACCAAACTTTGGTTTACTTCATTCTTTTATGTGAAGTTATAGATAGAGAGCTCACTAACCCATACCATATCCACTTATAGCTACATTATGCTAAATGAAGAAAAACATGCTTTATTGAAAGAGAGAAAGAGAGAGAGAGAGACACAAAGAGAGAGATCATGAAAAGAACATTCAGAAAAATTCTCCAAACAAAGCCCATGTATATTTTGTTTTAGGAAGTTCCACACATATTATCTAGTTTGGACTGGTCTATATGAAAAGAAGAATTAAAGAAACAGGTGTATGATGGAGACAGTGAAATCACAACTCAAATGGACATTTTAGTTCTCTGTCCAGGCGACAGGAATAGAGTGAGACAGGAAAAGAGTGATGAACTTATTTATAGTCAAATTACTACATAGAATGCATTTCATTACAGCCAGTAGTTTATTGATATGTGTACTTCATGTGGGAGTCTGAAGGAATAAATTGGCTTTATGCTTCTAAAGGGATAATGTGAGATTTGTGGGTGTTCAGAAACTTGTAGACGAGTCTCCACATAGAAAGCCATCCTAAGAGAACCCAACTAATAAAATGAGGGGCAACCCACAAAGATTTACCCATTGTATACACACCAGTAAGTGCCTTGGAAATGATATAGATGTGTCTACTCCCTTTATTTTCATGTTTAGAAACTGTTTCCGAGAGCTTGGTAACTTGCAATTTAGTGAGCAGTTTGAGTGCTGCCCCACACTGACATTTGTCAGGTCAGCAAGGCTGAGGGTCATGGATGGTCATCTCTGGGCATATCGCCATATTGCCTGCCATCTGGAAGTAGAGAATATCTTGATCCAGCAGATACAGCAACTCACTACAATGATAGCTAGGTCTATGGTAATGGGAATAGTGCTATTGGAACTTTCTCATAGGCAGGCAGTAAGAAGATTAGAGGATCTTTATCCAGGGCATCCAGCAACCTTGTCTTCCTGCCCTTTACCTTCTGAAAGTGATTTTAGTGAATGCTAGAGTACAGAGGAAATGGAAGGCTAACAAAAGAAGGGCTCCATGATGCAGCTACCAAGAGATCAATCCATTTATATCGTGGAACGTTAAAGTGATACAGAGGTTCAGGCTCCACAACACTCAACAATGCTCCGTAAATATACTTAATAAACTCACTGATTTCACCAAGTTGGACACAGGTGGCATTGCATTTTGACCTATTGGTTCAGTATTTGCAGTAAGATATTTGTTCTCATCTCCTCAGGAAAACAAAAATGTAACATACTGTACATGATTTCTCAAACCTCACTGTGCAAACAGTCAGTCTTTGGATAGTCAGAACCATCCAGTCTCTCTTCTCTCTGGGCCTTCATTTTGTGTTTAATTAAAACATGGAACAACACATCCTGTTTCTCCATATTCATTATTCACATAAAGTTGCCAGAGTCACATACAAGTGACAGTACATTATTGAGAACTTCTGTAAAATCATTGCTTATCATCACTCTTCTTTATTTACTGCTGCTTAATAAACAGCAGATTGCCATCTTTTGGCTTGGAAAAGCCAGAATATGCAAATAAGTAAAGAGTTCAGCAACATTTAATTAATAGTACAGTCTGATAATATTTGAGCTCATTATATGCTGATGATTTTTTTACAATCAATCCATAATTCTGAAATAATAGTAAATGCTATTATAATCAAATAACAAATTTGGGGAAAAGAGAACAGTAACATAAGGAAATATACAGAACTATCTACCCGTAAGAATTGAGTCACTTAAAACTGTCAAAACAGTCACTTTTGCTGGATGCAATCACTACTTTAAACGGGCTTCAAACACTTGCTAACTTAGAAATGAGGGAAATTACTATTAAATGTAATTACTTTTTGTGTAGAAGAAACAACAGCTAAATGAAATCAATAATAAGCTCCAGTTAGTTTCTCAAATGAGAAATATTCAGCAATTAATAGTTGCATAAAACTATTTCAAAGACATTACTGAGTCTGGGAGATGTCTCAGTAAGAAAAGAGCTGGTAAACTGCAAGGACAGTGATTGGACACAATAGGTAGGGTGTGGCAGTGCAGATTTGGAACCCCAGTGCTGGCTGGTAGACAAGGGTGGAGTGGCTAGCGAGTGGGGCTACAGTTAAGACATATCCTGAGCATGCCAAAATCACTGGGATATGTCTGGACCAAGTAGCTCTAGTATAGACTAGACTTGGTCTAAGATCAAATGAGAACTTCATCTTACTTGCTAAGGATACCTTCCTATGTGCAGGTTTCTGATTTAGACAGGAGTGCATGGAGCAGCATGACATCTTCACAACACCGTTAACATGATGCTCCTGGATCTCTGATTGCAGGAGAACATAGTTACTTTGACAGACAAGAGGATCATTTGGTTGTGTCTTTCACTGTGAAATTTCACATTATCTGACTCAGCTATTATTTTTTTTTCCTTTCTTAAAACATATTCTTTATTGACTCTTTGGGAATTTCACATCATGCACCCCAATCTCACTCACCTTTTAGTCCCTCAATATCCACGCCTCACCCCTGCAGCATGCTCCCTCCAAAAACATTAATTACAAAGAAAACACCTTTTTTTCATGCTAGTGGTATTGGGAGCTGCAGTGTTCCATACAGTATACCCTTTTGTCCAATCAGCTCCACCACAAAATGTTCATTACAATGAATCATTGGTCTGGTTCAAGGCCTCTGGCATACCAGAGTCACTGGACCCTCACCGAAACTCCTCTTGGGTATCCTGCTGTTGCCCTGAGTCAGGCAGATCCTGTGGCTATCATTCCACAGGAGCAATCCCTCCACACACTCCAGCAGGTGATAAATGGGGTAGATATTGGGTGGGCCAACCCAAAGCCCCGGATGTGGGTCTGGGGGTTCACCAAATTTTTATCCTAGTGATAGACCAAAAGCACTGAGCACCATTGATAACCACTGGGTCTAGTGACATGACATAATCACAGGAGCATGGGAAACTGGAAAAAACAATGATGACAGCCAGTGGGAGGTCATATTACCCGGGACTCTAAATTTCAGGGGCATGAAAAGGAGCAGTTGGATGTGAAGAGAGCTAGGATAGCGTTTCAGCTGATGTGGGGAGATCAGTCTCTGCATACAGGCTTTCTGCTAGAAGCAGAAACGTGTCTCCTCACTTGTGCCACAAGTATACACACACACACACACACACACACGCAAACACGCAGACATGTGCACATGCATGAAGTATGTACATGTAGTGGACAGAATTAATTTCCAGATGTTATTTCTCATAAAGGTACTGTGCACCGAGTTTTCTGAGGTATAGTCTTTCACTGGCTTGAAACCCATCCGAAGGCCATGCTGGCTAGCAATGAAGCCACAAGTATATGTCTGTGTCTGTATCTGGAATGGGAGGTCTGGGGTTATAAGCATGTGAAACTATGCCAAAATTTTCACATTAATTCTGGGGTTTAGACTTAGGTTCTCCTCATTGAGCCATCTCCCTAACTAGATACTTCTGCTTCAACCCTTCTAATGACAACTTACAAAGCTAATAAAAATGCATGGTACCTAGCGGAGAATAGTGGGGTCCTGGGGTAGACAGTTCCTCTTCAGAGAACAATGGAGTCCTGGTGTAAGCATCCCTCTTCAGAGTTATTTGTAAACAGAGCAAAAGATTGGGAGGAAACAGTTTCAAAACAATTAAAACAACCATAGATTAGTGTGTATGTTTACAATGCAGAGTTACTTATTTCTATCCAGAGATTATTACTGTTGGGTAAACTAAAGAAAATTATCTTGAATATAAATTAAAGTGCCTGCCATGTGAAAATGCAAAAGCAGAATAAGAAGTGACTATTTCGTATTTCATAGTTGATAATAATTCCTTCTATGGTAGAAACGAAGATGACAGGTCCCAAATGAACATCTAACCAGAGAGATTTCATCCTAGGGCAGGAGTCCTCTCCAAGAGTTTCTTAACCTCAGCTTTCCTGGGCTATTCTAAAATTAAATTTTGGTGTGTGTGTTGTGGGGACAAAGTCAGAAGAGAGCACAGATTCTTTAGAATAGGAGTTACAGGTGCTTAGGGTGCCTAATGTAGAACATAGGTTTGAAACTCTGACCCATTGATACAGCACCAAGGGTTCTTAATCACAGAGACATCTGGCCATACCCCTGCATTCCTGGAATCTACATTTGGTACTGTTTACTCTGACTAGGAACAACCTGACGATCTTCTAGAAAGATTATCCCAAAGCAACACAATTGGCTTTGTTGGAGGTATTCACCAAACATTTGAATTTATATAAAGTTTCCCCAGGCTATTTGATCATGTCTACTTACTTGAGAATTGTCTCAGTTACAAAACTCTGCCTAAAATGTCCATGAAAATTTCAGATTTTTGAGCCCAGCCTTAAATCCACTGATCTAAATTACATGGCGGTGGGAAGGGGGGGGATGGAAGAAGAATATGATCTCACTGTCCAAGCATCACAGCTGGATAGGCAGGCACATTACACCATGTACCACTACCATAATGGAATGAAGAGTGTGAATAAGCCCCTTCCTGGCCATCTCAATATGCCTCAGGGCAGGTTTTACTTGTTGCATCTTGAATGGGTGATCTACATCTCAGAGCAGAGCTTCTGATATGGAACCACCAAATATGTTTAGTAAAATTGTGTACATTTTCATTTTAAATTCAGAAACATAAAACACATACACAAAGTTCTAACTTGATACAGTCATTTGCCCAAATACAAAATAAGTGCGATTAATTTTGGTAGTTTTATTTTATCTTCCCTCAAAGGAAGCAGAGGAGAGGAGAGAACTTGGCAAATATTACTAAACAAATGTTTGTTTTCCGGCTGTTTAAGCTCTGGCCTCTACTGGGGCAATTCAATAGTGAGTCTACAGACACCAGGTTATCACAAGTATGAAGTACAGAGCTTTTGAAAACTTAGCCTGCTACGTACAATACCTACATTACACTGTCTTCTTTTACCTTCTTCAGCTTCAAGCAATTACTTAAGCAAACAGAGTGGAAACTTAGTGCCTGGGTGAAGGCTGACTCCTTTACCACTGCTTTTGATTCTCCTTTCTCCCTTTCACACTGAGAATGATGTGGAGACCTTGCTGGTTCTTCACAGTAGCATTTGGAGAAACGCTCAGTCACTCACTCCCCAAGCACAGCCAGCTAAATAAATAAACTTTTGGTAAAGGCCTCTCTCTT
>JAQHUG010000467.1:748448-767942 GCA_028555095.1 Dicrostonyx torquatus | reverse complement strand
TTTTTTATATATTTGCTAGTCAGTCCTCTGTGAGATGTGGGTTTGGTGAAGATCTTTTTCCATTCGGTAGGCAGCTGTTTTGTCTTATTGATAGTGTTCTTTGCCTTGTAGAAAATTTCAGTTTCAGTAGGTTCAATTTATTATTTGTTGCTGTCAATGTCTTGCTAGTGGCGTTATATACAGGAAGTTTTCTACTGTGCCAATGTGTTCAAGGCTATTTTCTACTTTCTTTTCTATCCAGTTCAGTATACCTGGATAGTGATACTGATGTCTTTGATCCACTGCATTGAATTCATCAATGGCTTTTGGAAAGATTTCCATTTTTACTATTTTAATCCTACCTATCCAAGATCATGGGAGATTTTAAAGATTTCTTTCTCCATCCTCAAGTCTTGTCTATATGTCCTGCCTAGTTACTAGCCATTCAGATTTTTATTACACCAATCATAGCAACACATTTTCTCACAGTATACAGATATCCCACAACAGACTTCATATTGAGGGCTTGCATATGACTTACAGGCAGTATAGCATACAGGCAATAAATATATTAGCTAATACCACAACTGCATTTTTACTATGACCATTGATCCCCCTCTTCTGCCATAGTGCTCATTAATGTCTCTGTGGGATTCTTGTTTCTTTAACATTCTCCTCTTTAGGAATTAAATAAAGATCCTCAAGTTTCAGCATAAGTCTCAGTATATTTTCCTCACCTGAGCATTGAAATACCACATGCACAGATTTAATCCCCACCTTCTTGAGCTAAATTGTAACCACTAAAAATGCATATATTGAGCTTCTAGGGCTCAGTACCTCCAATGCAGCTTTATTCAGAATTTCAAGCTTTGGCAGAGTAATTTAGGAAAATGAGGTCACACAGGTGAAGTTACTCTTAACCTGGTATCACAAATACTATTATAGAAAGATAGCTGTAAGATGTGAACTACACCAGAAGAAAGATAATGAGGAGAGACACAGGGAGAAGATGGCGCTAATGTCAATTTGACAAAATTCAGGAGAAATCTGTCATTTGACAAAGTAGATTTTAGAATTCTAACATCCTGAGGCAAATAGACACATTGTTATACACCCTTAACAAAGTAACACATCGCCATAATTACATGGGTGACTTTACAGTTATATTTCTAAACTAAATCATTACACTGAGCTATTTATCTAGTTGAACAGCTGCAAAATAAATCCTGTTTGGATACATTCAAACCTCATTTCCAGAACCAGACAAAAGATCTTTTGAATCTAATCAAAACAAGTACAATATTCAGCTCTCCTTCACACATCTACAACAAAACATTAGCCATTCTATTCAGTTATACTGTTACTAATTCTTGGTCAAGATCCATCAATCCTTTCATATCCTTATTGATCATAGCTATTCTTTTCCATTTATTGACAATTATTTCAATGGTGGCACTGTTCCCTTCTGTACTACTAGCTTATGTTATGAACAGGTGTCTTTGAATCTTTCAATTTTTCACACAGTAACTTTTCTTGCAAAAATAACATTTTTAAACTGACTCCTTTTTCTCCACCCTTCCCTTGTATTTATCACAAGAAAAACAGGTTATGACATACTCAATGGTTTTACACAAACTAGCTAGAAAATCATTTTGCAAAAAAAGAAAGTTGTTGATAATAGTGATTCCTGTTCTAGTTTTTCTTCATTGTTACAATAAAGACTATGACCAAACACAACTCATATAGAAAACAATTTCACTGGCTTTCACATGCCGGCCACAGTCTATTTATCAGTAGTAGAAGTCATGGTAGGAACTCAAGGAAGCAATCTGGAAGCAGGACCCTGGAAGCCGAGTCCATAGAGACACACTTCTTACTGGTTTGTTCCCTATCGTCTGCTCAGTCTACTTTCTCATACAAAAAGGATCACTTTGCAAAAGTGGAACAGCACAGTGGGGCAGGCATTCTCATATCAACCAACAATCAAGAAAATGTCCCATAAATATAACCACGGGTACTCTGATGGGAGTATTTTTGAAATTACATTCTGTCTTCCCACATTAAAAAGTTAATAAAAGACTAAAGGGCACAAATCTTAAAATTACTTTTTAGTGGTATTTCATTTGTGTTTTAAAAAATAAAGCTTGGCTGAGAATCAGAAAAGTACAACATCCACACTAGCCAGCCCTAGAGACCAGGCAACAGTATCACACACCTTTAATCCCAGCAATCACACTAGTTTGTCATAGAAACCAGGTGGTGGTAGTGCACATCATTAATTTCAGAACTAGAGACGATTATAAAATGAGAGGATACAGCTCTTAGTCTCATTCTGAGGTTTGCTGGAGACAGGATCACTATTTTTAGACTGAGGTTGAGATAAGAGCCAGTGGCTGGCTTCGTTGTTTTCCTGGTCTTCACGTTAAATCCCAATATCTGCCTTAGAGTTATTTTAAACATGTTTCATTATTTTCTGTTTCTGTTTAGTCTTGAACTTCCATCTGTCCATGAATTTGCCCCTACTCTCTTTTGAATTCTTATTTATAGTCATAATTAGTTGAATAGTAAGTTTATACAGAGAGAAAGGAGAAGCAGAAAGCAGGACAAAGAGCAAGAGAGAGCATTACAAGAAATTCCCAGGGATTTGGTCTGTAGGGAGGGTGTGGTCAGACAGTACACAGTCTTACAATATTGGAATTAATTTTGAGGGATCTTTTTGCACCCTTTAAGGCTCTGAAAAAAATGAGGACATCATCTTTTTTTTCAAAGTCAGTACCTGTCAATTGCTGTTTTCCATTTTCATGAGTATCATCTAAGCACGTTCTAAGACTGATATGATACTTAGCACGTGGAGGTGTTCATTTTGCAAACCTCTCTCCTGGGTTCTGAACACTCATGGACTGTGGAATGCACCTCTTTAGATATTTAATGGCAAAGAATAGGCTCTGGGAGAACAAGAACAAAAGTGGAAGGGCTGGTGGGGTTAGACCCTGAACAGAAGCATTTTAAGAGAGAGAGAGAAAGGACATAGAATATTGTGGGTAAACACTTGTCCTGGACTACAGACGATTTTAATGTACATACATCTATATATTAGTTGTTTTCTCATCAATTGACCAAATATTTGACAAAGTAGTTTAAGGAAGGAAGGATTTATTTTGATTCCTGGCTCTACAATATGAGAATGTGGCTTGAAAGTTTTGGTGGCAGGAGTGTGAGGAAGCTGCTCACATTGTATCCACAGTCAGAAAGCAGAAAGTGATGAGCATGGGTGCTCAGCTAGATTTGTGTACATTTGATTGGGTAGTTTTTGCCCTTTGTATTCATTTCAGGCCCCTGGACCACTGTGTTTTCATCAAAACTTAGAAGGAGCTTTCCCATCTCAACAAATTCACTCCCTCATTGACATACGCAAGGTTTGTTTCCATGGTGATTCTATATCCCATCAAATTCATGATCAAGATTCACCAGGAGTAAGTGGTGCAAATTGTTCTTGAATCCTATTTGATAACATCTGTGTTCATGAAAGACATGGGGAATGAGAATCACAACACTCAAGGCCTTCCCTTTGAACACCCACGAATAGTGCTTCATATCCAGTATATCGTTAAGTTCTGTGACTATGATGTTTTTATCCATATTTTTATGATGTTTATATTGGTGTTGTGTAACTTTAGGAAAACTATGTTTATATATTGTTTATCTTCAAAATATAAATATTATGATGATCAAGACTTTGGGATCCAATGCAGAGAAATAGATGATAATTACACTAAACAAAACAGAAAATTCAAAAAGGCACTGTATCCTTGAATGTTAATGGATTCTGAAAAAAATCAGTTAGTAAAATATATGACCCATGCAGGGTGAGATGTATGGCCCATAGAGGCATGTATGTTAAAAATGAAGTTAACATACCATTTAGAATTTGTTAGAAGTTATTTATTGCAGTTTCTTGCCTTCAAAGGGCACTGAAGCACCTAAAAACTCAAGCCACATGTGTTCTAATTTCCTTTCTCCCCATGTGTGACCTATAATCTGATGGAGGATCATACACTGGTGAATCACTCAGGAAGTGTGACACAAGAAGCGGTGGCTACTAGACCACAAGCTGATGAGGAGGAAGCTTGCTTCACAAAAGGACATTGGTTCCTCTGAATCTTCTTCTCCTTCTTCTCCTTCTCCTTCTCCTTCTNNNTCTCCTTCTTCTCTCTCTCTCTCTCTCTCTCTCTCTGTGTGTGTGTGTCTGTGTGTGTGTGTGTGTGTGTGTGTGAGAGAGAGAGAGAGAGAGAGAGAGAGAGAGAGAAAGAGACAGAGACCGAGAGATTGGCATGTGCGCACGGACTGTGTTTTCTTTGAGAACACAAGCAGTAACATCTGAATGATATAAAGCTGTAAGAAAGACCAGGGCTGGCGAGATACCTCGGTAAGTAATGTGCTTACCTTGCATGTCCAAGGATCTGAGTTCAATTCTCAGAACCTATTAAAAAAGAAACCTGTATGTGGAGGCCCACAGTTAAATCTCAACACTTGGAAGAGTGAGATGAATGGTTTTCTAAGGCTTATTGGCTAGAAAGCTTAGATAAATTTGCAAATTCCAGAATCATTTAGAAATTCAGCCTCAATAAACGTGATAGATGACACCAAGCTTGACCTCTGCCTCCCACATCCACCCTCTCCCATACATATGTGAGTACCTGTGCACACACATGAGCAATGCACACTCATGATTTCATAGTAACTGTATGAGATAAAGACCAAGTGAGCCATGTGCTTCTGCTCTTCATACATCTGTAAACTTTTTTCAGGAACCACTCAGGACTAGGTTGTGTGTGGCTCAGCAGGTTGAGTTTGATCCATATCTTCTCCAATTTGAAGGGACAGAATATCTCTCTACAAGTTGTGTTTTGGATCAAACACACATAAATGCACGTGTGTGCACATGTGCTCACACACACACACACACACACACACACACACACAGTGTCACTTGAGGAGGAGTGCAGACCCAGAATAACAAGATAGATAGATAAATATCACAAAGAAACTGCTTGAAAAAATTAGACATTTTTAGGCAGGTTAAAGATGTGGATTTTTGTGGTAAAATTATTTATAGAACACAAAATAGTGCTATTAATTCTATCATTTATTTATTTATACTGTGTTTAATTGTTGGATCTGAGAATATTGTCAATATTATAGAAGTTGCTCTCAGAAGAGCTTGAGGGAACATACATCAACATACGTCATTCTAACACAGGCTGCTCCATGAAATAACATGTCCCACCTACATATATGGAGCACTGATTGTGGACTGTGAACCTGGAGCATTCAATATTTATGATGATTCTCAAGGCAACCCAGTTAATGACAGGAATAAATGCATATGTAAGTGTAGTAATTACAGCCCTGTGTGAGAAGTACAATAAAAACACAGACCATGATTGTGCATGGGGTGATTTAATAGACTATCCTGCACATTAGAGCAAGTATTTGGTAATTATTAAGTATACTGGAAGAAAATAGTAATAGTATTTTCTAATTTGTCAGATCGAAAAATATGCTGATCCTAATTTTCCTTTCACAGCAAATTGCTACTTTATCGAGAAGACTCCTTGGCACTGTTCCCTGTATTGTAAAATGCTTTGCCGTTAAATAACCTTTAGTCAGCAATAGTGGGTAACTGTAAGTTACCCTAGGGGAGGGAATTGTATTCTGGAATTACATTTGAGATTTGGCATTTATTATGCTTGTGCTGAGTGAAGAGGGACCTCTGAATATATTGGGAGAATTAATATTCTGTACTGTATTTTTGCATTATTTATGCTATCAACTACAAAGACAGAAATCAAACTATTTCTCAGTCTCCATTGGCTAGCTCATTTAGAACAGCACTGTATGACTTGCTCATCCAAGCACTCCTATTTCCACATCTAGTCTATTCTGAGCACTGTGACACAGGAGAATCCAGCACAAACTTGACATTCGAGCCTCTAATAAAACAGTCATAAAATCAGGGGTCTAAGTACACACAGGAACTCATGTTTGGTCTGCAAGGGCACGGATGCCTGGACACTATTTATAGGCTTACAGTCAAAGAGCATCATGACTGTTCATGAGGCAAGACTGAACACAAAGAAGAGAAGTCTGAGCATAAGAAGCAGGTATGAAATTTAATGACTGGTCTTTCCTGTGTCAATTGTGTCCCCTCAAAAGTAAAATAAATATAACAAAACAGAAAACATACATATATTTCTCAAACGTTCCCCAGGGTATGGATGACATATATTAAGGGAAGTTCCTAAGTTGTTGTATGACTTGCCTCAGTAGGCAATAACAAAGCTGTTTACTTCATGCAGAAATGTATAGAACAATGAATAATTTCACCTAATTATGTCTAGCTTAATAAACCAATGAGGAGTCTATTTGGCTTACATACTTGACTCTGGGTGAGGGATAACTTAGAGAGAAATAACTGGACAGTGAATATGATTAAAATGCATTGTATGCATATTTAAAATTCCCAAAATAAGAAAAACGTTTAAAGATTGCAATATTTCTTAAAATACTGTGCTAAATTAACCAATTTTCTATAAATATCTCATCCCATTCCTTTGCAGGCATTAATAAAGTGATCTCAAAATTCATTTGGAAATACAAGTAGTTTAGAGTAATTAAAGTCATCTAGAAAAGGAACACAGCTGGAAAATCCATACTTCTAGATTTCAAGACAGACAAAAGATACAATGACCAAAACAATTTAGTAGTGGCATAATGGTGGATAAGTATGACAATGAAATGTAATTTAAAGCCAAATATAAATCTACCTTCCATTTGTTATCCATGACTTTGTGCCAAAACTTCTGGGTTCCCCCTGAGATCATAACCTCTGTAAGTTGATTAGGTATATTATAGCATGTCTAGTGGGAACTGATTTTCTACAAAAGTGTCAAGATGACCTAATAAAAATTTGGAGCATCTTATTCTCAATAATCTTTTAAAAACATGTTATTTAAACAGTTGGATATCCAGATGCAAATAAATTAATTACTTCTTCACACCAAGTAGAGAAAACTATTCAGAATAGACTACAGATAAATAAAAAGTCTAAAATATGGGTCTGATGAGACACCTCAGTGGGAATGCTGATCACTGCAATCCTGATAATCAGAGCTCAATCTCCAGGAGTCATGTTGTATACAGAAATAAAAATCTCGCACAAATTCTTTCTGCTCCACATTCATGTGCATACTTGAACATGTGAACACACATAAGAAGGCAATACAGATAAATAAATATAACAAACATTTTAAAATATGAAATAGCTAAAAATTATAGAACTCTTTGAAGATAATGTAGAAATGTTCATACATAACATTGGGTCCAGCAAATCCAGTATAGGGCAATTTTTTTCAAGCAAAAACTAGATACATTGGACCACACCCAAATCAAAAGGCTTGGTGCTACCAACTATGCTTCTGGAATGGATGAAGACAAGCAATGTAATGAGAACAATATTTATATGTCAGTGCCTGATAAAACATTTGTATCCAGACTGTAAGAAAACCTCATATAGCTCATTAACTAAATTTCATTTAAAAAGGGGATGGACTTATATGAACATTTTTTTCTGTTGTTTTTCTTCTAGTTCAGAAGCAGGACACGGAGGCTTTTTCTTCTAGGGCTCACAGTAGATTTATATCCAAAAGCTGAAAATGACTGAGTCCAGTTGAACTATTTTTCACACAGTTTTAACTGTTTTATACTCCAAAATTGATAACAAATAATTTGATTAGATATTTTAAAACTACAGGGTTGGTTGTGATATTACAACAGTTGCAATATGAAAGAAGGGGGGTCATCAGGCAAACAGCAGACTTGCATATATGCACAAAGGCTCTGGTTCCTTCTTCATTCTGTTTTCTGTATATCCTCGAGATTACAGTCACAACCTAAAGGAGAAATACAAATGTCATATATGCACCTGCAAAAATAATCAAGATTGACTGTTGTTAGAGAGTGCAAATTCAAAGTACTGTGCCTACTTCTGGAATAACTATGAAGAAAGACATCAGTTTGCCTTGATGAGACAACATTCTCACATGGGGCTTCTGAGAATGTAAAGCAGGAGCCAACTTTGAACACATCTATGCAACTCTTCAAAGTTTTAATTGACTTCAACATGTGGCATTATAGTTCTAGTACTACATGTATTTTCAGAAAAAAATAAAAATATGCATGGTGTGGTGCTTTTAATAGAAACGACCCCCATAGATTAAGGGAATAGCACTTTAGGAACTGTGGCCTTGTTGGGGCAGGTGTGGCATTGTTAGAGGAAGTATGTCTCAGTTCACTTCCTGCTGCCCACAGAACAAGATGTAGAACTCTTAGCTCCTTATATAGCCTCATGTCTGCTTGTACAGCACTATGTTTCCCACCATGAGGATAATGGAAAAAAACTTCTGAAATTGGAAGCAAGTCTCAGTTACATGTTTTCCTTCATTAGAACTGCCACATGGTCATGTGTGTCTTCACAGAAATAGAAACACATGGACACAGAGAACTGTGTATACCACTGTGGAAGAGGTGATTCTGCCATTAAGAGCACTTGCTAAACTAACAGAGGACCTAAGATTGATTCCCAGCACCTATAGATATTCAGAGTATTATTCAGAGTATCCAGTAAGTGAAAACAAAGGTTCATACAAGAAGAAAAATGTTCCACAGATAATATAAATGAGGTCACAGTACATGCATGAATTGACATTAATAAACTTGAAAAAATTAAACTTACTGATGGGAACTGCTCAAAAAAGAATACATGCTGTGTTATATCAATTCATTTGAAGACATCTGGACACATGCACAGAAGACAAAAAGATGTAGGTAGTTAATTGGAGTCAGATCAAAGGAGGGCAGAGAATAACAGTATTTATTACAAATAACAGTATTTCCCTTTGATGTCATATGGAAACAATCTATGCCAGCTCTTGACAATATATATGCATGTCTGTAGGCCTGATCATAATTTTAAGTGGCACAATTAATGTGAATATTTGAATTCTTTGAAATATAAAATTACATGTCACAGATACTGTAATAGTTTGAAGAAGAATATCATCTGTAGGCATATAGTTGAATACTTGGTCCCCATTTGGTAGAACTGTTTGGGAAAGATTTGGAGGTTGGCTTTGTTGGAGGATATGGGTCCCTGGGTCTGGGTTTGAGGTTTTAGAAGGCCCATGAAACTTCTATTTAGATTTCTCTCTTTCTCCTAAGGCTTAGAAGGGTCTCAGCTCTCAGCACCAGGTCTTACTGACTATGGCCGTCCTTCCCACCATGATGATCATGTACTCTAACTATCGAACTGTGAGCCCAAAATTAAATCCTTTTCTTATAAGTTGCCTTTCTCGTGGTATTCCTACAGAGTAATAGGAAAGTAACTAAAAGAAGTGCAATGATATTTTATAAAAATAAAATAAGTAGACTCAAAAGGGGAATGGTTGGGCTCATTGAGTAAAGGAGCATATCACTAAGACTAACAAGCAAGTTAAGTCCAATCCATAGGTTCCACATTGCAGAAGGAAAGAAAGAGCTTCTGCAGGTCATCCTCAGATGCTCATGGCATTCCCCCACCCCCCCACACACTTAAGTAAATGTATTTCTCAAAAGGTAAAGAAATATATCCATCCATTTTTCCTTGCTATATCTGTATCTATATACTACCCAATTTTTTTTGCCTTTTGTCAATGTCTTAACATTAACTTTATCAAACAAACCACTTTTCATTCTTGGTAGAGTTTGCCTAGACTACTTGAGGTTCTGGATGCAGTTGCCGGCATATACCAAAAATGGGAATACAGAGTTATAGCCCATCACCTGCAAGCAGGAGGATTATTATCAGAAGAAGTCATCCTCATTAACATAATGATTTTAAGATCAGTCTGGACATCATGAGATCCTTTCTCCAAACACTAAGAGGCACATTTTTTTCCTGGTTTTTGACCTTACCTACTGGATCATAGACCACTGCAAAACCCACATCTTAAAAAGTAGTTCTAAGTTCATCCTACATGCTCAACTTTGTCATTGTGAACATTCTTGATGGCTCACCTCTGACATGTTGTTTCCTCTCCTCTACTGTGTCTTTTTGCAGAGAGCTCATAGACTCTGCATTCAGCCTTGGCTCTGCTGCTGTTCCTGAATGGGCCAAACCCTGTGTAGCTTTGAGTTTTGCACAGCCTCACTGAGACTGCTGGTCACTATAGATTCAGGATGATGACCACAACTGCCCCACCAGCATCTTTCCAGACAGAGTGATTGTGCATTCTGCTCCTTTGTGTTGAGCTTTCACCAAGAGAACCATGTCTGGAGAGCAAGCCAAGATGTGATCTCTAGCACTGCTGTACTAGACCCATTTCTGGAGATGGTCATGGCATTTCAAAAGTAATACTCTTTCTAGAAACTCTTTCTCACATCTACACAAAACTGAGTGTAGATGGGAATACCACACTACTGAAAGAGAAATGTAGTTCTAAATACTGCACATGGAAAGAATTCCAAATTATAGGCTCTTACCTCATTGGTTTCTTTTTTTTATTATTTCTTGATGTGAATTTTTTTGCTCTTGTAACTGCGATATGCACAGCACTGGTTTCTCAGACCTACCTGTTGCTTAAGTGTAAATGAAGATCAAACTATTATCAAAGATAAATCTATTTCTGCCCTCTAAGGTTTCTTTGTGCTCTGCCCCATGGTTACTTCATACTCTTACCTTACCTCAAGCCAGTTTTCTGGATCTCATTCTCTATAGTTTGTGTGTATGTGTGTGTATGTGTGTGTGTGTGTGTGTGTCTGTGGTACTCTTGTGTGTACCAGGTAATATGTGTATAGGACACAGGATTATCTTGAGTTTCACTCCTTACCTGTCACCTTGTTTTGAGATGAGGTCCCCATCTTGCCATTCATATTGTTCATGAAAGCACAGTTGGTTGGCAAGACTGTGGGGATCCTTCCTTCCCTTTCATCTTATGATTGGAAGAATGGGATTACATGCATACTACTGTGGCTGAGTTTTACATGATTTATTTTGTTTCGAAACCAGATTTTCATGCTTATATGACAAGCATGTTAGGCTCTAAGTCATTTCTTTAGTTCTCATTCTGTAAATTTTGGGGAATAGAGACAAGAAATGACCCAATTTTGTGTATAAAACAAACATCTCTGAAAGTGGTGCATACTAAACAAGCATTCAGCATGTGTGCTCAGGAGGTGTTAATCACTGATCATGCTCATTCCCTGAATTAAAGATAGAGTGAGTAGAATTTTGATGTATCCATATATTTAGGAGAATTCTCTGTAACTTAATGACAATAATATTCATTGTCCATTAATACATTGTAATCTGTGTGCTATCAATCACTATTTCAGGTCATATAACTGAATAGGGAAGCATAGATAATTCTGGAAATGTATTTCCCACCACTGACCTTTTAAAGCAAACTATCCCTATGCAGTTGAATTCAATGTAGAGTGTGTGATAAAGCTGTTGCATGCCAGACAATTTAATGAAGCTTCTTTTTTTCATTTTTTAATTGTATTAATTTATTTTTATCTTATTATATTTATTTTACTACATCATTTCCCCTCTCTCCTCTCTTCCCAGCTCCAAACCCCTGATCCACCCTCTGCTCCCACCCCTTAATCCATGCCTCCTCCATTTCTGTTTAAGAGAAAGCAGGTCTCCCATGAGTATCAACAAAACATGGCATATCAAATTGCAGTAAGACTAAGCATCTGCCCAGGTATTAAGGCTGGGCAATGTGACCTAGTATGTGGAGTAGGGTCCCAAAAGCCTCTAAAAGAGGCATCCTCTATTCCAGTGTTAGGAATCCTGCAAGCTACAAAACTAACATATATTCTGAGGGCCTAGGTCAGTTCCATGCAGAATCTGGATGTTGATTCCATCTCCGTGAACTTCTGTGAGTCAAGGTTGGCTGTTTCTGGAAGTTTTCTTGTGGCACCTTGGACCCCTTTGGATCCTACAGTCCTTTTGCCCTTCCTCTGCAGGATTTCTGGATGTGTATCTGCATCTGTTTCCATCACATGCTGGATGATGCATCTTTGATGGCATTAGGGCTAAGCATCAATCTGGTCACAGGAGATGGTTAGTTGAGTGTACTTACCTGCTATGGTTAGGAATCTTAGCTGAGGTCACCCTTGTAGATTCCTGGAAGATTATGTTGCCCCAGGTTTTTACTTGCCTCTAAAATCACCCTAACTTTCAGTATTCTTCCCTCTCCCATCCCCTCCACAACAACATGATTGATCATGTTTCTATCCACACCCTCCCTCAGTTCACTCATGAAATCTCTTTCATTTTCATTTTGCAGGGGGATCTGAATGTACCCCATGAACCCTCCTTGTTACCTAGTCTCTCTGGGTCTGTGGATTGTAGCATAGTTATCTTTTATTTTAAAGCTAATATCCACTTATGACTGAATACATACCATGTTTGTCTTTCTGTGCCTGAGTTACCTGGCTCAGGATATTTTTTTCTAGTTGCATTAATTTGCTGCAAATTTCCTGGTGTCTTTGTTTTTGACAGCTGAGTAATACTCCACTGTGTAAATGTGCCACATTATATTTATCCATTCTTCAGTTGAGAGATATCTTTGTTGTTTCCAGTTTCTTGCTATTATGAATAAAGCTGCTGTGAGCATAGTTGGGAATATGTCCTTATGATATGATTGAACATCCTTTGGGTATATTTTCTGTAGTAATGAGGAGTGGCTGTGTCCCCACTGAGGAGCGGGCCGTTCTCCCAGCTCCCGGCTCCTGGTCGTGGGCCTGCCTTTGGCCCTGGCTAGCTTATACCCAAAATAATTACACACAAACTGTATTCATTTAAACCCTGCCTGGCCCATTAGTCTTATCCTCTTGCAGGCTAACTCTTACATCTTGAATCAATCCATTTCTAATAGTCTGTGACTCACCACAAGGAAGTGGTCTTACCAGGAAAGATTCAGCATGTTTGACTCTGGAGATTTCATGGCAGCTCTCTCTGAGCCTTTGCTATCCCAAAATTTCTTTCTGTCCTCCCTGCCTATCTAAGATTTTGTCCTATCAAAAGGTCAAGGCAGTTTCATTATTAACCAATGAAAGCAACCCAAATACAGAAGGACCCTCCTACACCATTATTCCCAAGAGCAGTATAGCTGGTTCTTGTGGAAGATCAATTTTCAGTTTTGTGAGAAACTACCACACTGACTTCCAAAATGACTATACTAGTTTGTACTCCCACTACCAATAGAGGATTGTTCCCTTGCTCCATATCCTTGCCAACATGAGCTGTGGGATTTTGATCTTAGTTATTCTAACTGATGTGAAATGGAATTGCAGAATCATTTTGATTTGCATTTCCCTGATGACTAAGGATGCAGAGTATCTCTTTTAAGTGATTCTTAGCCATTTAAAATTGTTCTACAGAGAAAACTCTTTAGATCTGTTACACAGTTTTTAATTGGATTGTTTAGTTTGTAGACATTTACTTTCTTGAGTTCTTTTTATATTTAGGAAATCAGCCTTCTGTTGGATGTGGGGCTGCTGAAGATCTTTCCATATTCTGTAGGCTGCCATTTTGTCCTATTGATAGTGACTTTTGATTTATAGACAATTTCCAATTTCATGAGGTACCATTTATTAATTGTTTATCTTAGTGCCTGTGTTATCGGTGCTCTGTCCCGAAAGTTGTCTCTTAATACCAATTTGTTGGAGATTATTTGCTGAGTGGATCTGGATTTATGCTGAAGTCTTTGATTTACTTTGACTCAAGTTTTGTGCAGGGTGAAAATATGGACTGATTTGATTTTCAACATGTTGAATTACAGTTATACAACACATTTGTTGAAGAGGAATTCTTTTTTCCATTATATAATCTTCGAAGCCTTTGTTTTAATTTCCAGTAATGTTCTTATTGGTGTCCCTTGCTACATTCCCCTGCCTTGTACCAATAGAATCCATATGTGGCCCCACTGTTAAGGAGGAAGAGGGTCTATGAGAGCCAAAGATAGAAACTGAAATCACACAGTCTTCAGAAGCTGTTGTTTTCTGATTTCCACTAAGTCACCCTCCCAATGGCCTTTGGTACTAAGTAGGTTTCAAAAGACTTAGTGAAATAATCTCCAAAATAAAATGACATTTTACATAACAGTACTCTGAGCACCTTCAGGGTAAACTTTGTTTCCTCTTGTGTGTTATTTTTAGCAAAAGATACATCCTTTTATTTCCTTTTCAATTTCTTTCTTTGGGTATGCTGACTCCACTTTGATCTTTTATTTTTGCTTAGCTATGAGATAGCAAATGAATTTAAATCTGAATATACTGCTTTCTCTACAATTTCTAAAATAAGGTTCAGAAAAGAAAGATTGCAAAATAATGTGACTATGTTTCATATTTTCCCTCTATTTCAGAATGAATCTTTGTTTCCCAAATTTTAGGTGTATGGATTATCTTTGATCTTCTAATGTCTGTGTGACCGTGGAAATATTATTCAACCTTTCTGAATCATGATTTTCTTACATGAAAGAAAATGTAAAGTCTTTATCACATCTATGTTCCAGTTTTTGCTAAAGAATTAAATTACTTTATAAGAGCAAATTTTTATTCATACTATAAAAAGGCTCTATAGATACACAATGAAAGTCACCAAACCCACCATAGACACACACACATTCACACACTCATACCGGCTATGCTTGCTGCAAATAGTTAATTCTGGTTTAGACTTTTAACTTAATATCATGCAAATGTTAGCTCAGTAGGAATGCAAGACTAGGTAGTCCTGGAACACGTGAACCCTTCTGCTATTACACAGAGGGGCCATTAAGAGGTAGAACATCTGGGCCAGAAAAGACTGTTCTGAATTTAGGGACTATACTAACATTAAAATGACTATCTTGATTTCTCCTCCCTGTGAAACATGCTTTTTTATAAGAGAAAGGATGCAGATTGCAAGGATACTAACTCACTGTTTTTCCAGACTTCAGATTCTGAATAGGGCTTCATTTTAAGATTTAGTTCCTATTTTTGTTGATTGCTTTCTATAGTGACAGCATGAACCAAATCCAGGTCTTAGTACAAAGGGGTAGACAACAAACATAAAGAACATAGACTCTGTACAGCATCTTTAAATCTTACTGACTTGGTTAGTAAGAATCTACAGAAAACTGAACAGCCAACATAATAAGTCACAATGAAAATATGGAATTTTCCAATGTTTGTAGTCACATCTGTTTCCATGATTTTACTTGTGGGGAAGCAGGGATTAGAGGATGTGGCCACCATTTCCCAGGTTCCTGGTGAACAGGACAGATTAGATACCCTTTATTTATTATATATAGTGTAGTATTTTCACTAACTTGGGGGTCACTTGAGGAGCTGTAGGTTGTGTAATTTAAAATTCAGAAAGGACATATCATTGATGCCAAGCTAGAAAGAAATGAGGGAAGCAGTAAATGCATGACTCACAGAAGCCAAAATGATGACTGACCAGCAGAGGTGTATGGTAAGAGGTGGCTGAGTTGGGTGTTAAAACAGACTGAAAGCCTAGGGAATAAATTATGTGAGACTAACATATAGTAAAACATCAGAAACCAGGTAGATGTCAGAGGAATGTAGAGGAAAGCAGATGTAGCCCCAAGAAGACATATGCCCAGAAAAGCATCAAGAAGATCTTCAGACTCACAATGATCTGATGCAAGTAATCAATATCATACCTACGCATAGCCCTAACCTTAGAGGAGGAAGAGATCATTTATTATTGAGTCACTTATAAGTGACAATGGCCCAGATTCAGATTTCCTCCAATAGTGTATCCCATCCACCATGGTAGAGGCTTCAGAAAGTGGTATATAGTACCATAACAAGAAATCAATTTTGATTTTATTTTCAATTAAATTCAGAAAATCACTGAGATACTGTCTAATGACATTCTGCACTTTCAGGTTGGTGGAAATGAAGAGTCCCTTTGTACATTTCAAATTAATTCATGTTATTGTCAAAAGTGATAAGTATTATGTCAAACACAAGTGGGAAGTAAAGGATTTTAGGAAGAATAAAGATAACCCCAAATCATTTGGCTTCTGTCTTTCAACATTAAGACTCTCCAGAATTACAGTTGTAATTAGTCAATCAACCTTCTGCCATCATTTAACACAGGTGTAATATTTTTTTCAGTCACAAGAACATGACCTGCTAATTGATAAGATCCTTATCTATTAAAATCCAGTTTAAAGACCATTTGTGGTGGATTTTTCTTCAAGTCATCTGTAGAACACTTGCAATGCCAAAACATTGACCAGTCAAAGAAATAAAATTAATCTAAGTAGAAATAAAGGAGAAAATTGGAGACAATCTCAGTGCAAGTTAAAATACAGCACAATGTTAGTTAGGGGTTAATTAGTTCAAGTGTTATTAAAGGGAAAGTATCACATTGAGTGTGACTTACCTCCAAGTATTCCAATGCAGGTGGCCCCTAGTGGGCCCTTTAGGAATAGAGCCTATTGTGGGTTAGTGAAGTGATTGAAAACACTGTCTCCAGTAGGAATTCCTGCTAGATGGCGTACACTGTCCCCAACAGGCATTATGGATATTCTGAAGCAAATGAGTTTTTATGAGATTGGGTTTTGTAGTGAATATCCAGCCCCAATTCTGGCTCTTTTGGCAGATGAGTTCATCCTGTTTCCCATACCACATTAAAATGCAGGCATAACAGTGCTTACCAATGCACAGTAGGTGGACCATTTGACCTTGAACTTTCAGTTTTAAGTGGAAAAAAATCTGTTTTCATAATATGATACTCATCTTCTGTTATTTTATTATAGCAACTGAGTATAGCATAATACAAATTTATGCCAATATTTACACAGAAACTGAAGAAAGGTCTCAAAAAAAGCAGTTTAAGTCTGCTTCAAGAACCTAAAAATGAATTAACATAAGCAAAATCAAGAGAAAGAAGAAACAAATAAAGATTAAATAGAAAGAAGTACATTACAAAATCATTTTAATAGTGAAAATAAAAGCAGATTTTTAAAATATAAATGAAATCTATAATACCTTATTATAATAACAACAAATGAATAAAGGTTGTACTAAATTCCAAGATGAAGCAGTAAGTATTAACAATGCACTCACTGACTGATGCTAGGGTGGAGGGTCACTCTGTAAACTGGTGGCTGGGCCTGATTTCTGAGGACAATGTCTACACAGCTCATTGAACATAAAGAACTGGTGCATTCACAGAGCCTTAACCCCTATGTTCTGGTCTCTGTGTTGAAGGAAGATATGCTACAGGCTATCAGAAAAGAAATCTTGGCACAAACCCAGCCAGAAAACCTTTGACCTACAATCAGTCCTGCCTGCAATATGTGCTGGAACAATGGTGGCACAGAACTTGTAGTAATTAATGGTCAAACAATATCTGGTTTAACTTAAAGCCTACTCCATTAAGGGACCCCATGTCCTATATACTGCCTGAATGTCCAGGAACTTGAGACTGGGTACTCCAGATACCTAGGTAAACCAAACACAACAAACAAAAAAATGAATGAAATGATTCTCATGGATAGTCTGCTATACTCATGGATTCATGTTTTATCCAGTCATCATCAAAGAGTCTTTTTCTGGCAACAGACAGGAATGGAAGCAGAGACCCACAGTCAGACAATATGCAGAGAGAGGGTCTAAATTTGAGGTATCAATCAGGTCCTTCTCCTCAGCACTTGGGGATCCATGAGGAAGACAGGGAGGAGAGATTGTAAGAGTCAGAGAGGATGGAGGACATCAGGAGAACATGACCCAATTAATCAACTCACAAGGATTCATATGGGCATACTGAATCAGCAAGCATGGCGTCTACAGCAAGTTCTCTACATATATGTTCTGGCTGTTACCTTGATGTTTTTGTGGACATCCTGGCAGTGGGAGTAGGTGTGTCTCTGACTTTTGCCTGCTCTTAGAGCTCTTTTCCTCTTATTGGATTGACTTGTCCAGGCTTAATATGAGGGCTTTGTTTCATCTTACTGTATCTTATTTTGTTCTTTTAGTTAATGTCTCTTGGGGGTCTGCTCCTTTTTGAAGGGAAATGAAGGAAAAGTTAATCTAGGGAAGAGTAAAGGTTGGGGGAGCTGGGAAAAGTGGAGGAAGGGAAGCTATTGTGTCACAGAAGAGTTGAGTTTTAATTTAAAAAATCCCCCAAAGGCATAAAAATCAGAATTAAGAACAATGCAAAACAAACAAATAAACAACAACAATAATAGTAAGGCACGAATCCCATAAGACTCAGAAAACATCAAGGAAGAAGAGACAGGAAGAATGTAAGATCTGCAGATGTGAAGGAGTGCTGCAAATCCTGTCTTCCAGACATGATGTGGCATGCGTTCGTGAAATCATGTTTTCATCCATTTACTTTACACATGTCATAACTGTTTTCTCCTATTTCATGGATTAAAAGTACTCTATTGATAATAACATTTTGTTTACAAAAATGTATAATTTTGATATAGTCTAATGTACTTATATTTTTCCTTTTGATGCATATGGTTTTGGTTTCTTTACAAGAATTATCCAAAATTAATCTCTTATTTTGTCTCACAACAGTTTTCTAGTCTTAGCTTTAACACTCATTTACATGTTCAGTTTATTATTAATTGATGGTTCATAGTATTAGGCAAGAAGCTCCCTTCTGTCTGCATAAGTTCATCTAGTTTCCCCAAACCCAGTGATTGAAAGTGTTTTCTTTCCCATTGAACTGTCTTTGCAACCTGGTTGAATATTATTTACAAATGTGGGTAATGATTTTTTTACTGGCAATTATTTTATTCTATGATTGTTTCTTTTGATGCCAACATCAAAAGTTTTCCTTCCTTTGATTTTAGGGTTAAGTATTGATATGACATGATTAAATCAATAACAAATGAATATGCAAGTAAAAATTATGTGGTGAGGCCAGGTCATATTCATTCCTATGGATAATATCGAAATCATGTTGTTGCTTTGATCTGCTGCTTTGTCCCACTGAATTTTCCCTTGGGGGCGGGAAATGTAGGAGTGGGGTCAACAGTTCAGACTGTGGGAGGCAGGCTGGGTGTTAACAAGCTTGGTTTATTTGAGGAAGGAGAAAGCCTCATATACAGCCCATCTTCCCTGTGAAGGGCAAGCATCAGCACTGGCATCAGGGCGCTCAGGTGGCTGGAAACTAATAATTATACATCTTGTCTCAAGTCACAGCAAGTGTTGCTGGGGCCTTCCTTGTCTGACCTTGTGGGAGGGTCCACCTGTATTTCTGTGTTTTGATTGGTTAAATAAAGACCTGCCTGGCTTATAGTTAGGTCAACCCTTAGGTGGGCGGAGTAGACAGAATGGAAGCTCTGGGAGGAGAAGAAGGAAGGGGCAGAAGCCCCAAGCCACCATCGCAAATGGATGCAGGTTAGACCTTTCCGGTAAGTCACCACGTGG
>JAQHUG010000467.1:731531-745693 GCA_028555095.1 Dicrostonyx torquatus | reverse complement strand
CTCTCCCCTAAATACAACATGACCTCTTTTGGCTCAATTTGGGGAAATTACATACCGCATACTCAAATAGCCAAGTTAGTCTGGTTTAGGCAAGGAAAGGACTGTGAACCGCCCCCCCCACACACACACAGGTACTTTGTGCCTGGGCAAATATCTCCCCATACCATGTAAATATAGCAAAATGTGAGAAGCCAAAGGGAAACAGTAATATTCAACTGACTGACAGGGGACATGGAAAAAGGAGAGTTCTTTAGAGGAAGGGATAAGAGGAAAAAGGAAAGAGATGGGTAAAATAAAGTAAAGATGTCAGAAAGGTCATAAGGAATCATACCTTTATCAACTATTTATCAAAGCTAAACTAACAAGAAAATCTATAATACTTGTAATTCTAGATGCATAATTATACATGCATAGTATAGTTTTAATGAATTTTTCTTATTTACTTTTGCAATACTCTCTAAGAACTAAAGACCATCTAGTATAAAACCCAATACCAAACATGAAAAGCTAGTGTAGGAGGTCCTTCTTTCTATGTGTTGCTTGTACTGGTTAATGAATAAAGAAACTGCCTTGGCCTGAGAGGTGCAGAACTTAGGTAGGCCAAGAAGACAGATCCGAATTCTGAGAAGAAGAAAGCAGAGTCAGAGAGCTGCCATGGAGCTGCCAGAGTCAGACATGTTGAATCTCTCCTGGTAAGCCACTGTCATGTGGTGTTATACAGATTAAAAGAAATGAGTTAAATTGAGATATGAGAGTTAGCCAATAAGAGGCTAGAGATAATGGACCAAGAAGTTATCTAATTAATACAGTCTCTGTGTGGTTATTTCAGGACTAAGCTAGCCAGGCAGCTGGGACGAACAAGTGGCCTTCCTTTGCAACAAAAAGCCCTCCTTTGACTGGTTGGTCAAGGTTGTCTATGAGATTCTCAAGATATACAGCCTATTATTAGTACCCTTTGTTGTTCCCAAGAGGTGGAAAAGTCCCTGGAAGTCTTATTACTGAAGACAATGCACAGTTCAAAAATAGGACCAAGAGATTCCAAAGCAGAACTGACCTTAATGTTCTCCCCTGAATGCTAGCTTTCGTGGTATTAGACGATACTACACATGCTTCCTAAGAGAGGCTACAGTGCTACCCAGTTACATTGTTTGTGAACTGCACAAATACCAGCCTGGTGCAATAATTCTAAGTGTTCAGTAGGAGCATGCATACCTTGGCATTAACAAACAGCTTGCTAATTAGACATATACCTACTCAACAAGGATATCATGCCTGAATCGGGAAATTCAGCTAACCACTCAGTGCTGGTGAAATCAGGAGTATTGGAGGAGAATCTACAACCACAAATTCACTGAACCAACATAATCACTAAAACCATGCCATAAGCATTTTTTTCTGAGACCCACCAGTAAGTTGTAGTCTTCTTCATTCATCAAGAAAACTACTCTTCGCAACAAACAGAAATAATTACAGAAAAACAAAATGAGTCAACATTTAAAGTTGTAGAGCCCAGTCCCAATAGATATATCTACAAAATACTATAACACATGAAGTTCAGGGAACACTGCAGAAAATGGAATGAAAAGATTGTAAGAACTAGATTATCAGGGAGTTTGATGAGAGATTGTGTCTCCTAATAATACCAGAAGTTGCAGCAATAAAGTCTTGCCAACATTATCAGAGATCTGCTTCCTTGAGATCCTCAGTCTTATTGGGTTAAGAATTAATAATAAACATCACAGTTTGAAGACCAAAATTTTCATTAGACTGACATTCATGACAAGTAACCTTACCTACTGTGAGTCTTAAATGATAAAAATAACAAAAAGAAAGAAAATTTCAAAAGGATAAATAACTTAAAATAAAAACGAGAAAAATACTAGAAATATTTTTTAAAGTTTCATTAAGAATTTTTAAGTTATTAATAAATTATTTTTCCCAAATTAATTACTGTTTCTCCTCCCTCCCTCCTCTCCTTCAAGATCCTCTCCCCCCAATCCTCTAATTCCCCCAATTTATGCATCCTCTTTTCTTTTCAGAAAAATGTCAGGCATCGCATGTGTATCAGCCAGCCATACATGCTGTCATACAGTTAGGCACTGCCTTTCCTATAGAGGCTGGACAAGGTAATCAGTAGGAGGAAAAGGTTCCAAGGCAGGTAATGGAGTCCGAGGTGGCCCCTGCTCTCACCATCTGGAGTCGGAAGAAGCTACCCAACTGTGACATATGTGAGAGTGCCTATGCCAGTCCCACTCAGGCTCTCTGGTTGACTGCTCAGTTTCTGTGAGCCCCGATACGCCTAAGTTAGTTGATACTGTGGCTTATCTTGTGCCGCTCTTGGCTCATCTGGCTCCCTTATTCTTTCCTCCACGCTTTCTTCCCCATGATTCCCCGAGGTTCACCTACCTAATGCTGTCTGTGGGTCTCTGCACCTGTTCCCACCATTTGCTGGATGAAGCCTCTCTAATGACAAATAGACTAGGCAAAAAAACATGAGTAAAGCACAATATTGTTAGGAATCATTTCATTGGCTTTGTTTTTTGCCAGTCATTTTTGTTCTCTGGGCTCTTCAGTCTCTGAGTACTGGCCCCGCAGGCAGTGTCATAGAGGACTCCTTTTTAAGGCATGGTTCTCAAATTGAACCAGTCATTGGTTGGTCACTCCCACAATTCCTGTTCAAATTACAGTTTGCAGGTTATATGGCTGGGTTGTAATTCAGTCCCTCCACTGAAGGTCTAGCCTGGTTACAGGAGATGAACAGATCTGTTCTCTGTTTGATGGACATCTAGGTTGCTTCCAGTTTCTGACTATTACAAGTAGAGCTGTTATGAACATAGTTGAGAAAGTTTCCTGGTTGTATGATCGAGCATCCCTTGGGTATATGCCCAGGAGTGGTATAGCTGGGTCTTCAGATAGATTAGTACCTGATTTTCTGAGATTTTTCTAAGTGACTACACAAATTCACACTCTCATCAGTAATGGAGGAGTGGACTGTGGTGTGTCCCTCTTGCTCTACATTCTCTCCACCATGAGCTGTCATTTGTGTATTTTATTCTAAATATTATGACAAGAAAAAGAGAAAATCTTAGTGTCATTTTGATTTGTATTTCCCTGATGGATAAAAATGTTGAACATTTGTTGAAGGACTACTCAACCTTTTAATATTCCTCTGTTAGAATTCTGTTTTGATTTGTATTCCATTTTTTACTTGGATTATTTGATTTTTTGATATCTAGTTTCCTGAATTTTTTTATATAGTTTGGAAGTTAGACTTTTGCCAAATAGGCATGGGTGGTAGTGTTGGTGGTGAAGATCTCTTCACATTCTGTACATGGCCTCTTTGTATGCCAGTGGCCTTTGCCTTACAGAAGCTTTTCACTTTCATGAAGTCCCATTTATTAATTGTTTATCTTAGTGCTTGCAAGACTTGTGCTCTGTTCAAAAAGTTGTCCCCTGCGACAATATATTCAAGATTATTCCCAAAGTTCTCTTCTATCTTGTTCAGTTATATCTGGTTTTATGTTGATGTCTTTGATCCATTTGGACTTGACTTTTGTGCAGGGCGATGAATACTTATCTATTTGCATTCATTTACTTGCCAAAATCCAGTTAGACCAGAATCATTTGTTTCAGATGATGATTTTTCCACTGTATAGTTCTTCATTTGTTATCAAAAATCTGGTTTCTTTAGACATTTAGATTTATGTGTCAGTCTTTCATTTTGTTTCATTGATCAAGCTGTTTGTTTTCATGCCAATACTATTCTGTTTTTATTCCCATTGTTCTGAAGTACAGTTTGAAATCGGGGATGGTGATATCTCCAGAATTTTTTTTTTTACTGTACAAGATCATTTCAGCTGTCCTGGGTTTTATGATATTGTTATTCCATATGAAAGTGAATATTGTTCTTTCAAGTTCTGTAATAAATTGTGTTGGAATAGTAATGGGAATTGCTTTGAATATGTGGCTTGCATCAAGCAAGACAGTCATTTTTACTATGTAAATTCTATTAATCCAGGACCCTGTGAAAACTCCATATTTTGATACCTTCTTCAATTTCTTTCTTCAGTCACTTGAAGTTCTTGCCATACAGATCTTTTACTTGTATTGTTATAGTTACAATACATATTTTATAAATATTCATCACTATTATAAAGGGTACATTTCCCAATTTCTTTCTCTTCCTATTTATCATTTTTATATTCATAGAGGTATTGATTATTATTATTTAAGTTTGTATCCGATCAGTTTGTTGAAAATGTTAATCAGGTGTAAAGGTTCACTGGTAGAATTTTAGGGTGACTTATGTAAAATACCATATCATCTACTATTAGTAATACTTTGGCTTCTTCCCTTCCAATTACTATCCCCTTGATCTCCTTAAGTTTTCTTATTGCTCTAGATAAAATTAATACAATTCAAGTACAAACTCTACTACAATACAAATCAAGTACAATATTGAAGAGATATGGAGAGAGTGTTCAGCCTCGTATTTGATTTTAGTGGAATTGCTGTAAGTTTCTCTCAATTTAACTTGATGTTGGTGATTAGCTTGCTATATATTTCCTTTATTATGTTTAGGTAGGTTCTTTGTATCCCTTATATCTCCAAGACTTCTGACATGAGGGGGTACTGGATTTTACCAAAGGCTTTTTTTTAGCATTTAGTGAAATGATCTTGTTATTTTTTTCTTTCAGTTTGTTTATATGATGAATTACATGACAGGTATTTTATTTATTTATTTATTGTATGTTGAACTATCTTGCATCTCTGGGATAAAACCTACTTGAATATTTGTACATTTCTTTTAGATTTTCCAATTTTTGTGTAGTACAGATTTTGAACTATGAATTAATGATTCTTTAGATTTCCTTGATATCTGTTCTTATGTCTCCCTATCTGTTTTTGATTTTGCTAGTTTGGATATTCTCTCTCTGCTTTTTGATAGTTTGGATAAAGGTTGGTCTATCTTGTTGATTTTTTAAAGGACCAATTATTTGTTTCATTGATTGAGCTGTTCTATTTGTTTCCATTTTGTTGGTTTCTGCCCATAGTTTTCTTTTTCTTTCTTTAATTTGGAATTGTACTCATTTTATGTTATTGTCACCACTTAGTATTTTTTCAAATTATCATATAGCATTATCTTAAGTTAGGCCTCTTACTTTCAAATTTTAAAACTAATTTTGATAACAATTTCTGGTAGTATTCTTATACAGGACTTGTGCTTTTTTCTTTTTGAAAACTTATTTATTTACATTACATACCAAACACAGTTTTCTTTCCTTCCTCTCCTTCATTTCCTTCCCCACCTTCCTTCTACTCCTCCCCCATTCCACTCCTCCTCTGTCTCTATTCAGAAGGGATAAGGTCTCCTTTGTGAGTAAAGAAAGCATGAAATGTTAAAAGGAGGCAGAAGCAAGCCCATCTTACCTGCATTAAGACTCAGCAAAGCATCCCACAATAGGGAATAGGTTCCAAAGAGTCAGCTCATGAATCAGGGACAGATCCTAGCCCCACTGTTTGGAACCCCACAAAAGACCAAGCTATACAACTGTCACTCACATTCTGTCCTTAGTTTTATTATTTCCTGCCATCTATTTCTCTTGTGTGTGTGTCTATTTCTTTTTGTTCTAGAGATTTTAGGTGTGTGTTAAGTAGCTAGTATGAGACCACTACAAATTTTATATAAAGGCACTTAGTACTGTGAAACTTTCCATTTAGCACTGCTTTCATTATCACCCATTAGTTTGGGTATGTTGTGCAAGACATCTGCATTCTGCCTTTTACAGACTACTGAGAGGTTGGTTGTAATTCTAATAGGTCTTCCTTTACATGTTAGTCGCCCTTTTTACTTTGCTTTCAATATTTTTATATTCTTTTCTATGTTTCATTAGATGGTTGGTTCTCTGAGAAGGTACAGTCAAAAATCTACATTTGCCAGAAGAAAAATAAGGAAGTAGAAAGGCCAAACACAAGCCCCTCCTTTACTTTTTTAAAGGGAGGTTTGAGACAGAATTTCTCTTTGTATCTCTGGCTATTGTGGAACTTGTTCTGTAGACCAGGCTAGCCTCGAACTTACAAAGATCTGCCTCTATCTCTTAAATGCTGGAATTAAAGACATGCACAACCACCATTCAGGTAAAATCATGTCCTCTTAAGGAGTTTTTAGCAATGAAATTATTTTTAACAAGTTTTTACTAACACACTTCCCATCCTTTCTTCTAGGTACATAGATTGTGAGTAGTTGTGACTCAAAAATTATGAAAGCCTTGGGGTGTAGTTCAGTTGATATTATGTTTACCTAGCATGGATAAAGCCCTATGTTAATTTTCAAGCACCACACAAAATGGATATGGTGTCATATGCCCCAAGTTACAAAATGTAAGACATGGAAGATGAGGAAAAGGATGTTATACAACCTACCTCAAGACCCAGCAATACCACTTTTGGAATCCAAAGGATGCTCAATCATACCACAAGGACATGTGCTCAACTATGTTCATAGCAACATTGTTTGCCAAAGCCAGAACCTGGAAACAACCTAAATGCCTCTCAACCAAAGAATGGATAAGGAAAATGTGGTACATTTACACAATAGAGTACTACACAGCAGGAAAAAATAATGACATCTTGAAATTTGTGGGCAAATGGATGGATCTAGAAAATATCATATTGAGTGAGGAAACCCAAACCCAGAAAGACAAATATCATATGTACACATTTATAAGTGGCTTTTAGACATAAAGCAAAATAAACCAGCCTGCAATTCACAATCCCAGAAAAACCTAGATGACAAAGAGGACTCTAAGAGAGACATACATGGTTCTAATCTACATGGGAAGTAGAAAAAGACAAGATCTCCTAAGAAAATTGACAGCATGAGGACCATTGAAGAGAGGGAGGGGTACAGAAAAAATTTATAGCTGAATAAAAACAATTTTTACAAAACAATAAACCGAAAAAAAGAGAGAAAAAGGACGTTATAAATTGTTCTGAGCTACATAGGAAGTTTTGGCCCAGTTTGGAATCAAAAAGAAAGAACGAAAGGGAGGAAGGGAAGGAGGGAGGGAGGGAGGATGGAAGGAAGGAAGGAAGGAAGGAAGGAAGGAAGGAAGGAAGGAAGGAAGGAAGGAGGGAAGGGAGGGTTCTAGCAAAGGAGAGCAGTTAGGAGTAAAGAAAAAAAGAGGAAAGAAGGAAAAGGAAGGGGGGAAAGGACGGGCAAAAGAGAGAGAAGTAAAGAAGAAGGAAGGGAAGGAAGAGGAAGCAAGGAAAAAAGGAAGAATGAGAAAGGGCAGGAGAAAATGACAGAAGGAGAAGAACATTTAATATTCACGTGGTGGTGTTTGCTTGCCTGGCACTGCTCAGCACTCTATGAATTGAGAAACAGACACACCAGCTTCAAGGTGGCCTTGTTGTCTGGGTTCCTGATGGGATCTTGTCAACTGTCTTTGGTCATACAGTATAATAGGAAATAGCCATTTGATTTTTGTTAAGCCCTTCAGATTTGGAGGTTTTATTTTTATCACAGCTTAATTTAGACTAACGGGATTATACATTATTCTCTGTCACCTTTTCATTATTAAAAGAGAAAACTCACAGCATTACCCAGTCTTAGGTGCCAGTTTCCCTCAGAGAGATTGTTCATCTTGTGGTAAGAAAATTCTTTTCAAGCTTAGAGAATGAAATAAAGAAGCCAACCAGAAACGGCCTCATGGAGGCATAGTTAATGAATACCATGGAGTGCTTGAGTTTGAAAAAAAGTCTCTTGTGAAGTGCTTGGGCATTTTAACCACCCACACACACACATATATGTTGTATTTATAGCAACAGTCAACCTGTAGCCATTGCTTTGTTCCATGAGCATGGAACCCCTCTTCTTTGCATTTAATAATGAAGAAAATATTAGACTGAGGGGTGGATGAATTGGTAGAGTGCTTATCTCAGAAGTAGAATGACCTGGGTTCAGATCCTAGTACTCATACTAAAAGCATAAAAACAGGCAGGGCAGGGCAATGATCTGGAATCTCATGCTGGAGCAATAAACACAGGAGGATCATCAAAGGCCACAAGCCAGTTATCTTTCCTGAATTGGCAGGTCCTACATTCCGTGAAAGAATTTGTCTCAAAAGAAAATAATGTGGAAAAACATTGAGAACGAATACTGATGTTTTTAAGTATATACACACAGATGCAAATATGATTCTCATGTGAAAGACACTTTGTAGTCTTAGAAATGACTTTTCCCCATGACTTTGTTAATTTACTTAGTTATTTGATGAGAAGCAAATGGCAGATTATAAAATGAGAAGAGAATATTTTCACTAATACAATTCAACACAGAAAGACACCATTAAGATTGCAGTGCATGATTTGGGAGAGAGCTCAGGAACTAAAATACTTGACATGTAAGCATGGGAACTTGTGCTTAATTACCTAGTGCCCATGTAGAAAGGCTACTGTCTCAGGGTTACAATTGGTGTAAAGAGACAAGGACCACAGCAACTCTCACAAAGGAAAACATTTATTTTGAGTTGCTTAAAGATTCAGAGGGTTAGTCCATTACTCTCATAGTGGGAAATATGGTGACATACAGGCTGGCATGGTGTTGGAGAAGCAGTTGGAGTTTTCTACCTCTTTTTCCACAGAAAACAAGAAGGAGACTGAGTCTACACTGAGCTTAGTTTGAGCTTGACACCTCAGAGAACACCCCAGCAATGACACACTTCTTACAGCAATGCTACACATACTCTCACAAAGACACATATCCTAAAATGCTACCCTCTTTGAAGGCTTTCAAACCACCATATCTATATATACAAATCTCTTAGTTCAATCCTCAGCACCATATAAAATAAGCATGGTAACTGTAATCCCAGCACAAGGGAGGTATAGACAGGAGGATTCCTGAGCTTGCTTGACAGTCATTCTAGCTAAATTGGTGAGCCTTAGTACTATAAAAAGGGGGTCAAAAATACAGAATTTCCATAGAAGGAAATATTGAGATAGATGTGCTATATGGGGCGTGGAAAAACTAAAACATGGGCATTTAACTTGGGAGGAAAAAGGTAGAAGGAAGGAGGAAAATACCATGAAGGATGTGTGAAATATCCACAAAATATTGTTTTATTTTATTATTTCGTAATGCTATATCTATAGTTTGATTGAAATTGTAATACTTGGGCTACTAATGAGTTCCTGAGAGTCATAGACTATCTAACAAAACTCCAGTGTCAAACACATTAATCCTCCCTTTGAATTGTTGGTCACAGAAATGCATGTGACTCCTCAAATTATATAGAATACTGCCATTGCCGTTGGTTGTCTCGCAGACTCTCAAAATAAGATGTTATTGCTGAAGATTTCAGATCTACTTGAAGCTGCTCTAGAAGGCTCTTTCCTGAGGATGAGCTCTCATGGTCCCCAAGATACTGCTCCAGCTCTCAGAGTACCCAAAATTCCTGTGACAGCTCCCATAGAACCAAAAGGTGCTGTGCAAGCTCTCATAGTGCTGAAAAGTTCTCTCATAGTATGCAGAGGTACTGTGCCAGCTGCCAAAGGAGAGAGACAATCAGTACTCCTACCCATCTCTATAGCCTGTGAACAACAATAGTGACTAAGCTGGAAAAGTTGTCCCAAGCATACAATAGTTGCACTTATTTCATTTTATTTTCAAAGACAGAGTTTCTCTGTGTAGCCCTGTATTTTCTGGAACTTACTCTGTAGACCATGGTGGCCATGAACTCAGATACCTGCCTGCCTCTGCCTGCTGATTGTTGGGATTAAAATGTGAGTGACTACAGCCTGGAAGTCAGCCAACAACTGTATAATTGAACCTGAAATCTGCTCAATACCAGGAAAGAATTCATGCCTAGTATTACAAAGTTAGTCAATCATCTAAGGCTGCTGAGGTCAGGAGCCCTAGAGAAAAATCTTCTACTGCCCCTTTCCTAAATCAGTATAAATTTTAAATACATTCTCAATATTTACCCTAATAGCCAGAGATAAATGTAGTTTTCACTTCTCATCAAAGAAGGTTGTTTTTGCAGCAGGTGAAAACCATTATAGAAAGCTGAAACTTCTCAAAATTCTCAAAACTACTGATTGTGGGTTTTCCAGTTCTAACAGATATATATAGAACAGAAGGCTCGGGGAATATCACAGAAGAGATGGCATACACACTTCAAGAGTCTGGAAGCCACAGTGTCTTCAGGTATGACATAAAGGCTGGACCCATGAAATCTCAACAATATGATTGCCTAAATAAATCCTGAACAGTGATACCAGTTGACAAGCCAATATGGATGGAGGAAATCTCACATACTACCCCACCCCCAGATAAACATATAGGTAATTAACCCCAGGAAAGATAGGAAGAGTCAGTATCCTCCAGAAAGGAATTACCATGTAGGTTATCCAATTGCAAAAGGACAGCCCTAAACCCATATACACAGAAACAACACCAAATAAAATTGAGCAGGAGTGTGTATTTGTGTATAAAAATAATTATTAAAAAATTGAGGGTGAAAGGGAGCATGGGAAAAGTTTGAGGGGGAAGAGGAGGAGTGGAAGTGATATACATAGAATACTTACATGTAAAATTCTTGAATTTTTTTACTTGATAAAAGTGTAGAGAAAGATAAGGATGAAACCCAACATCAAGCTCTGGCCTTAACATCATCTACAATTACACTCACATACACATAAATGGTTTCAAATAGATACAAACACACACACACACACACACACACACACATTATACTATAACACTAAAGAGTTCAGGTTTCTCGTGTCAATGTAGATAATAAATTTTAATCTGAAGTCACTTGTTCATACTGGTAAATGTTTCACAATGAGGCAATGAGAAGAATAACATTGTGAACATGACCTTTTGTCAACTTCTCTGTTTTGTAAAAGACTGAGAAGTGATATTTCAAGGTAAAGGGGCATAGAGAGCAATAGGAAGGATTGTTAGAAATACACACAAGAGAGGAGGATGGTTGAAAATGCCAGCATCCTTGAGATTCTATTTTGAAGTCTGATTAGCATTTCTGATTCGCCTATATCCAGATGCCTTATTACATGATTTCATGTAAACACCTTGATACTTTCCTTAAGGCACTGTTGCTTTTTATTCTTCTTTGTCTTGTGATAACAAAGGTTATGGGACATCAATCCATTTCAGTCAATGACAGTTGGGGTGACTAGCCCTAGGGGCATAATGTACAATGAGCTCATTTTTATACTGTGACGCTTTAGTATTTAAGCTATATATGTTGTTAAGAATTACAGGTTAATAGTCTCTGGTGTTTATCATACATTTGTTTGTTAGGTTTTCTAGATGCACAAAGATGTACTCCATATAACTAGGTAATCTTCAAATGCTTCAAAGTTCTACAGTATATGGCATTTAAATATTTTAACAACCTACAATTCTGTTGACATGAGACACAGCTGCTCCTGGCAGTACCGATCATCTCCCAAGAGAATGATGGACACTGAAGACACTCCATATGGAGCCTGTTTTCTTCTTGGCAAAACTGGCCAATTGGGCAAAAACAACTGCCCTTGACTTGACTGCTGACAGTAAGCCCTCTGTTCAATCCAGACAAGAGGACACAGAGTAAAGCTACTGTCAAACCTTGCAAAGACAGCCAGGACAGTCTTTCAAGTTTTCCTTCTGAAGATGGTTTGTCAGATATTCTACGGCTATAGCCAAATTTGGATGCCATAACATTACAGAGAATGTACACATTGGGTGATTATCCTGGCAGCCAGCTGTCTCTGTCATTTCTTGCATTTTTGGAAGTTACTCTTTTGTACTGTCTGCTTACTCAGGTAATATTTTCTTCTCTCCCTCTCTTAGGTGGTCAGAGAATGAGCAAGGCTTGTGATTGGACCTCATCATCTCTGGGAGGAATGGCAGGACAATGGCAGCTGGATCAACAGCAGCACCTAACTTGTTCTATATTTATGATTCTGTTTTTCCTTTGTACCCCTTAATGCATTATTGACTAGATTTTGAGCTCTCGCTTCAATTCTTTTTTTTACTGTAATTTTACTTTCCTCTTCTTCTTTTTTCATTTATTTATTTTTAAAGCTAGGCTCCATATAGCTCAAGTTCCTCTTGTGAATGTTTTACAACTTGTCTACCTCTTTAAGCTCTCCTAAAGTCATCACTAGATTAAAATTTCTCTAACCTACTGATAAATACCCTTTTAATTGGTCAAATCCTAATATGTAACAAGCTGAATTATAATTACTTTTCACTATATTTATATATGAAATATATATTTATATCATATAATATATTCATGCATTATATATGGGCATTATTTTTACTTTTGCAGGATGCTATGATTCATTATTTTGGCCATGTACATACATAACAAGCATTCTATCCCATTTCCTAGGCATTGTTTCTATTTATAAAGCCACCTAGAATACAGAGTGATTGTACAAATGAAGGAATTGTGGTAGCTGTGTTCTAGCATGTGAGCAGAAATGAAATACACATATCAGCTATAGACCTGACACACTTCTTTCTCGTCCTGCTACTAGATATGAAGGGTGGATTCTCTTTGTGCTTTCCTTCCTTCAGCTGCCAAAGAAGTTGGTTCTCAGCTTTCATCTTTGACCTTCGGCAAGGACTTCCTGCCATGGGTCTCTTTCTTGCTCAGTAGTATTTGATAATTTGAAGCAAACAAGACAATGTCTCCAAGCCCTTGTTAACTTCACAGTTCCCATAGAATAAAAGTCATCCACAGATCATCTGGAATTGAAATGTCCTAAGTCCTGGCACTTCAATATGACACTCATGTATATGTTGGGCATTGATTTAAAAGCTTTGCCTAGATGAACTTTTAGTTCTTGCAGTGATACTTTGTGGATGTAATATTGCATTCCTGGGTTTACAGATGGAGACAAGTTTGTAAGAGAAAGCAAGTAACTTGTTTGAAGTTGCTATCAGAGTGTATAATGTGGATGCTTGCATATATTCTATGCACTAAGCCTATATAAAATATGCCAATCTTTCTAATGTGGGGCTATTCACTATGAGGGAGCCCTAACACTGTTTGTCACCAACAAAAAGCTATTGTCTGTCTAACTAGCATTTCTTAGCATTCTGGTCCTACACAGCACCACCCCTCTTTCTCAACCCTAAACTAATTACATTCATCATCATGCCTCTCATCACACACATTGAGTTACTGGACTAATTACACACTCCCAGCAAGCCGTACTATCACAAATCCAACCAAGCATCTCATTATCCGGCTTAGATTCATCTCATTGCTTGCAGGGCCACCATCTCATTACATTTTTTTTTAGAAACAGACACAGACACCTATGGCTCTGGACATTGGTGTCATTAGATTTGTTCTGTCATACCCCACTGTGCATCAGTTCCTGACAAACCATTAGTATACCTTCAAGAGGCACAACTAGCTAATTATAGTGCATCAAAAGAAGAAAAAAGAAGTAAGTAGTCAGAAGATATGCATCATGTTCTGTTTAAAAAGTTAATGATGTGTCTTATAATCTTTTATTAAAGACAAAATCATAGGAAGCTATCAAGCATGACAATAAAGTTTCTGTGTGGGGACTTCGTGCTCAACTTTATAAAAAAGAAAATACATACGTGTATAACATCTCAATTTAAGTGAAAAACAAAATTGATTCATAAATACAGAATGGGCTGGAAAGAAAATAAGAGCCAGAGGGAGGATTATACGTGCTGTGAAATGCTGTGTTCTGGCCTTTTAATAACTATTGAACTCATGAACTCACAATAACTGTGATTATCTGCATGAGATTTGCAAGCTCATACAATTGAGACCATAGGCATGGAATGTCTTTCTGTATATGCATTGCTTTTGTTGGTTAATGCATAAAGAAGCTGCTTTGACCTGTTGTATGGCAGAAAAGAGCTACGTGGAGAAAACTAAACTGAATGCTGGGAAAAAGAAAGCAGAGTCAGGGAAAAGCCATGTAATCACCTGCAGGAGACAGATTCACTGTAACCTTGTCATTAAGCCATAGCCTTGTGGCAATACACAGATTAATAGAAATAGGTTAATTTAAGATATAAGAATTAGCCAGAAATATGCTTAAACAATTGGCCAAACTGTATTAATACAGATCTCTCTCTCTCTCTCTCTCTC
>JAQHUG010000467.1:602467-621868 GCA_028555095.1 Dicrostonyx torquatus | reverse complement strand
GTAGAGATATGGCTCAGCTTGAGATCTTTAACTGGTCTTGCAGAGAACAAATTGTTCCGGGGCAGAATGAACATAAGGTAGCTCACATCTTCCATAACTCCAGTTCTTAATGCCACCGGGACAATTGTTGAGAAAGTCATTGTGTTGTGATAGATAATACAACATACACATACAAAACTTTGAAGAAAAATAAATTAAATGAAATATTTTCCTTAAGACTTTTCTTTATTAATTGTTAACATTATAAGCCAGAATTCATTTTTCTTTGAAACAGAATCTTTCTATGTAAAACAGACTTGCCATGCCTACATCCTAACAGACATATCTTGAACCTATACCAGGCAGGATCTAGAATGAGACCCCTTCTTTCTTACTTACACATGCCTTATTTTTATTTTAAATAAAATGTGTGAACCTTTAATCCTAGGTGCATGCTAGCATTTTCGAAACTCCCTTTCATTTTAAGCCATTTTATACTCATTTGAACTATTCCCTACCCAAATGATGTTTTGCTTTTCAAAGTTCTAATAAATATCACCTATCCAAGTGAAAGCAATTTCCTCTATTAGCCACAGAGGCTGGGAAACTGTGTCATCTTCTATCCTGGAAAGCACCAAAACTCATAACATATATTTTAAAAGAAATTCATGACGTTTAACTACATGAACTTTATTAAACTACATGATTTGAAATATACTAAAAATTTGATTTGTTAGACTTATGTTAAACTGAACAAGCACATAAACTTTACTGAATATGTAAATCAGTTTTGAAGTAAGTATTGCACTGACAGGGAGTGTAGATATTTTAAATTCATATACTTCTTACATAAATTATGTCTTAAGTTTAATGTGTTATTTTAAAAATACTTTTGGTAATTTCATGATGAGTATAATGTTTTTAGAATACAGTCTCACAGACACACATGCACAAACACACATCTGAACCTGCTACTATCTCTGGCTTAACCTGGATTTCTATCTACATCTTCCTTTCAACTTCATGTCTTTTTCTTTTTCCCCACTAAATCGAATTAGTGCTACTCATATGCACATGGCTGTATGGTGCCATCCGTAGGAGTATGGGCAACCTACAAGTTGACCCTGAAAAAAACTGGGTCTCTCTCCCTCTGGGGCTATCAATTGTCAGTAGTTTCAGACATGGAAGTGGAATCTTGTGAACTCTTTCTTTTTCTAAGCTTGGATATTAACCAACCTTATCTTATCCTGCAACGGCACTGACAAGTTTTATCCTGGCAACCACAGGGATAAGAAGGTTCATGATAAATGAAATTTCTTACCCAGCTGTGAACCTTGCTACTATAATTGATGTGGGATAACACCTTTGTATGTTGTGAATATGTTTTATTACCATTGGTCACTTTATAAAGAAGCTAATTTTGCCAATAGCCAGGCAAATAGAGCCAAGTGGGAGATCTAAACAGAGATACAAGGAAAAAGAAGGCAGGGTTGAGGGAGACACCACCAGCCACCAGGGAAGCAAGATGTGAGGTAACCAGCCACAAGCCTCATGGTAAAATATAGACTAGTAGAAATAGGTTAATTTAAATTTTAAGAACTAGTTAATAATAAGCCTGAGCTAACAGACCAAACAATTTGTAATTAATATTAAACTTTAGAATAGCTATTTAGGAAATGGTGAGCAGGCGAGAAACCTCTAATTACAATCAATAATTGATTTAATAGATTATAAGTATTGATACAATAGTAGCATGAATGTTAGATAATTAATTAAGTTTTCTAATTTGATTTAAAGCCTACTCCAGAGGAATAACAGATGCTTGGTTGTAAAGCTACCTAAGAAGCCAGGACTGAGAGGTCCTAGGCTCAACTACTCTATGCCACCTAAATATTGGTCTTCATACACACAGACAAGTGCAATTCACAGCCCTCATCAAAGGAGTCTCTTCATGCAGTGGATGGCAGCTAATGAATACAGAGACTCACACATGGTCCAATTGCAGAGAATATGGGACTGTGAAGTGCTTAGTCCTAAACAAGACTAATGGAAGAGGTGGCTAAAGATTATAAGGGCCAGAGGGCAGGGACTATTGCTGTGACATAATTTATTATTTGAATAATAGTAATAATGATAAACAGCTTTTATGGAACATCTAGTTATGTTTTCTTATTCTATACTGCAATGTATTATCTTTAAAATAACATAAAGGAAATTAGTTTTGAGATGCTGAATAAAGAGAAATATAGCTTATTTAACTGGGGCACAAATATTTCAAATCTAAATTCTGTGTGTGTAATTACGCAACTTCCACTGAGAAAACAGAACACTTACATGAACAGAAAGCAAAAATACATAATAGGCTATAAATTATTTAAAGAAGCAGTAATGAAATAGGTGTAATATTTTAAAAGCTTGCTTTACATTGCTTACAAGTGTTTTTCATATATATTTGTGAAACTTGCTATCTTTACCTTTTGAAGTTGCAGTTTAAAACATGCTACAAATATATGTGAATAAATGAATTTAGTCTGAATGTCAATATGTAAAATGTGTCATGATTCAATGTACCAAAATTTGATCCTAAGGAAAAAAGTATGGTAGTATTCTGAGGAAAATAAGATTAAAAACAAATTGAAGCTCTATTAAGTCTCATTAGGAGGGTTTAGAGAGAGAGTGTATGGATATTTCACCAAGGGCATTATTTCACCAAGAGCATTCCATAACTCACACTAGAGAAGCAAGGAGGAGACTCATGTGCCCAGCGCTCTAAGGTGGACTGAGAAGCTCTGGACAGGAAAGTTGATTTGACTGAACACACCTGTGGAATCTTCTGGTCAGGAGATCCACACACCAAACCTGGTGGCATCACCACTTCTAGACTACAGAGGAACTGAAGAGCAGATGGACTCTCCAAGCTTCAAAGTTGCCCCTTTGACATCCTATATGACCCCAATGTGCACACCACGTGCACACAGTCTGACGTCTATGGAGAAACTTACCATCGGTTGTTATGATTAAGGAACAATTCTGCTTCTGAAGATGCCTGTCTGACTTCTTGTATTTCCACATTACCCCTAGCAACCCATAGCGAACATTAAAAGTCTTCTTTCTTGTCCCATTAAGCTCCAAACCTGAAATGTTTCACAGACTTTGAGGGAAATAACTAGACAGCATTGTTACACCTGATTTCCAACACACACACAGTGAGTTGGAAGTGTTTGCTGCTCTGAGCTTCTTCATTGCCCACCAAATTCTCTCCCTTCAATCATTTATATGAAAATAGTATGCAGACTGCTATGAGTTTTGTTGTTGCTGTTTTATAAATGAGTATATTTGGAAAAAGCAATAGAAGGGACATGATATTTCTCTCTGCTAGAAACCGTGGACAAATCTTTATTCTACCATGTTCCATAGATTCAGAAAGAAATAAAGTTTTAAATAGTAAAATCATGATGATTTGTTATGATTAATTTAAAGAAAACATTTAAGTCTGGAAACATTTTTTCCTCAGAATTCCACCCACCTCATATGCTAGCCTTTACTTTTTAGCACCTTTTTCTGTCTGGTTTAACACAGGACCATTTTCCAGTGGACTTCATACTTCTCTAGCTCCATGTCCCCTTTTTCTTAGTCATCAATGAAGACTTATGTACCCTATTTAAAATGCAGAGAAGTAAATCCCTGAGGATGACAAAAATATGTTTCATTTCGATATAGACTGCATATAGAAACTTTAAATAGATGAGAAGAGGTTATCTAACATGTAAAATAATTTAATAAAAAGGAAAAAATCTTATAAATTTAATTTTTCCCAAAGACGATGGATTACCTGGTGAGATGAGACCTCCATATAAGGATGTGAGGTCTTCAGGTAGATAAATGTAACCACACTCAGTCACCAGAGAGAAAGACATGATGTCAGTCTCTACAAATCTACACAAGCCAGAAGATCTAAAAGGCCAAAGCAATCCTAGCAGAAAGCATGATGCTAGGGGTATTACAACTCCTGGTTTGAGATTATAGCAAACAAAACAAAAGTGCATCGGACCAGCACAGACACAAATGCATAAAGTAAGGAAGAGTACAGAATGCTTATGACAACATTGCCAGAAACACACATTAAGGAAAAGATACCTTATTTAACAATGACTCTAGGAAAACTGGTTATTTACATACAGACGGGTGAAATTAGATCATTATCTTACCATATACACAAATCTACTTAAAAATGGCTTACATGAACTGATATAAGACACATGTACTTGAAATTGCTCGAAGAAAACTTGTAAAACACCTCAAAAAAACTTACAGAGCTAGAATATCTTAAAGGAACTCCAACTCCAGAAGTTAAATTAATACCAATAATAGACAAACAGGGATGCACATTGTGAAAATCCTTCCTTACCGCAAAGAAACCATTTAGAGGAGTAAAGAGAAAGCCAGAGAACTGGAAAGAGTTCTTCCAGCCATATCCTATTCTGAGTATAATATGGAATATATAAAGAACTAAAAATAACCCAAAACAGAAAAATTAGGTCAATTAATAAACAAGTGAATAGATAAAAATAAAATATCACACATCTGGGAAATGGAAATTTTTACTGCATTAAGATTTCAAATCACCCCAGACAGAATGTGTTACATCAATAAAATCAATTAGCAAAAATGCTGAGGAGGATATGGAGATGGCATGAGCCCTGACAATGGAAATGTAAATCAAAAACCAAAGAAGTATCATGCAATGCATCTTCACCATTTTTGAGTATTGACCCAAAGAAATATAAATGACTATACCACAGAGATAGGGATAGTTGACATCCGTGTTACATATTGTTGCACGATTCAAAATAAAACAGTTATCCAACCAGCCTAAGAGGCTGTCAGTGGAAGATGTGGTTATGTGAACAGCTGCACTTTGATCATCCCTTCTACACCAATACCCCAAAGAGGAAATTTCCATAATTACAGAAAATTTGATCAAAGTAAAAATTATTATGGGAAATAAGTGAAATACATTGGATTCACAAAGACAATCACTGTTATCAGGAGAGGTAGCTTGTTTGTCCTGGCTGCCCAGCTAGCTTACATCCTAAATAACAACACAGAAACTGTATAATTAAATTACTGCTTGGCCCATTAGCTCTATCCTCTTATTGGCTCTCACATCTTGATTTAACCCATTTCTGTTAATCTGTATATCACCATGAGGTCGTGTCTTACTGGGAAAGATTCAGCATGTCTGACCTGGTGGCTCCATGGCGGCTCTCTGACTCTGTCCTTCTTTCCAGCATCCCGTTCTGTCTTCTCTGCCTACCTATGTTCTGCCCTAACAGGCCCAAAGCGGTTTCTTTATTCATTAGCCAATAAAAACAACACATGAACAGAAGAATCCCCTACACCAAATCACTGTTATGAATCTGTAGTAAGAATGTGTCTGAAAGCAGCAGAGGATCATGTGGGACTCTGTCTCGTAGGAAACAATTAGGTGCACAGGTGCATTGTACTCATATTCCAGTCATGGTCATGCATTCTCTCCTGGAGAGACTCTTTGAGGTCAAGAAACCTGAAAGGGCAAAGCAAAACAGCACACATACAAAATGTTGCAATGAAAACCATTATTTGGTATGCTATCTAATTAATAAATTAAAATAAATTGAAACTAAATACAAAGCAATTCATAATCATTGGGCAATATACAAAACAAAGCAAATATAAGAATAAGGAATAATCAGAACTCCACATATCTCCATTTAGAAGAATTTCCTTAATATGTAATCACCAATACTCTTGTGTCTACTGTTACATGCCTTCCCATCAGATTTTCACTGAACACTGGATCAACTGGCCTATGATGGAGGACAGTAAATATTTGTTTAATACCATTTTGTGAGAGTTCTCTTAATAGTCACAATTATTGGAAGAAAGAGAAAATTAATGTTGTATTGGATCACATAAGTGTGCTCTTGTGTGTTTCCAGCTCTCTGACAGAAAATCATAACCATTCTTTTGCACACCACTTTCATGAAAAGTTAATGGTGAGTTGATTTTTTTGTTTGCTTGTTTGTTTTTTCTTTTTATTGTTAAAAGAGAAATTTACATTTACTCACCTTGTCCCAGGCCCTCCCGCTCCCCCAGTATCCTTCCTCCCTCCTCCTGCTTCCCTAAGAGGGGGCAGGGTACCCTGCCCTGTGGGAAGCCCAAGGCCCTCCCCTCTCCATCCCGGCCTAAGAAGGTGTGCAACCATATAGACTAGGTTCCCCAAAAGCCAATATATGCAGAAGAGATAGGTCCCAATGCCATTATCATTGGTTTCTCAGTCAGTCCCCATTGGCAGCCACAGAGACTCTGGTTTGGTCATATGCTCATTCAGTCCTGGTCCAGCTGGATTTGATGAGCTCCCAAATAGATCAGGCACACTGTCTCAGTTGATGGGCCAGTCCCTCGCGGTCCTGACTTCCTTGCTCATCTTCTCCCACCTTCTGCTCATCAACTGCACCTTGGGAGTTCAGTCCTTTGTTCTGGTGTGGATGTGGGTCTCTGACTCTATCTCCATCCATCAGGTGAAATTTCTATGGTGATGATCAAGATATTCATCAATGTGACTATGGGACAAGGCTAGTTCAGGGACCCTCTCCTCTGCTGCCCAAATACCTAGTTGGGGACATCCCTGTGGACACCTGGGATCTCCTCTAGAGACAAGTCTCTTCCCAATCCTAAATCGACTCCCTTGATGTAGCTATCTTAATCCCTTCTCCAATAACCACCCTTCCTCCATCTCTACCCTCCCACTCCCCCAAACTCTCCCCAGTTCATCCCTTCTCCCTTCTCCCTCCCCCTCTTCCTTTTGCCCACTCCCCTACTTCCACCCCCATCCCCACTCCCGTGCTTCCTACTTTTGCTTGGCGATCTTGTTTGCTTCCAATTTCCAGGAGAATATATATATGTTTTTTCTTGGGTTCACCTTGCTATTTGGCTTCTCTAGGCTTGTGAGCTATGGTGAGTTGAGTTTAAAAGTGATTTTAGGTAGTGAAAACATCCTAAGATAAAGAATGAAAATAGATCCATGCCTATCACCATGCACAAAACTCAAGTCCACATGGATTAAAGACCTCAATATAAATCCAACCACAATGAATCTAATAGAAAAGAAAATGGGAAGTAGCCTGCAAGACATGGGCACAGGAGATCACTTCCTATGTAAAACCACAGTGGCACAGACAATAAGAGCAAAAATGAATAAATGGGACCCCCTGAATATCACCATAGAATCTTTGTCTGGCGATGTATGGAGATAGAGACAGAGATCCACATCAGAGCACTGAACTGAGCTCCCAAGGTCTGGTTGAAGATCAGAAGAAGGGAGAAAATTAGTAAGGAAGTCAGGACTGCGAAGGGTTGGTCCACCCATTAGACAGTGTGCCTGATCTAATGGGAGCTCACCAAATCCTGCTGGACTGGGACTGAACGAGCATGTGATCAAACCGGACTCTCTGAATGTGGCTGACAATGGGGGCAGCCTGAGAATCCATTGATAAGCACTGGGACTTCTTTCTACTGCATGTACTCGGTTTTTGGGACCCTAGTGTATTTGGATGCATACCTTCCTAGGCCTGTGTGTAGAAGGGATGTCCTTGGACTTCCCACAGGGCAAGGTACCCTGCCCTCTCTTAAGCCTGGAGGGGGAGGGAGGAGGATAAGTTGGGATAAGAGGGAGCGGAGGGAAATGGGAGGAGGGGGGAAGTGGAAATTTTTGAATGGAAAAATAAAAAAATAAAGAAAGAAAAAAGAAAATCTTTTCCAAAGTAACATATCCTTAGACTCAAATTTTGAAGTCAAGATACTTTAAATTTTTATGTTGGCTTAATTTACCAATCCCTAGAATCAAATGTTTTTAAGCAGTAAACTCTCTAACAGTCAAAAAATCCAAAGGAAACACAATAATGCACATAACCCAGACTCTCTGTATACTTTTCATCTTTACATGGCTTATTTTTTACTCTATTACTTTGTAATATTTATTTTATTATCTTTACTTCTTTATCTAGGACTGTCGGTACTCTTTTATATTACTTTTACTGTCTCTTTAAAGACTTTTAGTTTTTAAAACTATTTCTATCACTGCCTATACCCATTTTTTTCCTTAAGCCTACGTACATTTTTAAACACATTATGACCTGTCTAGAGTTTTATTTCTGTCTGAATCTGTCTTTAATGTTTAGTAATCACTTTTTGATCACTGTTTCGAACTGTTAAGCAGGCATGGCTAGGACCAGAGGAGACGCTTTGGCTGTTGGTTCCACTCTGCTTGGCTTTCCAACATGACAGAGGTCTGTTTACCACCACCTCTGGAATCCATGTTTACTAACCCAACTCCTGGAAGCAGTTGGCCCACACTGCCACCAAATAACTTAGAGCATGCTATCCACACAAGAGAAACACTGCTTGAAAAGACCAGTCAGAGAGCAATAAAGAATGCCTGATGTTCTTTTCTAGCCTCAGTGGACCCATGGACTCATGTAATTGCATATGTATATACATGTAGACATGGACAGATGTAAATCAAAAAACTTTCAAAATAAGAAGAGGGCATAAAGATGGCTCAGTGGTTAAGAAAATCGCCTTAACTTGCAAAAAGAAAACAAAACAAAATAACAATAACAAAAAATAGTTGAATTCCTAGCACCCTTGTCAAGAAGTTCATAGCCAGAGGTAACTCCAATTCCAGGGAACACAATGCATTCTTCTGGCTTCCAAGGAAGCAGACACATCATTGTGCATCTAAGTGCATGTAGGAAAGCACTTGTACACATAAAATAATAATAAATATTTTTTTAACTTTAAAATAAAAAGAGACAGAGAAAGAAAGGGTGGAAGGGAGAAAAAATTAAAAGAAAAATAAAAGAAAAAGAAAGAAGGAAGGAAGAAAGAAAGGCCATGCCACAGGTTCAAAGAAATAGGATTCTACACATTTTCAAGTTCTGAATAAAAGAAAATAAAAACAACTAAAATAGAAGCAAAATATATGCTGCTTGAGAAATTCATCCTGGAGACACAGGAGACACTTCCCATGCCTAGGCTGCTGACATTGGCAGCTGATTCAGTGAAAGAGTTAATATCCAAACCTTCATGGAACTACCTAAGTGTTTGGTAATACCCTTGTGAACGATGGCTGTACTTATTCAAAAGCAGTCACTGGACGGAAGAAAGCAATGTATCTGGTTTCTACAGCAATGTTGATGACCAAATTGAATCAAGCACCTAGCAAACGGATCAATAGTACAAGGAGTAGCTATTAATACACAGGAAACACCATTGCAGATGAAAAATAGCACCTCACAGGCTGCCTCTGACGTTCAAGTCCATCTATTTTGGCACAACCTTCAGACTGGATGTCTTGGAAGGATGGAGTTGTAATTTGGAGAGGGCGTAAAGCCTTCATGTACACGAATGTTGTAGAGACTAATTACCTCTCACAGATTTTAGATCCTTATTTATAAAATGGGACTGATTCCTCCTGCTGTGGCTTTGAACAGTGCAGCAGATCACCCGGGTAGCTGTGCTCAAGGAAGTACTACAAGATTCTCCTTTCTCATCAATCACTTGGATGTTCAATCCTATGTGACCAATTATTTTAAGAGTTATATAGACAATATATATTCATAAATACCCAGCACAACATCTAGAATATAGCAAGTACTAAATAAATGTTTATTAAATGAACTATTCTATAAATGAGTAAATGAATGAGTCACTAAGGGTCCATATGAGCTTTTAAGGCTGGGACGTAAAGCGAACTTGTTATGTAAATCTGGCTCTCCAGATTCCTCATTTCCTCGACATGCAACTGGAGCTGCGTTCTTGTGATGCTTACCTTTTACAGTTAACTTGGTACAATAAGGAGTCATCTATGGAGAGAGCCACAGTTGGTAACTTGTACATATCAAGTTGACCTCTGGTCTCTGATCCATATTTTATGTGGGATGGGGAGGACCCAGCACACTAGGGGAAGCATCAGCCTGAAGCAAATAAGCCTAGGTTATTTAAGAAGGCTAGCTGAGGATAAGTCAAGAAGTGAGTTAGAAAGTTTTCTGCATGGGTTCTGTTTCATCTCGTGCCTTGACTTTTCTTAGTGATGGACTGTGACCTGAAATGTAAGTCAAATAAACTCTTTCTTCACAGGAGCTGATTTTCGTCAGAGGGTTTTATCATAGTACCTGAAAAGCAAGCTAGAATAGCTATCAAACAAAAGGAACCAACCAGAAATTTTGCAACCAAAAGGCAGCGATTATAAGCATTTTCCTTGAAAGAATGATTTCTATATGTCAAGGGTTCCATATATAACTTAGTAATAATGACAATTAGAATAGAACTTAAGACATTTTGCCAAGTGTTACAGAAAGCACTTTATATAGGTGCTCTGTCAACATTTATGAGGAGGGCCGGGCGGTGGTGGTGCACGCCTTTAATCCCAGCACTCGGGAGGCAGAGGCAGGAGGATCTTTGTGAGTTCGAGACCAACCCGGTCTACAAGAGCTAGTTCCAGGACAGGCTCCAAAGCCACAGAGAAACCCTGTCTCGAAAAATAAAAAAAAAAAAAAACATTTATGAGGAGGTGTGAATAAGATAGAGTACCAATGACAAAACAAAGAAGATATTCTACTCAAGGAACCCATGAGTTTAGTAAGGGTGAGTCACAGAGCATGAATAACAAGCAAAAAAAGAAGCTGAATAACCCTGAGAAAAATACCTCTCTTCTTCCCATCAACCTTTAACTCTTAATTGCTATAGAGGTTTGCATGTGCGACATCCCCTTATATTCTGTGTTAGAACACTTGGCTCCCAGATGGTGGAACTGTTTGGGAAGTGGGAGCTAAAGAATAAATCTGCATAGGCTGTTTGATAAGTTAAATGACTACTCAGAGTGTAGAATGATGCTAATCTGATAGCCTAGTTACAATTTCTCTCTGGCTATTTTGAACCTTCTAAAGAGATATTCCTTGCTCACCTCTGTTCCTGGGAGGAGAATAACCTCATGGTCCCTTTGCCTCAGCAACCATTAAGTGTCATTAAAGCCTTTGGGTCTCCCAAGGTCCTCTATCTAGCATCCGGCAGTTGTCCATAAATTCTTGCATATGAACATGGCCTCAAGAGTCCTCCTCTGTAAAGAGAGCTTAATTGTCCAGTCTTGTATGGGCATCCTTTGAGAAACTGCAGCATTCCACAACAAGGTGCCCTAATGTATGATTTCCCAAAAATTTTACAATGTATGTGTTATGTCTGCCCACATGTCTTCCGTGAGATTCTTAATGTCAAGCATCAACGACATTGGTCCTCTCCTCTGGAGATCAGTTTTGATGCCACTTTCCTCAAGCTATCCAACATCCTTGTGAGCACAATCCCTCCCTTTAGAATGGCAGCATCTTTTCATGTGGCAAGATAGTGCTTCAGGTCCTCAACTATCAAATTTATCCCAATTCAAGACTTTTACACGGATGTGGTGAAGTATGGACTTCCTGTGCATTGGTGTTGTCTAGGAAGTTGAGCTCAGCAGCCTACAGCCTAGCCATTAAGAAGCTTTTCTCTCTTTGGTCTTTGTCTATTTCAGTGGCCACCTCCTCATCACCTGTTCCTCTCTAGCAATCTCTCATTCTTCTGTTTGGAGACACTGCTGCTATTCCCCGTCTCTGGGGGAGCAATAAACATCAATTTTCCTGTTGCCGAAATAAAATACCGCGGCAAAAGCAATTTTAAAAGAAAAGGTTTATTTTCACCTCTAGTTTGAAGATATCCTGTGCGTCATTGCCAAGATTGAAGTCAAAGCAGTGGGAAAAGGAAGCAGCTGGTTACATTGCTTTATAAATCAGGAAGAGAGTGAATAGGAAATAAGTCCAGGCTGATTAAACTGCAACATCCACCACCTCTCCCCATTACCTACGTCCTACAATAACATTCCGCCTCCTACAGACTATAATCTTCCACTGAGGTTACATCAGATATTTCTCTTTAAAGAAAATGAAGAACAGTTTATTCTGGAGCTAAATTTGAGTGACTATCTCCCAGAAACACAAATTCAGATCTCTAGAAATATAAGTGCATGTGCGGAAGAGGTTTCATGTAGTTTTTATAGTAACAGATAAAAGGAACATAAATCAAGGCATGTTAAAAATACATCACTGGAAATATTAGGTGGGCAAAAAAATCTTAACTAGAGGCCTTAGATGCTACATTATGGCATTTTTAGCCCTTCCTGTTGGTGAACACTATTGGGCTTAGTTGCAAAGTTGTAATTGTTTTCCATGATGTGTCTGATATGGAGGTGAGCAAGGAATATCTCTTTAGAAGGTTCAGTATAGCCAGAGAGTAATTGTAACTAGGCTACCAGATTAGCATCATTCTATGCTCTGAGTAGTCATTTAACTTATCAGTCAAACAGCCTATGCAGATTTATTCTTTAGTTCCCACTTCCCAAACAGTTCCACCATCTGGGAGCCAAGTGTTCTAACACAGAATATATGGGGATGTCGCACATGCAAACTTCTACAGCAAAGAGCCTATCAGTGTCCAGGGGTTTGAGAGCAACAAGAATTCACAGCCCATTTGTGCATGGCCCAAATACCTGGGGTGTTGTACACACCCAGTCCTCAAAGAGTGAATTGAGATTAATGACATGGACTTTCATGGGAGTATGCAAAGGAGAAACGGAATTTATTTCTAATTATTACAGAAAAGTGAGAAGTTGAGGGAAAGTGAGTAATTAAGGAAAAGTGACAGAATAAACATTCCTGAGAGTGGAAGGATTGCTAGAAAGAAAAAGAACATCAAATCTCATTGTCTATGAGTTTTAGAGGACCATGGAAGAAACTGGGCAAAGCTAAGATAATTTCTAATACATTTAGATAGTGCTACAAGCACTCACCAGGCAAGCCAATCAAAGGTCCACATACTCTATCCATCCCCCTTCACCAGACCAGGAGTTATCAAGTTGTGAGTAGTGACTCCTTTGTTGTCTGAAGGACCCTTTCCCAGGATAACCTAAGACCATTGGAAAACACAGTATCAAATTACAGTTTTGAAGTACCAATGAAATAATTTTATGGCTGAGGACCACCACAACCTGAGGAACTCTGTGAAAGGGTTGAGACTTTAGGAGTGTTGAAAACCACTTTCCTGGTTGCAGGGAGATGTTCATGAGCCATGCTTGAGCTGCCTACCCAGACTGGAGCAGCCAAAGTCACCATTTGTTCAGCCCTACCTTCTACTTTGATAGCTGCTTGTCTTGACAGTCTATTGGCTGCCAGTCTCTGGCTGATAATAGTATGTCCAACCTGTAACTCAGGTGATGTTGATTATCTTTGGTCTCATATTTACCTAACCATCTTGTGGTTTTATGTTGCACAACCACCAAATCATAAATGTAATCTTTCTTGGTAACCTTATATTTTGCTGCTTGTCTGTGATGGCCTGGGGTGGTCTCCTACAATAGAAGGACTCTTTTCACGTTGTCTCTAAAATCTAACTAAGTATCAAGAAAGACTATAAGGAAAACAGTGCCTTATTTGTTCCTCATGGGCTAATAGTGGGAATAAGAGTGGCACCAGTCTGGCATCCTTTGCTCAGAGCCCTATCCCTCCTTTCGTTCTTCCAGTTTTGTCACCTCATAAGCTGTAGGTCCTCTTATTCATCTTATGCAGTGTTCCAGACTTTGCTGTGCCAGTTCTTAGTCTCTCTTTTTAACACTTGGCTCCAAATGTGAAAAAACTTGAAGATTTTAATATGAGACCTTCCTTTATGCCTTTCCGCTTTATGCAAAAGGAGCTCCTCTATCACTGTTCCAAGCAATCATGTTTAGCCTGAGAATGCACCCATATTTGAGATTTGTGGCTAGGGAACTACAACTTCATTTGGTGTGTAAACTGTAAACAAACCTGAATCTGTGTCTGTAAGAAAGAGCTAAACCTCAGGCAATCATAGAACTTGCAATGTAGGCAGTGACAGGTTTCCACTTGTCTGATCACAGTGACCACATGACCAATGCCTCATGTTTGTGGAGCAAAGAAGGTGATGACTGAGCTGTAGGTGGCCATGTTTATTCTGTTCATCACTTCTCTTTTCTGTCTAGAAATCATTACGTCACACACTGTTGGTCACAGCATTCTAAACTTCTTCTGGGTCTCAGAGCTTCCTGAAACATCAATTTTTTTCTTAAACCCAATCTCTGACAAATTTAGTTCTTCTAAAGACATATTGTATATCTCATGAGTAAACTTCTTGAACTAAATATGTTCTATAATGTTAACTTAATAGATATTTTAGAATTTTAAATATGCTTGAGATTATAGTATTTACAAGATTTCTCCCTCCCCTTCTTCAAACATTTCCTGATTGCATATGTTGAATTGTGCTTGCATTTCAGGGATAAAGCTTACTTGTTTATGGTAACCTTTTATATGTATGAATGCATTTTTTGTAAGTATTTTATTGAAGATTTTTGAGTCTATGTTCACAAGGGATACTGGCCTGTTTTTCTTTCTGTGATTTTTGTTAATGTGTCATTAACTAGTTTTGGTAATAGAGTGGCTGCTGTGAGATTTCTCTCTGTATGCTGCAAATTTCATTAGTTAATAAAGAAGCTGCTTTGGGCCTATTGCAGCACAGAAAAGGAAAAGGTGGGCATTCCAAGCAAGTAGAAGAAGAGAAAGAAGGCAGAGCCAAAGAGAAGCCATGTAGCCATCAGAGGCATCACACGCCCAACACTGAACCCTAACTGATAAGGGTACAACCATGTGGCAACACACAGATTAATAGAAATGGGTTAATTTAAGATATAAGACCTAGTCAATACGAAGCATGAGCTAATAGGCCAAGCAATATTGCAATTAATAGTTTCTGTATGATTATTTTGGGTCTGGGTAACTGGGAAACAAACAAGCAACCTCTGTCAACAAGTGGTAACAATTTTCTATATCCTATAATGACTTTGAGAGTGTTCCTCCTGTTTCTCATCCTTTCTTTCTTCCTTCCTTCCTTTCTTTCCTTTTTCTTCCTTCCTTTATTCTAATATATATTTTAGATTTTCTTTGTCTGTCTGGTGAGTCTATCTGACCTTGGACATTTTCTTTTTAATCTGGAATGCTTCTTATTACTATTTCAATTTTTTCATTTGTTATTTTGTTGTTGTTTAGTTTCTTTAGTTCTTCTTGGTATAATTTTGGTGGTTTGGGAAATGTAAGCATTCATCCATTTCATTTGGTTTCCTAGATTTGGAGAGTACAGGTTTTAAAATAATCCCCTATAACATTCTGGCTATCTTTGGTGGTAGTTTTAATATTTATCTGTTTATTTTGAATTCTGTTAATTTGGGTCCCATATTTCTTATACCAGTGATCTGTCATTTTTTTTTATCTTTTCAACGAACTACCTTACAGATTTATTGAGTCTTTGTATTGTTTTCTTTGTTTCTATTTTATTGATTTCTGTCGCGATTTTAATACTTTTTGCTGTTGACTAGGTTTGGATGAGTCTATTCTTATTTTTCTAAATTTTTGAGTTGTTTCATTAAATCAACAATTTTACTCCTTCCGCTCCTTCAGCCAATAGCCTTTAAGATACCACCCATTGGAGTGTGGTCTCTTTCATTTTAAAATGTGGCAGTAGCCCTCCATTCACTCTCTTGCTTCCAGCTTCCTCAGACTGCTAGACTCACTGTTTCCTGTGGTTTTGGGACATTGATTTGTAAGTTTTTTCTTCTCCAATAAATAACCCCTTTTAATAATAATTTCCAAACTGGTGTGGGATTATTTTGCGCCTTTATCTGGCACCTCAACATTTAGTTTTAGAACCACCCCCTACTCCCCCCCATTCCTTGGCTAGGCTGCCTGCTGCAGGCTTGGCAGCTTGGCACAAACCCTCCCCCTGTCGAAACTCCGCAGCAGCTGTGTCATGACCCCTCCATCGCGTGGGAGCTGTGATCCCTGGTGGAGCAGCCTAGCCGTGCTGTTTTCTAGCCGCTGGAAGCTTCTGGGTTTCTGTTCCCTGTACCTAGACTTTAGATTTCTTGCTCTGTGTATGGAATTGATTTTGCTACATTTATCTTCTTGAGACTCACCCCCCCCGCCCCCCAGTTTCTTAACAAGTATTTTACCACAGGATCTATCCTGACACCTTTCCATCGATTCCAATCAAGACTCGGAAACAGTGCCATCTGCTGGTTAACAGTTAAAATGGCAGGTTTTGTTTTTAATGGGACTCTAGCCACGATTTTTGCTGCCACTATGGAAGAAATCACACAAGGCCTCTATGACTTTAGGTACCTCAATTTACTGGTTATTAGGTCTCAGTTTTCTTTTCCATATTGTAATTATGGAAGTATATGACATTAATTGATAGGATTAATACCATGATAGGCAAAATTGACTCCACATCTAAGGGTACTAGGAAGTTACCTGAGGAGGTGCAGGCTGTTGAATTTGACTTTCAGAAGTTATCCCAGAATTTTGATAAGGTAACATAACAGAGTTTACCTCCAGGATGGCAACTTACATGATATTCGGGGATGAGAAGACACAAGGGCAGGCTACAATGCCACCAACAGCTGTCAGAACTGGTTTACCCAGGGTTTTAGTGACATACCCTGTAATTTATTCTAACAAAGCATCAACTTCTAAAGGCTAAAAGGGAGCGAAAGAAGCTAGATGGATGCCAGTAGGAATGAATGACCTAAAGAAAATTAAGCAAGCAGTTGTTAATTATGACTTGCACTCTATATTTGATAAGGAAATGATAAGAACTTGGGCTTCTAATGTCAGAGATATACCCAATGATTTCTGACTGTATTGGGCCAGGAGGTCAAAAAGGAAAGCTAAGGCCATATGGAGCTGGTATTGCAATAAATTTTTGGGGCTGTGACCTGCTACAGCAATGAAATACACAGATTAACATTCCTGCAGTCCCAGGAACTCATAATTCTGTGAAGGATGTAATAAGGTACTATGTATGAAGGTCATCAGCCATTCAGGTTGTATAAGAACATAAAGCAACTAACAACCCTTTAGAGGTACCAAGAGCCCTACCTTTAAAATGGCTAACTGTGAAGCCAATATGGGTTAAGCAATGGCCTCTAGCTGAAGATAAATTGCAGGCTTTAGAACAATTAGTACTGGAACAATTAGATGCTCGACATATTGAGGAGTCAACTAGCCCTTGGAATTCTCCTGTGTTCGTTGTAAAAAAGAAATCTGGCAAATGGAGAATGGTGACAGATCTAAGGGCTGTCAACAAGGTAATTCAACCTATGGGCCCTCTACAGTCTGGAATTTCTTTGCCTTCTCTGTTACCCAAATTATGGCCTATCATAGTTATTGATTTAAATGATGGCTTCTTCACTATACCTTTACAAGAAAAAGATAGAGAAAAAATTGCCTTCACAATGGAGATACCAGTGGACTATCTTCCCACAGGGAATGCTCAATAGCCCTAGCTTGTGTCAATACTTTGTAAGTCAGCCATTGGAAATAATATGTAATTGATTCCCTAAGTCTATAATTTACCATTAAATGGATGACATTTTGCTATCCGATTCAAACATAGATACTTTAGAAAGAATGTTTGAGGAAATAAAGATAATTTTGCCTAAATGGGGATCATAAATTGTTCCTGAAAAGACTCAAAGAGGAGATTCTGTTAATTATCCAGGTTATAGAATAGGTTTAGAGAAAATTAGGACACAAAAGGCACAAATTAGGAGAGACCGGTTATGAACTCTTAATGACTTTCAGATTGTTAGGAGACATTTCCAGTCTACAACCAGCTGTTGGGATCACACCTGATCTAGTAATTCATTTAATAAAACCTTAGATTGTGACAACAATTTGAATCATCCCAGAGAATTAACAACTGAAGCAGAAAAGGAACTGACGATAGTTGAGGAAAAATTACAGGAGGCACATGTGGATAGGGTAAATCCAAATCTTCATTGTACTGTAGTCATATTACCTTCCAGAATTTCTCCTATGGGTATTTTAATGCAGAGGGAAGATATTATTTTAGAATGGATCTTTTTACTACATAAACCAAGTAAAAAATTAAAAACTTATAGAAATGGCTTCTGAATTAATTATAAAAGGTAAACTGGGGCTTAGTCAACTAGCAGGTACGGACCCAGCAGAAATTATAGTACCTTTCAGTATTAATGAAATAAAGAAGTTATGGGAAGACAATGAACCATGGCAAAGGGCTTGTGCTAATTTTTTGAGAGAAATTAATAGCAACTATCCCCAAAACGGTAGACTTAACCTTATAAAGAGAACTTCTTGGATTCTTCCTCTAATTGTATGTGATGCTCCAATAACTGGAGCCTGTACATTTTATACTGATGCTAATAAATCAGGGAGTGTGGGTTACAAATCAGATGAATTCAGTAAGGTGGAACAAAACCCTTATACTTCTGTCCAGAAAGCAGAATTATATGCCATTCTTATGGTGCTAAGAGATTTTAAAGAGCCTCTTAATATAGTCACTGACTCACAATATGCAGAAAGAGTTATCTTGCATATTGAAACTGCTGAATTTATACCAGATGATACAGGATTTACTTCATTGTTTGTACAGGTACAAGACATAATCAGGAATAGGCTTTGTCCGATGTACGTAACACATACAATCTCATATGGATCTACCAGGTCCTCTAGCACAAACTAATGCAGAAATTGATCAATTATTGATTGGAAGCATGTTGCAGGCCTCAGAATTTCATAAAAAAAACATCATGTCAATAGCAAAGTTTTAATGAAAGAGTTTTCCATTACATGGCAACAAGCAAAAGAGATTATAAAGAGATGCCCTACTTGCTCTTTATATAGCCAAACACCACTACCTGCAGGGACTAGCCCTAAGGGTACTGAAAGAATTAAATCTGGCAGATGGATATGTTCCACTTTGCAGAATTTGGAAAACTAAAATATGTACATCATACCATTGACACTTATTCAGGCTTTCAATGGGCAACTGCTTTAAGCTCAAAAAGAGCTAATTCAGTAATCACAAATTTATTAGAAGTTATGGCCGTAATGGGTATACCTTCATAAATAAAAACAGATAATGGTTCAGCTTATGTCTCTAGGAAAATGAAACGATGTTTTCTTATTATAATATTAAGCATGTTACAGGTATATTATACAATCCTACGGGTCAAGCACTCATAGAAAGATCAAATCGAACTATGAAGGGTATGTTAAATAAACAGAAAGGAATGGAAAATGCCACCAGAAATAGATTACATAATGCCTTATTAACCTTGAATTGTCTTAACGCTAATTAGAAAAGAATAACAGCAATTGAGGGTTGGGTGAGGAATTTTATAAGCTCAGGGACCCTTTAAAAAAAAGGGGGGGGGGATTGATGGGATTAATAGATTGGTATTTG
>JAQHUG010000467.1:562037-595230 GCA_028555095.1 Dicrostonyx torquatus | reverse complement strand
GAGATGGAGGAGGGAGGGCCTTGGGCTTCCCATAGGGCAGGGATCCTGCACCATCTTAAGGAAGCAGGGGGAGGGCGGTGGGGTAGTGGGGGAGCAGGAGGGCTGGGAACAAGGGGAGTAAATGTAAATTTTTCTTTTACCGATAAAATAAATATTAAAAAAATACATTTCTACCTTTTAGCAAGATACTTATATATTGTTTATGTATTTACATTTGGAGGTCATTGTCCTCATTTATTGCACAGTTGTTTATTCTCTTAGTCTTTATGTTAGGTTTTAAGAATTGTAGATCAATAGTCATCTATATTTTTCATATTTACAGTTAGTCTAATCAGATTTTTTAGATACATAGAGATTATATTCTGTGTAAATCATCTTCAACCTCTTCAAAGAGCTGCAGAAAGTGGCATTTAATGTAACCTACAGTTCTATGATAGTGAGACAATCTCTCCTGGCAACACTGATCTATTCTGGAGAGATTGTTGAGTAGCAAAGACCCTCCACTTGGAACTTATCTTCATCTTGGCAAAACTGGCCTCTGGGCAAGGAACTGCCCATACCTCAACTACTGACAAAATACATAGTATCTGGAAATGAATAAGCAGAACTGTCAAATCTTGCCAACACAGGGTAAGGTGGTTCTGAAAAATTTCTTACCTTTAAAAATAATCTGTCAGTTATTCTAGGCCTTAGTCAAGGTTGGTTGCCTCAACACTGCAAACATGACTTTGGGTGATTGCCCAGGTAGCCAGTTGTCTCTGTGATTTGGTGCATAGTTTGGAAATTGCTTGATTGCACTTCCTAATTACTCAGGTAACATTATTTCCCTTCTCGGATATTCAATGGGTTGAAGACTAGATAAATATAGTTACTTTCCTCTCATGATTTAGCCAAGTTAGTTATTATACAAGACTTAAGCTAGTTAGAATAGGATATTTGTTTTTATTGTATATAATTTTGTAGTAGGTTTACAACTCTCTTACTTAAACAAAAGGGGGAGGTGCTTTGGGAACTCCTTCTGCTCCTTCATCCAATAGCCTTTAAGATACTAGCCCACTGGGGCGTGGTCTCTTTCATTTTAAAAAGTGGCAACAGCACTCCATTCACTGTCTTGCTTCCAGCTCCCATTCAGACTGCTAGACTCTCTTGCTTCCTGTTTTTAATGAGAGGACTGTGGTTTTGAGACATTGATCTGTAAGGTTTTTCCCCTACAATAAATAATCCCTTTTAATAATAATTTCCGAACTGGTGTGGGATTGTGTTGCAGCTTTAAGTCATTTATTTGTTCTCTTTCTGATTTTTTTTTGTATGTAGGCATGTCTTAATTAGAGTTTTCATTGCTATGAGGAGACAACATGATCATGATAGCTCTTATAAAATAAACATTTATTTCTGGTTACTTGTTTACAGTTCAGAGATTCAGTCCATTATCATCATAACAGGGAACATGAGAAACCACCACTTCCTAGATCCCATAAACTTTTAACAGTGTATTTAGTTTTACTTCAAAAGTCCCCATAGTCTATCATAGTCTCTACAATGTTTGAAATTCCAAAGTTTAAAGTGTTATCTGAGTTTCCTGAAATCTTTTAACTATAAATCACTGTAAAATAATAAAAGAAAAGATCACATACTTGCAACATATAATGGCACAAATTATATATAAAAATTCAAAAATGCAGGGAAGAGAGCATAGAGAGCAAATTCTGAACCAAAACAAAACCAAACTCCAATCAGGCAAACTCCAAACTCTGCCTGTCTGATGTCAAAACACATTCAGATCTTCAACTCTGTTGGCTTTTTTTTTCCTGCAACACACTTCTTTCTCTTGATCAGGCAAAGAAAGTCTACTGAGACACCAATGAACCACCACATGTGTGAATCTCAGAAGACACTTTGAATCTTGGCCTTTAACGTGTTTGTTGTTGAAACTATGACAGGCAATGAAGTCAGAGGGCTTTTGAAGTTGGACTGCATTCATTTTGCATGCATGATATTGTGATAAGCTTATGGCTGTCAGTGAGAGGAATGTGGTAGTTTGAATGTAGTAGGCCTTGTAATCTCATAGGAGTGGCACTATTAGGAGGTGTGATTTTGCTGGAGAGGGTATGGCCTTGGAGGAAGTGTGTTACTCTGGGGGCAGGAATTGAGTATCCTGTGCTCAGGATAATGCCAAGTGTGTCATTTGACTTCCTGTTGTCTGCAAGATGGAGGACTCCGAGCTACTACACCAGAACCACATCTGTCTGCATGCCACCATGCTTCCTGTCATGATGATAATGGACTGAACCTCTGAAACTGTAAGTGAGCCACCCCAATTAATGTTTTCTTTATAAAGGTTGTTGTTGTTCTGGTAGCTCTAAAAATTTCTCCTAATGGACTTTCAAAGTGCCATTTAGCTTTTATTGTGTCATCTTTTCAATTTCATTTTGTTCCAGTATTGTTTTTATTTTTTCTTGATTTCTTTTTTGACCTATGCATAATTCGTATCTGTGACTCTGTGTATTTTCCAGAGATTTGTCTGTTGTCAAGTTTAAGTTTCACTGTATTGTGGTCAGATAGATTACAAAGAGTTTTTGTGTTTGTAAACATTTGTTTCCCAAGGTGTGATCTATTTAGGGAAGCTTTTTTTTATGAGTAGTTTGTGCATTCTTTGGCTTTTGGGTGGGGTATACATCATCAAATAATTTTGGTATTTCTCTCCTTTTGGTCCAGATGACCTGTTGATTGGAGAAAGTGGGAAACTTTTAAAAATGACCTATTATTAATAGATTGATACTAATCTGTATTTTCAATTCTAGTAATACATGTCTATGAAATTTGGCACACTAGAGTTTGGTGCTTATATGTTTAAGATAGTAAAGTCTTCTTGCTTAACTGGTTCCTTAAATAGTATGAATTATACTTCTTTATCTCGTCTAATCAATTTTCCTTGAAATCTATTTAATTACAATATTGATGCCTGCTTACTTCCTGGTCCCATTGGGTTAGAGTACTTTTGTCTCTTCTTTTACTCTATGGTGGTGTATACCTTTAAAGCTAAATAAATGATTTTGTTTTTAATTCATTACATTAGCCTGTGTTTGTACTGGAAAATTGAGGCCATTGATATATAGTTTTTATTGAAATATTTGTTAATTGTAGTCATCATATTGTTGATGATTGGTGATGTTGTTTGTGTTCTCAGTGATATTTTATATTTTAATGGTTATGACTTCATATTTCTTTTCACAGATTTTCTGAAATAATGCTTTCTGTATGTCTTAGTTTTGGTTTGTTGGAGACAAAGATTCTTAGGCTATTTACTTTTCTTCCTCTTAAGCTATTTACTTTTCTTACTCTTTTAATTATGGAGTAGATTTCCTGGTATGTTAGTCTAGGCTGTCTATCATAGTATTTTAGGACTTAGAAGACATTGTTCCAGGCTTTCTCCTTTCAAAGTTTCCATTGGGAAATCCAATGTTATCTGATAGGTTTTCTTTTGTATGTGACTTGCTTTACTTCTGTTGTTGCTTTCCATATACATTCTTTGTTGTGTATACTTATTGTTTCTAGGAGGTTATATCCTGAATATTTCTTTTCTGGTCTTGTCTGTTTGTTGTTCTGAGTGCTTCTTGGATCTACACAGGAATACCTTTCCTTAGCTTGGTAAAGTTTTCTTCTATGATCTTGCTTAACCTCTGTCTGTGGGAGGCAGTCCTGATGTAGGCCCATATTGACCAACTCAGCTATAACCCAGGCCCACATCCAAGGCTTTAGACTTGACCCCAACATCTATCCCATCTATGACCTGCTGAAAAATGTCAACAGACTGGCCTAGTATAACCATCACCACAGGACCTCCATGATTTGTGGCGAGAGATAGATATCCAAGACGAGTTCCAGTGAGGGTCCAGTATTGATGGTGCACCAGAAGCCAGAGGCATTGGACCAGACAAACAACTTGTTTCAATAACATTTGTAAGTAAAGTTGTTTCTTCAAATGGGTAAACTGTGTGACACACTGAAGTTCCCAATGCTACTATAACAAAAGAATATATAATGGAGAGGCGGGAATAGGAGCAGAATGTTTTATTTCCCTTTTGTTTGAGAAGAAGGAGGCTATAAGTGTGGAAGGTGGACATGAAAGAACATGGAAATGAGTGGCGTTGAGGTGCATGATGTGAAATTCCCAAAGTGTCAATTAAAAAAAAACACATTAAAAATTATAAAAGAGTTAATTTGACTGAGCAGGTGATTGCAGCAGGGCAAGGGACTATTCATCCTTCAGGAGACTGAGTCCACATTAAGTCATGTCAAGTGTCCACCAGGACTAAGCAAACCTTTAATGAAACAATAGGCTTTTCCTTCCCAGACTTTCTTCCCTCATAGCCACAGCTTCTCATAGCCATAGTCAGCCTGCTTTTCTCAATTACTGATTAATGCACATTTTTTCTTCTTTTATTTCTGCCTCTCTTCTAAGTGTGTTTGCCTTAGCACTGCAGGTTTGAAAATCCCCACCCCTGCTATGCAGCTACTTAGCTACCCTGTGGCTGCCCTCCATGACCACTGAGCTCAAAGGGCATGGCTGCCACTTCCTCATCTGCATTTTCTTTAGCTAAGTAACTAGCTTGCTCATGCTGGGGGTTTTCTTTTATATGGTAACATTCTTTTGAGTTCATCCTTAAAATCTTTTAATAATGAGAGTAAGTACCCTGTCCTTGTTTGCCTTCTGTGCTGAGAGAAGCAAGATGACAAAAAGCAACTTAGGGAAAAAGGATTTATTGGCTTATATATCCCAGTCATGGTGAAGGAAGCCAAGGAGGGAGTTGGAAAGGGAACTGGAGCAGAAGTCATAAAGGAATACTGCTAACTTCTCTGCTTGGCCTGTTTTCTTACATAACCCAGGGACCACCCAGAGTGGGCTTAGTCTTGCCATGTCAATCATTAATAAGAAAAATACCCCACACACTTACCTGAAGGCCAATCAGATAGAGGGATCTTTTCAACGGGGGTTACTTCTTCCAGAGGCTGACAACAAACTAACTAGCACTTTGTTTTCTCAGATAATGTGGATTCTGGGGATTGAACTTAGGTAGTCATGTTCTGTTACACACGGTACCATTTTCATCCATGGATGACACGAATTTTTATCTTAACAAATGCCATAAAACATAAGCTACTAATATTTTAAATGTGTTAATTTCTTGACTTATACAGAAAAACATGTCAAGCTACGAACAGAAATTAGAATGATGTCTTTAATATCAACAAGTTTTAATATTAGTCTCTTAAACCACATGAAAAGTTAAATAGGGGATTTGGGACAGGGAGTGGTTCAGTGGTCAAAACACTTGCTGAGCAAGCAGCAAGCATGAAGACCCAAGTGTGGATCCCAGAACTCAGTCAAAAGATGAGATATGTGTTCAAATGAGTGACTGCTTCGAAGAATAAAATAGACTGTGATGGAGGAAGACTTCCCAGCATCAACTGTGGATCTCTCATGTTCATGCACACTACCTCAGACATGTGCCTATACATACATGAACAAACACATGTACATCACACAGAGACACACGAGAATAAAAGAAAACACACACACACATACACACTCACATTAGGGCTACATGTAATCTCCATATCAATAGCTGCCATGGTTGATTGTTCTGCTATTTCTCATGGAACTTTATTTCTTCATGTGGTCTTGAAATACTGCCTAGCAGCTTTCAGTTCCAACCTACGGAGCCTGTCTTCACATTTTCTAGAGCACAGAGATATGGTAATGAAATCCATTATCATTTATTTGTAAATATTTTCCTTTTCCTTCATTTTTGAAGGACTATTTGCTGGCTCCAGCAAAATCTTGTCAAGATTCTATTGTTTTCAGCAGTTTGTAGACACCAGTCTGCTGCCTTCTGCCTTCTGTATTTATGGTAAAAGATCAGTGAGAGCAGCTGAGGAGATGGCTTGGGGGTAAAGAGTACTTACTGGCCGGTTGTGGTGGCGCACGCCGGTAGGATTTGCTGAAGGAGGCAGAGGCAGGAGGATCACGAGTTCGAGGCCAGCCTGGGCTACACATTTTAGCCGGGCGGTGGTGGCGCACACCTTTAATCCCAGCACTCGGGAGGCAGAGGCAGGCAGATCTTTGTGAGTTCGAGACCAGCCTGGTCTACAAGAGCTAGTTCCAGAGCAGGCTCCAAAGCCACAGAGAAACCCTTTCTCAAAACAAACAAACAAACAAACAAAAAAAGAGTACTTATTGCAGAAGGCCAGGGTTCGATTCCCACCATGCACAGGATAGATCACAGCTGTCTACAATTTCAGCTCCAGAGGAATCCAATGCCTCTAGCTTCCCAACCCCCAGCACTCATGTGCACATACCAACAACAGACACACAGGCATACACATAATTTTTAAAAATAAAGATTTTTAAATCTCTGAAAAAGACAAAATCTGATAACTTTATTGAGAATTGTTTGCTCTTAAAACAGAACTCTGGGAAGAATTTAGAAGAGGATTAAAAACTCAGACTATCAGGGAAGCATTTGAAGACTAGTTGCTTATCTTTAATATACAGACCATTTGGAAACATGATTATGGAAGAATCTACATTCTGCATGAAGGAACTGTGTCTTGTATATGAGGGGATGTGTTTGCACATGTGGAATTTCTGCACTCACTGAAGTCTGTGTCTTTATTTGCATGAAGAAATCTAAGACTCACAAACCATTGGATTCTGAAACTTCCAGTTCTCTCCTACAATGTAGGAGACATTGGTGCCTTCCGTAGTACAAGTCTGTACCTTATAAATAATGAACAGGGACCTTGAAGTTGGATCCATTTCAAAGGCATTTGACTAAATAGCTTCTTTGCCCTGGTGAGGTGACATTTTTATAACATCTAAAACTGTCAGCCTGTGATGAACCCAAAATTAAACCAAAGGAAATGAACTGATATTTTACAAGTTAAAATCATGGTAACCTAGTTTACATTCTCTCACTCTGATTTGGTATGTATGTTGTGTCATTTGACATATGATAAACAATTAGTACTTAAATTTCTTTAAAAAGGGATGTGATTTCCAAATTTGCACAAAAGACCATCTTAGTTTTATTGTTATATGAATATGAGTGTAGCTTTAAAAGCAAAGATCAGAAATGTTACATTACACATTTTAAGTTTTAGTACACATTCAGTACTAATGTCTAAATATCACTATTTAAATAGCATTTGAAAATTGATGTGTGTGTGCACTCCCTGTGTATGCCCACTTAGGAAACCAGCTAGAAACTCAAGGCGGCTTACACAGCTACACACGGTCTCTCAAACTAAATCTTCTGTGGAAGTTTATTTAATAACCATGAATCTCCTAAACCATCGGATTTTAATATTTATTATTTTATGTGTATTTGTGTATTGCCTGTAATTATGTATACGCACCATGTGTATGTCTGGTGCCCCATGCTAGCCAGAAGAAAACATCTGGTCCCTGTGTTGGAGTTATTGTTAGCTGTGACCTGCTACATGGATGCTTGAAACTGAATCGCAGTCTTCTGCAGAAACTATCAGTGCACTTAACTGCTGAGCCAATGGTTAGTATTTTTATTTTTTATCACTTAAATCAAACACACAACAATTGTACACTATATAAACAGTTTGATCAACTTGATCACAAAGAAAATAAGTGGATACCTTCTTTTTATGAAAAACTGAAACAAAACAAGTAATACAAAATTTTCATTTTAGATCCTCAAGTTCATACCTTGGTAAGACATCATCCCTGTTCCCTTAGCCTTGATCTTTTGGACTGCATTGCAAATCAAAACATTTTAAAATATTTTAAATTGTTTACTTTTTAATATAATAATAATAGCTATTATTGTTGTGGTGGTGCTTACTATTAATATTATGCATCTAAAATGAGGAAGTATGTCACAGTGCACATGTGAAAGTCGGAGGATAACTTTGTGGAGTTGTTTCTCCCCTTCCGTCTTCATATGAGTTCTGGGGATGGAATTCATGTTCAAACCTCGGGTAACAAGGCACATTTACCTGCTGAGGCATCTACCCAGTCTCTCACTGATATTATATACTCTCTCTCTCTCTCTCTCTCTCTCTCACACACACACACACACACACACACACACACACACAAAAAAAAAATAAGGACCATTACGAACTGATTCTTTAGTATGTAACACTTTTAATGCTTCATTTATCTGATAAGCCATCACCATTGATTTCACCCTTCTAAAATGCTACCATACATTCTCAAAAAGGAATATTAGCTTATTTGGTGATTACTCTTTTAAATAAATGTGAGTTTTTGTTTTATTTTTCAACTTCAACACAAATATTTCTTTCCATTGCATATATGTGTAAGCATTGTTCTCAGGGACAATGCAAAGAATAATCAAGCCCTGTGTTATTCTATATTCATAGCAATTCTAAATTGTCATCCAGTTTCACACCTATTTATACCTTACAGATGGTGACAGAATTGTCAGTTTGCTAAGGAACACACTAAGACTGTGTGTTCTGATATATGAAGATAGTTCTGCTTGACCTGATTTATCTGGTGGTTATTAACAAAGAAAACCGTATTTTATATGCATTTTGTTCACACTATCTTAAGAGTGGCCTCTTTACATTCTGGTTAGCCACTTCCCTAGACATTTGACCTCCTTTTCTCTACTGCTCTGTAGTTCTTGATGGATAAACACTAGTATTTAACATACATAAGAAATTAATTCATTTGCTAAGACAACTAACTCTAAACTACAAGCAACCATAGTTTTATAGAGTCTCATTCATAAATATCAATTATGTTAGTTAGGATTTTATTGCTCTGATGAAATACCATGACCAATGGCAACTGGAAGGACAGGGTTTATTTGGCTTGCCTATCATAAATCACAGTCCATTGAGAGAAGCCAATGCAGGAACGCAAACTATGCTGGAATATGGAAGCAGGAGCTGATGCAAAAACCATAGAGGACTGCTGATTATGGACTTGCTCTATCCGCTTTCTTTTATTTCTTTTTCATTTTCCTACTTGGTATTATTAGTAATTTTTGGAAATTTCATACAATGCACCCCATCATATTGTCTTACCATTACCATTCCTCTAAGTTTCCCCCCCACCAAAAAAATAAGGAAAAAGAAAAAAATAACCAAGTCCATATTGGAGTGTTTATATATACTCACTGATACATGGTCAAACTCCAAGTGGTCAGCCCTTCAAAGATAACTGAGTCCTTCCTCACACTCACCCCCAACCAGAAGCTATCACTGTGAAGAGCTACACTTCAAACATCTTTTTCACAATTTCTACAAGACTCTTTGTACCTGTCTAGGCTATTTCTTTCTTTTTTCTTGGGTGGAGTGGGGTTGTCACAAAAACCTTTAGTGTCTTTCCTTCTCAATTATGAATCTTTTAACATCAAAACCACCACAAAAGAAGCTTCTTTGCTGAGAACAACTATCAGTAGCATGAATCATAGAATTGCACATGGTTTTCAACAGCAGCATGGACCACGGACATCCATGAAGCTTGAATCACAAGCCCAGAAATGGCCCCGTGCACAATCACTAATTAAGAAAACGCTCATTGACTTGTCTGATCTTCTGGAAACACTTTCTCATCTGGGTTCCCACCTCTCAGATGACTATAACTTATGTCAAGTTGATTTAGTCAGCATGCAAGTCAATACATACAAAATGCCTTTCTAGAATGCTCATTGGTTTGTTTTGTTGATTTCAGATCAGTAAGTGCAACACAGAGTAATATGAAATTCAGTGAACTGGCACTGGCAACAGCTGATCATGATAATTTGCTGCTTCCAAGTTAACAAATTAAATTTAGCAAGAGTGGGGTGGACTACTGATCGCTTCATTGTGCTTGTGTATAGGAAAGGGCAGAAGAAGTTGGGAGAGGGGAGACATCTTGACTGAAATTTGGATTGTAATGTTCTAGATGCCTGTGCTACCTAGGACAGAAGACATATATAGATTGGAGAAGAGAAAAGTCTTGGCTCCAGGAAACAACTAAGAGACAGATAGTTGCGCACAAGAAGTCAGCCAAAGAAGACACACAAAAATGGCATTTAAGAATAGTGACAGCCCAGCAGCCTGACAGCCTTAGTCGAATTTCTTTTTTTTTAATTTTTTTTTTATTGTTAAAAGAAAAATTTACATTTACTTCCCTTGTTCCCGGCCCTCCCGCTCCCCCACTACCCCACCACCCTCCCCCTGCTTCCTTCAGATGGGGCAGGATACCCTGCCCTATGGGAAGCCCAAGGCCCTCCCCCCTGCATCTCGGTCTAGGAAGATGTGCATCCATATAGAATAAGTTCCCAAAAAGCCAATACATGCAGAAGAGCTAGGTCCCGGTGCCATTATCATTGGTTTCTCAGTCAGTCCCCACTGGCAGTCACAATCATAGGGTCCAGTTAGGTCATATACTCATTCAGTCTTGGTTCAGCTGGATTTGATGAGCTCCCAATAGATCGAGCACACTGTCTCTGTTGGTGGGCCAGTCCCTCATGGTCCTGACTTCCTTGCTCATCTTCTCCCTCCTTCTACTCTTCCACTGGACCTTGGTAGCTCAGTCCCTTGTTCTGATGTGAATGTGGGTCTCTGGCTCTATCTCCATTCACCATGCAAAATTTCTATGGTGACGATTAAGATATTCAACAAAGTAACTATGGGGCAAGTTCAGTTCAGGCACCCACTCCTCTGCTGCCCAGGTACCTAGCTGGGAATCCCTGTGAATACCTGGGATCCCCTCTAGAGACAAGTCTCTTGCAAATCTTAGAATGACTCCTGTTAATGTAGATAACTTATTCCCTTCTCCAATATCCACCCTTCCTCCATTTCCATCCTCCCACAACCCCAGGCTCTCCCCCGTTCTTCCTTTCTCCCTTCTACACCCTCCCTTTGACCTACCCCCTCCCCTAATCCCTACCTCCACCCACATCTCCACTCCTGTGCTTCCAACTTTTGTCTGACGATCTTGTTTGCTTCCGACTTCCAGATAAATCTATATATGTTTTTCTTTGGGTTCACCTTGCTATTTGGCTTCCTTAAATCCAACTAGAAAGAGATTGTTTGTAAAGCAGTCCTAACAAATGTGACATGTCATGTGTGTGAGCCCATAATACACACACACACACACACACACACACACACACAAACACACACACACACACACGGATTAAGTTACTTGGGCATTACTAATATGTAATGTGGCCAGTAGGCCACATTTGCTTAGAAAGAACTGTGAATGCAACCCAGTACAGTTATAAACTTAATTAAAATAACAGATTCTTTGAAGATTTTATTTTGTAATTCAATTACAAGTTTCTTAATTTTAAAAATTAAATTAAATTAACTAATTTCTCTCTCTCTCTCTCTCTCTCTCTCTCTCTGTTTGTGTGTGTGTGTGTGTGTGTGTGTGTGTGTGTGTGTGTGCTATACTACATGTCTGGAATCCAGATAGCAATTTTTAAGAGTCTTTTCTCTCTCCCCTTTTGTGGGGTCTAGGGTCAGACTCAGGGGCCAGGTCTGATAGCAATCACTTTTACCTTCTGGACCATCTCCCTGGCTCCTAGTAATCATGCAGTTCATGATCATGAACTTAGTAGATGTCAGTGCCTGTGGGAGGGTCAAGTGATTTCACATGATTGTAAGCTGTTCCTTAACTGTAAACTCAAGTCAAGTTATTTCTCTCTTACCTATAACTCAAGGAAATAGTTTAGCTTTTAAGTGCACTTAGTTATAAAGAGAGGAGAATCCCAAGGTGCATACAGGAGAAGAAAACTGTTGGCCATTTGCTTCCAAACAAGTGCAACCATGGAAGAAATTCTTAAAATATATGATTGTTTCGCCAATTCTGTTTGTGTGACTACTCCCACAAATCTCCTTTTGGGTGGGTACCTCAGCCGAACTGCCTTTAACTCTCCGTTCCCCAGCCCTCCGTGGCTGTACAGAACAGTAATACACACTCGTGAAGATTTCACTGATCACATGGCTAATGGATTTAGAATACAGGCGAGGCCCCAAGAAGTAAAACTTCGACACCTGTCCTTGCAAAGGAAATTACAGCCAAATTAGTAGTCCCAGAACATTTTTTAAGGAATGCTACAGGGAGCCCACCAGAGAAAACTACTCAGATTCAGTCTATAATCAATTGAAAATCTTTACTCTGGCCAGCTAGCACTGCATTCAATTATTCCAGGCCCAGTGTAACCCTAATCACTTAGAGCAAGGGGATTTTAAGACAAAGCTCACATCAGTAATCTTGCTCCCAGCTGCAGGGGAAGATTTTGTACAAGCAAGCCTTTAACAGACACGAAGATAAGCAGTTAGCTGAGGGGAAGTAAACATTTACACAAGCAGGCAGTTTAACAGCAAGCAAGAGAATTAGCTGGGGCACCTTGACCTTTGATTGCTAAAATATAGGTGAAAATTTTTTCCTTGGATTCTTTATTAAGGATATCAAATTTTAGGAAAACCTAAAATAGTCTCATCAAAAATATGAAGTGGAGGAACCTCTGCACTGTCTTGTCCTGCCACAGGAGTCAGTGGAGGGGGGCATTCATTGTGGTCACATGAGAAAGAGGGACAAAGAGATCCAATGACCTGCTCCAGTTCATCTTTCAGAAGCTGAGTGATATTAAAGTTCAAGGAGAGGCCAGGGATACCCATGTCTAAGCAGTCTGGATCTAGCTGTGGTCCTGCCTTTACTAACTCACCATTTGTCTCATTAGCATTGTGGTCTTAGAACCTTTTATAATTGTATGAAATCTCTAGCAATCTCGCTGCTCTGGCTAGTGCATTTTCCTTGTCTCAATCTGAGATGCCTGGGAACATTCCCCTTTGTTTGGGGTCTATTGTTTCAATCTTGTGATAGACTGAGAGACACAAATGTCTCTTTACAATGTTTACATTTCTTTCAGGTCAGTTATAGTTCACCTGGTTAAAGAAAGTAAACGTTAACTTCCAAAACATAGCAAATGCCTATGTTCCTCCCAACACTCAGTCATTGCCCAGGTTCCTTAAACCTCCAAGAACTCCATAACCTCCTTATGAGAGGTGTGACTCTCAAGAGTCTGTTGTAAATGGGGGAAGAGGTGCGGGTTGTGTTCCCCAGCCGCCAGCCGTTGGCCCGCTCAGCCGCTGGTTGCTTGCCCAAAATAACCACATGAGACTGTATTCATTTAAATACTGCCTTGCCCATTATCTTTAGCTTTTTCTTGGCTAGCTCTCACATCTAAACTAACCCATTATAAAAGTCTGTATGTCACCACAAGGTGGGTGACTTACCGGACCGTTCTATGGTACTTCCCTCTGAGGCGGGGGCCTCATGGCAACTGGCCCACTTCCTTTCTTCTCCTCCCAGAACTTCTGTTCTGTCTACTCCACCCACCTAAGGTCTGACCTATCTATAAGCCAGGCAGCTCTTTATTCAACCAATAAGAGTAATACAAAATACAGGAGAACACTTCCACATCAAGAGTCTGGTATCTTGCATAAACAAAAGTAGAAATTTGATGAAAAACATCAGAGGGTACAGACTTAGTAACTTCTTATGTAATACAAGTGCATATGTTTTTTCTTTCAAGATTGAGTCATTTTCTTTATGTTCTCTTCAAGGGAGCAAAGGACAGAGCAGAGATTTTAATAAAATATGGAGTCTCCTTTCCTCCCTTTCCAGTGAACTCCTCAATAAGTAAATATTTCTATGCCACTCAGGCTTTGATGCAAAAAGCATCCAAGAAGTATTTATAAGAGTAGGACACATAATTAGCTTCTGTGCTGGTTTGAATACAAATCGCCACCATAGACTCATGTGTACAAGTGCTTGGCCCATAAGGAGTGGTGATATTACGAGACACAGCCTTGTTGGATTAGCATGGCCTTGTTGAAGCAAGGGTGTCACTGTGGAAACAGTTTCAAGCACTTTTTAATGAGCCATAATAAATAATAATAATAATAATAATACACGAGTTCTGTTGAGGAAGATTTGAATTGTGGGGACATATGTCAAGAGCTTCAAGTGAAGAATAATGCAAGTATGTTGCCTAGAGATCATTCTTGTGATATTCTGGTGAAAGGCTGCCTTTTGCCCTTGTCAGTATCTGCTTATTGACTCTGGATTTCCTTGAGCACCTCAAAATGTTGGAGTTGTCAGATCCGTGGGATACCTGTGGAGGAAAAGTTGCTAACAAGGAGTGGAAGAAGTGTGATGCAGTCAAGAAAGCTGAAAGGAGTTAAAGTTTGGAAAAGTGCTTTGACATCAGCCATGGAGATACAGCTTGGGGATTTCCCAGCTGTATTTGAACTTGCTTTAGCCGGTATTTATTTCCTCACTATGCTCCTTTCCCTACCTTTTGGAATGGTAATATATAACCTGTGCCATTATGTGACAGAAGTATGTGATCTGATTTTCATTTTTTTATTTTACAGGGGATTACAGTTAAGGGATTGTAATAATTTTAGAAAAAACATTGAAATTTAGATTTTTAAACATGTTTGAAACTATTACAAACAATGGAGACTTTTGAAGTTGGACTTAATGCATTTTTTGCATCATGATATGGTCACAAGTTTATGAGAGTCAGGGAGCAGAATGTGGTGGTTCAAATAGAAGTAGCTCACATAGACTCATTGTTTCAGTGCTTGGCTAATTGATTGGATCTCTTAGTATGTACAGCCTTGTTGGTGTAGGTGTGGCCTTGTTGAAGGAAGTGCGTCATTATGGAGGTAGACTTTGAATTGTCATATATACTCAAATTATGCCCAGTGTGTAGGGCACAGTTTCTTTCTGCTGCAAGGAGATCAAGATGTGGAATTCACAGCTCCTCCAAAACCATGTCTGCATGCATGTCACAATGCTTCTTGCCATGAGTATAAAAGACTAAAACTTTAATATTGTAAGTCAGCCCCAATTAAATGTTTTCCATTACAAGAGCCACTGCAGTTATGGTGTCTCTTCACAGCAGTAGAAACCCCAACTAAGATAGTGTCTACTGAAAACCTTGCCCCATTTATTATGATTTTAAATTCTGGTCCTCTGACCTCTTTTCATCTGAAGACTCAGAAAAGTAAGTAGACTTAACAGAACCAAAAGGCCACTTTGTAGTGACTGCATAAGACATCTCCATGTTGGAAAGGAAAAGTACATTATCTCAGCAAAAGGGTAATTATTTCTCATAGCTCTTTAGCATGACTTAAGTTGTCTCTGCCTTTCTGTGGGGCGGCCCCATAGTCAGATGATTGATCAGCTCAATTGTCTTATGTCTTAAGGCAGGAAAAAAATGGATGCCTTCACCCAGAGACATATTGAGGTTCAGCCAGAAGGAAATAGGTTTCTTTTAATGATATGTCATCAGCTGCCTCAATGTTGGTTATGGAGAGTGCTGGCGAGTCTATGGGAGTAGATTCTGAAGCCTTTGAATTTACTTTCATGAATTCTATTTCCCGTATAAATGTGAACAATGTTCAAGTTTTCCTTATTATTACATTGTGTGCAGTTTCTATGTTATAGAGAAAAGTAACCCTCCAGAATCACATTCTTGAGAACTGTCAACAAAAACAAACATCTGTCTTGCTGATATAGCTTTATATTTTATTAGACACTTACAGTACTCATTTCTTTCTTTTATTCTTATCAGCTTTTACTTTTATTGCTGAGGTAAGTTACTGACATGGGAATAGACAATTCTATTCTTTCCATAGCCCAATACCCCCAAGCCATTAATCTATATTGCTGTCAAGCATGTATTCTTTTCAATTAGTTAAGGCCTATTAAAAATCATATTTGTTTAACCAATATTAAAGTCATTCTGAAAGCACATGTATAACTATACTGACAAGAAAGAAGACATTTTAAAGAGAGATATCTGTGTTATCAGACTACTGTAACAACGGACCTGAAAGAATTAAAATTTCCCCAGGAATCCAGTGCTTATGGAAGAGAAAGGCTGGAGCCTTGGTAACAGCTAGAGAGAAAACTGACTTCTATCAGAGATATACAATTCCTGTAACTGTCTGGCCACTCTAAAGATGTGACTGGAACCAATGATGGGTGATGGGTTCAACTTCACTTGTCATCTTGTGGAGTTCACCATGTTTAGTCATAGATTGAAGTCCAGATTCTTGTGTCCAGGCACAATGGCACCAGAGATTCATAGTTAGTAATAGAATTAGACACAACCCATTAAGAAATACAAAGCCACTCCCAGTGTCTTAGTCAGTGTTCTATTGTTGTTAAGAAACTCTATTGCCATGACAACTCTAAAAAGGAAATCATTTATTTTGGGCTTACTTACAGTTCCAGAACTGTAAGTCTATTGTTTAGTCTATTGTCATCATGGCACGAAGGTGGAAATGGTGTTGAAGAAGAAGCTGACATCTCTTCAGCCTGATCAGCAGGCTGCAGGAAGAGAGAGCCACTGGGCCTCACTTGGACTTCTGAAACATCAAAGTCTCCACTTAGTAACGCACTTCCTTCAGCAAGGCTACACTTAGCCCAACAAGGCCATACCTAATGCTTGTCAAGTAGTACTAATCCCTAATTTCATAACATTCAAATATTTGAGCTCGTGGAATCCATTTCTATTCAAACCACCACACCTAAGAATAAGAGCTGGCCCTGAACTGGGAAAAGCATACTTGCCAGACCTCCTTTAGCCTTATTCCCTAGGGAAAGGTGAGTCAAGTCAAAGCAGGAACTCAGTTTATTACTGTGAGCATCAGCTTATATAGGTTAAGTGACATAGAGTGATATGGGGGTACCTCCAGCCAATAAGAGACAACCAAGCCTTCCCTCTGGCTGGTGGGGCGTCTACCTAGATTTTGCTGTCTCTTCCTCACCCGGTAGCTTTGAGACTATCCTTCAAACTTAAGTCAGGCTTTTGCCTGAGGTCTTGAGGTAGAGGCCCTGAGATAATTTTGGCCTAACACACACTTGAACGCATGGGTCACCAGTCTCATGAGAGTACACATCATCTACATAGTGTCTGTCATCTCTAGTATCTGTGTCTTAGGGTCTTGTTCACAGTCTGCGATGTGTAGCAGAGTTGGGGAAGGATTTCAAGCTCTCCTGCCCACTAAGTTCTCCCATGTTAGCCTTAATACTTCCTTACCTTCCTGCCGCAGCTACACATATTTCCTTCTTATACTCCTTGGTGTGGAGACATTGAGTGAGCATCCTTATTTGGCACATTGGGAAAAAATGGCCACATCTAGTTTGTTATGGCTTCCATGTTTGATTGTCTTCCTATCAAAACCTTGGTGACTTATATACATGGGAGTAAGGTAAGAATTTCTTTTCAGTTAAATCTTCTAAACATTGATTACACAAAATAGGCTGGAGATAGCCCAGGGCTTGAGTGCTTACTTCTTTTGCTGAGGACTGGAGTTGGTTCCCAGCATTCTAATAGATGGTAACTTACTTACAAAATACATTTAAATATTCCTGAGTCATGATTTTTAGGGAAACAAAGGAAGCGTTTGTGTTCTCAGATTTAGGGTCACTGTCTATAACCCAACATGCCAGGTTCTTTCATCCATTCTTCATAAACCCAGTAAATGAGCTAAAGTAAGAAACATCAGAGGAAGAGATTTATTCATTGTGGCCAATTGGTAAGAGAGACAATGAGATACAGTGTCCAGTGATACCTAAGGCCATCTTGGTAATCCTATGGTGTATGAACAATAAATAGACAGGGTGCCTATTAAGCAGTCTGTCCAATTATGGTCTTGCCTGCTTTTTCATGTTAGATATCTTTCCCAAGGAAGCAAAGCCTTTCTGTGCCTAGAGTACCTGTCCTGATACCTCCAGTACATCAATCTTTCCTTCTCCCAGCAGGGGACTTCAAAAGAAAACTCCAGGTCTCTAAGTTTTAATAAGTCTTAGCCCTTTACTTTTCTCTCTCCTAAGAATTCTAATAAATCCGCTGGCACCCTGGATGGACTTTGGTCTAACATTACTTCCTCTTGTCTTTGGGACTGTAAGAGGAGTGGGTTGAATTGTTCAAACTCCCCAGAAAGAAGGAATTTTAGTGTCAGGGATACAAGTGCCTCATTAGAATAGCCTTATCCCTCCCCAGAATACTGGTTACATTTGTATCAATAAAGTACAGTGGCTCTTGGTAAGCACTATATGTACATTTGATGTATACTATTCATCCTTTCTGCTTTCATGCTACTTGCTTTTGTCTTCCAAGAGGACAATACCCTGTTAGCCCAGTCTGAAATTAAACTTGTAGCATAGTCCAGGCTAGCACAGAATTCATGATAATCCTGCCTCTACCTCTCAAGCACTGGAAACCCAGGACAGTGTCTCCACTCCTTATCTACAAGGATACATTCTTTTTCAAGACTTTGTTCCTTCTCCTAGTTTAAGATGCATAGCAATATTCTGCTCTATTACAGGCTTTCATATATATAGACTCTTATGCAATTGCATTTACAAACACTAGTGACATAAAACATTGCCCTGCCCTCAGTGTCACTTCAAAGTCTTAGCAAAAGTCTTTGAAAGAGACCATTTTTGTTGTTGTTGTTGTTGTTATTTAAATTCTGGATCCATCAGCCATGTTGAGTTTGGCGAAATGTTAAAACTGTTTTGGCATCTGTGTTGTCATTTGAAAATTGGGAATGGGAACAAAATGAGACTTCCAGGTCTCTTTGTGGGTTACTTACAATGCCAGATTGTGCTGAGTGGTCATTAAGTGCTGTGAATATACATCTAAAAACATCTCAGTAAGTATGAAACAGCATTCCAAAGAAGTTGGAGCCTCTCAAAACTTATAGCAACTGTCAGTGGCAAAGCTGAGCTATAAAAACAAAGACCACATGCTTCCAGATTCCTAGGACAGCACTTCCCTGGTTGTATATTGCTTTTTGCAGTGTGCATGACTTATAAGAATGACTTACGTCAAAGGTTAGTGTTAGCTGCCAACTTAACAGAACCTAGGATCACCTGAGAAATCGCTCTCTGAACATATCTGTGAGAATTAGCATCATTGCATTAAATGAGGAGCTAAGACACAGCTTGCTGGGTGACACCATTCCCTGGTTAAACATCAGTCTGCCTTGGTCACACTCTGCTTCCTGACTGGCTATTTCAAGTTTCTGCCATGTGACTTCCCTACCATGATGGTCTGTACTTTCAATTGTGATCCTTTGAATAAACCCTTCTTCCTTTATGTTGATTTTGTCACAACAACCATATACATCTAAAAAAAAATCTCAGTAAACAAGCTAGGACTCCTACCCTTGGAAAATATCTACAGTGTTATGAAACCAGAAGGTGTAGCTCTAAAGTCCGTAAGCACTGCTCAGTTTCCATCATGGTGCTCAGCACATGGGTCACTTCGTTTAGAAAAGTGCACCCATAGAGAGTAGAGAAATTGTTCATTGTGTAAAGTTCCTGTCTTCTAACCCCTACCACCTATCCTGTTCTAGTAATTAACTGGAAGATAACAGAACGGCATCCCTCCATACCAGACAGCTGAGCTTTCAAATCAGATCAGTCCCCCATGCTTCTTGTCTGATCCCTGTCTGTCATGGCCCACATCTCGAAAGCTTGACTTCTACAACACTCAACCCACATTTTCTGATCTCAATCTGTCATATTGTATTTCTCTCTAGCTTCATCAATTTTTCTGCAAATCACATTCTTTGTATATTTCTGTCCCCTACATCTGCCTTCTTAAAGTCACTTCCAATTTTGGGAGGGAAGGCACATGTCTCCTCTTCCCCAAAAGCCACCTACTTAGCTCAACTCAGAGAAAAACACTGACTAAGAAAAATCACACAATTACTGAAAAGAAATGTTCTTTGTAGTTAGTTTATCTGAAAATGGCCATAGCTCTGGCGTGCAAAGGCAAGATTTGTCTATTACTGTCATCAAAAGCCCATTACTTTAAGGAGGACCATACACATTTTGAATGATGGTGCCAAGGTGTTTGTGTGAAGCTGCATTGGTAAATAGTGAGTGCTCTACACTGGACCCGTCACGCAAGAGGCATTAAAATATGAGGCAATCAGGCATTGAACCTAATATTTACTCTTTGAATCACTTAGCTATAATTTATCATCTCCATGGGTCTCCTGAATTTCCGTTGACAGAGCATATATCATGAAAACCTCCAGTGCAGGCGAAGGTCACAACACCTGCTGAGCTCCATGGTGGTGATATTAGAATCGGAAGATACATGCATTTTCTGAAATGTTCCATTCCCTTATGAAGTAGGGGCAGAGCAAGGTTTCATCTCAAACAAAATTAGACAAATCCTTTTCCTATGCTCTTAAATCTCATAAAGCCTATCACTGATTTCCGAGTTCTCTTTGCATAATAGGCTTTTATTTGTAAGAACCCCTTTTCTCTCCCTACTGCTTCTCATCTTTCTCATCTATTGACTATGAAGAATAAGTGACTTAAATATATATCTTGAAAAAGTCATGACTGTTCCTTTCTTAAAATCTTTGAGCATATATTCAGGAAATTTTAAGTCAGCCAAAAGGGACTGCTTTCCTGGCCTTATCACCCAAAGGGCAGAAGTAGAGGTTAAGATGTGCAAGTTAGTAGGTATTCTTTGGAAAAGAAATGGTATGGGCAGTTCTAGTTGAATTTAACCTCTACTATTTTGTAACTGTAGGGTATTGGCAAGCTATTAAACCCACCATATTGTCAGTTGTTAATCTGCAAACGGTGGCTCGTTGAAACAAAAAGTGAATTCCATAATGTAATGAAAATACCTAATGTACACGCTATTACCTGATACATATTAAGCTTATTTCTCACTAGATAGTATAGTTATGTAAAGCAGAGATTGCTATCATTAATTGCTTAAGTGTTTCAATAGATGTTCATAGTGAATGTCACTATGTTCATAGCTAGGAAGTATGTTTGAGATTTATTCTGTATTTCCTTGTGGGACTTCTGTAAGCAACATATTGGCACTTTTAAATTAACTATTCTATTTATTTACTTATTTTGTAGGTGATTGTGTCATATACCTACATCTGTGTATATAGGTGGGTATACCATGAGCTCGTGTGCAGAGGCCAGAGGTGAACCTTATATGTTCCGCTCTATTCCCCTCACCTTATTCACTTGAATTAGGCTGTTCTGCTGTAACTGGAGCTAGGCTGGTGATTAGCAAATTTTAGCTGTCCTCCTGTGCTCCCCACTGGGCTTACAGGCTCATAAAGCTACACCTGGCATGTTTTCTGGGTGCTGCGGATTTGAACTGAGGTTCACAGCCTTCTTCAACAAGGGCTGAGCCATCTTCCTTGCACCTTAGTGTACTTATAATTGAGAATGGAGTTGGTGGTAACTCTGTGACAGTTAGCTGGTAGTGCAGAATGAGCTCATGCATGAGTGTCCTGCACATGGGGGAACTAGGGTTTTTATGTAATATAGTTTGTGAGCACATGTGTACAGCTGCCTGCTTCATATGGATACCTGTGTGTATATGGGGAAGTCAATAATTGGCATTAGCTGTTTCCCTCATCTTATTCTTTCTCTCTCTCTCTCTCTCTCTCTCTCTCTCTCTCTCTCTCTCTCTCTCTTTCTTTCTTGTTTTCTTTTGAAAGAAAGAACTTCTTACAGGACCTGGGCTTTTCCAATTTAGCTATGCTGGAGAGTTCCAGGGATCTTAATATTTCTAACTCACCAGTGCTGGAATTGGAGACATGTGTTACCATGCCTCCTTATACATGAGTGCAAGGGCATGAATTCAGGTCCTAATTCATGCATGGCAGGTATTTTAATAATGGAGCTAGTTCCTTAGCCTATTTCACTTGTTTCTGTGGTCTGGTTTGTTTTTTTGTGGTTTTTATTTTGTTGGCTTTTCTGTTGTTTCAGTTTTTGATTTTTGTTTTGCTGTTGTTGCTGTAGCTAGGTCAAAAATTTTCCCTCAAGTTGTCCACCTTTAGAAATATTCATTACAATAAAATCAAAAGTATAATATTGTTTCTAGATGCAGACTAAAGAAGAAAATGACAAATTCCAGTAAATCTTGTCTCTTTGACTAGAAATAAAAATACAATATAAATATTGAAGATCTAGCCCTTCAGGAGGTGTTTGTATGAGTGCAGCTCCAGAATATAATGACCGTATTGCATTTTATATGTACGATCCTGGACAAACAAAATACCTTAGTGGATAAAGATGCTTGTTGCCCAGTTAGAGGACCTGAGTCAAGCCCTGGGTCCCACATGAGAAGAGGAAGAACCACTGCCCACACGTTGTTCTCTAAGCTCTACATGTGTGCCATGGCATGCACATGCTGCCCCCACACAAAGTAAATAAAAGTACTGAACTATGTAATTGACAATGACTACAAACGGAAGAAAACATCCTTTTTTTTGGAGGCAGTAAACAAATTAAATTACTTTTGTCTTTGTTTTTTTAAAATTTATTCGTCTCTCATACAATCCCCTCCCTCTACTCTTTCCAGCTTCCCCATATTCACAGATCCATTTCTTCTTCCATTTTGCTTCTAGAAAGAGCAGAGCTCTCAGTAATAGCAACCGAAAACAGCATAACAAGTTAAAATGAGACTAGGCACAAACCCTCAGATCAAGGCAGGACAACGTAACCAAATAGGGTAACAAAGTTTCCAAAATCATTGTGCCTGAAAACATAGCAAAAATTTAAATATATTCAATTGGCTCCATGTTTGACCTAATAAAAAGATATTACTATTGATGATGATGATGGTAATAATTATTAATATTCTTTGAGATAAGGTATCACTGTGTAACCCAGGTTGGCTTGAAACCTTACCTGCTTGCACCTGCCAACTAAGTGCTGGGATTGAAGCCTTCTAGTTGCACATCCAGCATAGAAAGATCTTTTAATTTGAAGTTGAGAAACTCCTGGACAGATCTCTGAGTCAGTGCCATGTCTTTGTGAACGTGCAGTAGAACCCCTTTGCTCCTAGGTCAAAAATATCTTCTTGATGCATTTGAAGTATTAGTATATGTTATAAGAAGAAATATGAAAGAAAAATTGAGTCTCTACTGCACGATTACAGTGCTTTTTGTAAAATGGGCTTAGATATAAAGCTAACTGTTGGGGCAGAAGGGTGATTCAGTGAAGAAAACACTAGCTAGGATAACTTAAGAACTTGCATTCAAATACCCAGAATTCACATAAACTGCAATGTGGTCACATATTCTATCTGTAACTATGGTGCTACTGTGGTGAGATCAGGAAGTACCGAGAGGCTCTTGTGTCCTTTAGTCTGGCAATCAGCAAAGAAAGCCTGTCTCAAGGGGCTGTGCGAGTGCAGAGTGGGAGCTAACACCAGAGACAGTCTCAGGTCTTCATATGTTGTTGTGGTGTATACACACACACACACACACACACACACACACACACACACCTCATTTTAACATCATCCTAAAGGAATTTAACTCAATGATCAAGTGATTAGCTAGCATGCCCACAGCTCTGCTTTCCTTGTGTAGCATGGTGTGGGGGTGGGGCAAACAACAAAAAACCTTCTAAACCTGCTGCTTAAGACAGTTTGTTGTTTTCTTTCACAAAAATACTCATTCTTAACTGCATCTCTGCTCTCCCCAGCCTCACTCTTGATATGCGTGATTTCAGCACTTCTCACTTGGGTTCCTTCATGTACTTGTTTTTCCTTTACAAGGATAATTGAATGATGTGTTCTTTAGGTACTTCACACTTCAGACATGGTACCTCTTCTCCCGCCTACTGTTACTATTGTTCTGTCCTTATGTTCCCTTGCATCCCTCCTTCCTTCTTTTCTCTCCCTTCTTTTCTTCCCCACTCCCATTCCTACCTTTGCCCTTCCCTTCCTCTCTTTTGGTTTTGGTAGAATTTAGCAAAAATGGGTTTACACTCTAGTTTTATTTTTTTTTTTAATGTCTTAGTGTTCAACCTGATCAATGAGTAGAGCTTTTTGTCTGTGGGCTTCACTGTTGAAGGCTCAGGCCCAGAAGAGTTACTTATTGCTCAGTGGATGTTTGATAAGTTATTGCTGACTTACTACTAAGAGAAAAATAGAAAATAAAGTCATTATTAGAGCATTCATATCACAGAATCTCCAGTTTTAACAAAAAGTAAAGAATGACGTTCTACATGTGGTGGTACAAGCCTGAATCTCATCAGTGGGACATTAAACAGGATTGTGAATTCAAAAGCAGCTTGGGTTACATGGCCAGATGTTGTCTCAGCAGCCAGACAAGGTTGGGGAGAAGGCTCAGTAGATAAGAGAGCTTTCTGCAAAGCAAAGGGGTCTGGTTTTGATTACTTAATAGCCCCACAAAAAAATAAACAGAAAGCTAAATGTGGCCATGTGTGTTTATATCCATTACTGTTGTGGGAATCGAAAACAGGAGGGTAGATGACAGAAGATTATTGGTTGTCAGCATAGTTTCAGATTCCATAACTGGATGTTTCTCTTGCTCCCACCAGTTTCTGAATAAACACTCAGAGGCTTAATATTGATTACAAGCTGTTTGGCCTATTAGCTCAGGATTATTATTAGCTAGTTCTTAAATCTTAAATTAATCTATTTCTATTAATCTATGTATTTCCACGTGGCCATGGCATTACCTCACATTTTGTGTCTCAGGCAGCTGCTGGCATCTTTCTGACTCTCCCTTCTTTTTCCTTTTATCTGTGTTTGGATTTCCTCTTTGGCCCTATTGTGTTTGACTATTAACCAAATTAACTTCTTTGTTAACCAATGATAAGGAAACATATACACAGCATACAGAAGGGCATCCCATATTAATATTTTCTGAGACACTTTGACTGAAAGGAATATGGCAGAAAGTGATAGAACAGACCATGATATATAAAATATAACAGACATATGTGATGTATATATTTTGTGTGTGTGTATATATATATATATATATATATATATATATATATACAAAAGAGTCAAATACATCATCCACCAAAACTTTCAAATGGCACAGAAAAGAGGTTGTTATGAGCATATGGTATTCAGAAATCAGATAAGAAGGTGTGGAGCAGGCAGTGCTCAGAGAACACAGCCTTCTTTAGCTTCTTTGTTCACAGTGTGGCTGCCTGTTATGGCTTTTGCCTAGACACCAAATCACTGAGAAGAGAATCTTGAGAAGCTGTTCATTAAACACAGGACTCAGGATTGAATGTTTGTGTGTGGTTCTGGACATTCCCATGCCTTGTAGAACAGCAGGTATAGGGAGTCAGCAGGTGCCATGCTACCTCCACTTCAGTAGACAATTATTAGAGTGTAGTTTGACAAAACAGAATAGCTACAAGGTCACAATTTTTATTTAATTAGCAGTGTGAAAGGAATTAAAACCATTGGGGGAGGCTAAATAATAACTAAAGAATTCATGTCTTCAAAAACTACAGAGAATCTGGCATGGGCTTTGTAAATAATCAGTCAATGGTATTCAGATTTGTTTATGCTCCCAAATTATGATTGTGAAGAATATAAAACATAACAGACATATGTGATGCATGAGATTTCAAAGATTAATCAAAAATATTTCCTTTGGATATGATGGAGACAAAACTAAGATATTTCAGAATATAACTTCATATTTTTAATTAAATATGTATGTCATTTTTATGACTGGGGGCATATGCTGTGATCTTCGAGTAAAAATCAGAGGCTAACCTCTGGGAGCATTCGCTCTCCTTCTACCATATGGGTGTTGAGTTCTGGGGAGCAGAATTCCTTCAGGTTTGGAGACAGGCGTCTTTATGAAGCTGCTTTTAGGTCTTGGTTCATTTTACTTTAACATTGAATACTTATGTATAAAAGCAGCACTGTCTCTCTGTAAGCAGTTTGCATAGCTCATGTTGATTATGCTGGGACTCTTGCTTCTCAACTGGGTAGAGCCTGCAAATGCATTCTAGATAAGAAATTACTTCCCTGCCCATTTCTCCATGACCACCCAGTCTTTCTTCATGTTTTCCGTATTCTGATGCCCACATTTGAGGTCGTTTGGCTGAGGGGCAGAGCTACGGGTCATGATTGAACTGCCCTCTTCCAGAAGCGAAGCATCTTACCTCTCCAGGAGGCAATGCTTCTCTACTGCAGCATCCTTAAGTTGAAGCAAAGCTTGGGAATGGACTTTTCCCTCCATGTGCCATCTTCAAGACAGGTTTCCAAGACAGCTGAACCATTTGTATTGGCTGCCTTCATTTGCCATTGCATCTATTCTTTAGGCCCTTGGGGCCCACAAACTTCATGTGTTTGTTTCAATTCCAGAGCTGAGAAATCACAGAGATGACTTCAAAGGCTTTAATTTAAAGTAGAAAATTAGGCCTTAAAATACACGAATGGTTTCTGAGCCAGAATCAATGGACGATTCCTTCCATCACCTTGTGTCTCACACAATTCTTGTTCACAAAATACCATGAAAGACTCCCAAGATGCTCTTTAGGTGATCAGATAAATGAGCAGATCATTAAAAAGTGATCAGTGTCTGTGAAATCAGCAGATAATACTGCATTCAATAGAGGTCCCTCTGGGGTAAGGCAGTGGCTTGCAATCTTGTCTGCTTTGTAACTTACGCTATGCACAAATTTATCAAATTTTATAAAATAACATTTAAAAATAATAATCCACTAAAATTTTGACCACCCAAGTTCTTCAAATACAGCACCAAACAGTGTGGCACAGAGGCTGTGAGAAAACAAAGATCCAAAGAAATCTTCCAGTTCTTAACAATATTCCAGAAGCCAAAGAGATGAACCCCTCCACAGTACTGGCTTCCAACTCTGCAGCGATCTCTCTCTCTCTAAGCTATCATACATAATTACACCTCATCTTCCTCCAGGCCTGGAGACTGCCAGTGGCCAAGGACAGCACTTGGAGAAGTAAACATTTTCACAAGATTATTGTTATTAATATAATTGTAATTGGAAATGTATTGCAAATAGGGGTTGGCCACATTGTGTGACAGTTTTTAGACCCAGAGGATTTCTGATACATATAGGAGGTGGTAAACCACAATGTGATCATACAGAGGAGGAAAGCAGAATGGTTGGGAGTCCTCTGTGGCCTTGAATATGCCACTAGTATTTCATTTCGGGGTTGTTGGGACCCCTTTCTAACACAACACAAAGTGCGTAGCATGTGACTAGGTCATCAGTACTCTTAAGAGTCATATATGAAGTTGATATCCAAAGCATTGACATTAGTAAAGATGAATGAACGGAGAAAGCTGCCCCATTGGTATCCCAATGCCAAATATGGTTGTTACATTTTCTGGAGATATTTTCTAATTCAATTCCTTTGTCCCTGTCTAGTCTTATTTCACAATATATTATATAGACAAATATTTAGTTGATTTCCATTGTTGAAGAAATGCCTTCCACTTTGCCACAAAAAATCATTTCTCAGACTGACATGTTATCAGCACATAGGCTCACTATTCTTTTATTCTTTTTCTGTATTTCTTCTCAAGGACACCTTCTCCAGAACAATTCCGTTAGATTCATCAAAAAAGAAAAACATTCTGGATACTCAGTATTTAATGTACCATTAAATAAACAAGATGATGAGCTTTCCGAATAGAAAAGCTGCATCTATCACTGCCTTCTAGACACCATGTTTTAAATGAATGGGGATTTTACTTACTGTTTATTACACAGTAAACATCCCAGTTTAATCCCCAGACTTCAATTCTGACTTGTCAATGTTTCCCTGTAAAGAGAGAGAGAGACTTAAAATAGGACATTTTTTTTTCTCAGCATCAAAACTTATACTTTCTTCTTCCTTGTTTTCAGTTTTCAATATTAGCCTGACTACGACCATGTCACATGGCTCATGCTATCCAAGCTCCACTCATGAAGAAGATATTGATATCATAAGCATGGTTACTTAGGAGCTACAGTGGCTTTTTTGTCTCAGGATTACAGAGCTTGAAGAGTTATGGTGATTAAAAATTCAACAATTGTCATGATCACGTCACATTAGTGGTTTCTGGATTTTTGTTTTCTCATAAACTTTCAGGGTCATTTTAAACATAATATTAGGTGAGTTTAGAAAGAAGTGAACCTGAGAGGAGAGAAAGAAAAGGCAGAAAACTTGTATAGCAAGAGTGGTTCTCTGGAATGCGGTTCCATTGACACAAGTCTAGAGGATGTTTCTAGGACTTATGGGAGGGAATTTGGTAGGACTTGGGAGGTGTCTAGTCCAGGTGACTCAGATATATGCTGTCTAAGTGACCCTCAGTTTCAGTCACATGTAAGTTTTAAATGTGGTGTTCATCTCTATGTCGTCAATACAATCAATTTATCAAGAAGCCAGAGCTCTATTCTGGCATACCTGTCCTCATGCCTAAACAGAATCAAGAATATATTGGGATTACTGTTCAGAAATAAGGACATTTACAGGGGCCTGCTCTAAACTGTTTGCTCAGATTTTATCTCCTGTCCTTACCAGAGTCAAGTAGCCTAAGCCACAAGCCATATGCTCTACTCTTCTACCTTGGTCTTTTAGCATGTCACATGTTAATGGAGGGTACTTCCTAAGAATACAAGGCTTCTTTCCATAAAATCCTTCCTTGCTTTATCTGTCAGGACTGAAGCTTCCCACTTCTCCCAGTCCTGCTTGTTGCACGGTAATAAAGCTGAGGAATGATTCAAGCACGGTACTGCAGCCCTCTATGGAACTCCTGTCTCCTCCATCACCACCAGATCCTAACAGTTTTAATGTATGTTTTCATTTTTCTCTAGCACATACATGAGTTCAGCTACTAAGTTGATATGATAAAAAATACCATGTTTTAATAGAACTGGCTAAAATATTTTCCATAGCTAATGTACCATTTTGAAAGACTAAACACCAACTATTGTTGTCTCTACTTTGCAGTGGTTGTATGCATGCTGGTTTGTGGGTTGAGTTATTAAATTGATATACAATTTTATAGCACAATGGCTTTAATTTGCAATAGTATAATGACCAATATTGATAGACAATATTTGTAACTATTTTTATGTGTAATTCCTGACATGTATTTCTTTCTGTGAAGTGTCCAAGCATTTGGTGATTTCAATTGATTTTTTTTTGGCCAGTGTATTTTTTTTATTATTGTTAAAAGAAAAATTGACATTTACTCCCCTTGTTCCCGGCCCTCCCACTCCCCCACTACCCCACCACCCTCCCCCTGCTTCCTTAAGATGGGGCAGGATACCCTGCCCTATGGGAAGCCCAAGGCCCTCCCCCCTCCATCTCGGTCTAGGAAGATGTGGATCCATATAGAATAAGTTCCCAAAAAGACAATACATGCAGAAGAGCTAGGTCCCGGTGCCATTATCCTTAGTGAGATATCCCAAACCCAAAAAGATGAGTATGGTATGTACTCACTCATTAGTGGACCCTAGCCATTAACAAAGGACATTAAGCTTATAGCTCACAAGCCTGCAGAAGCCAAATAGCAAGGTGAACCCAAAGAAAAACATATATAGATTTTCCTGGAAGTCGGAAGCAAACAAGATCGTCAATTGATTTTTAGCTTTTTAAAATGATTACAGAAATTAAACTTAAAGTTGCTTTTGACATACAGTTATAGGAACTTGCTTTTGGTATACAATTCTAGAACAACATTGTCAGTATGGAACTGATTCCCAGATGTCTCTTACTACACAATTCTAGAACACCATTGTCAGTATGGGACTGATTCCCAGATGTCTCTTACTACACAATTCTAGAACACCATTGTCAGTATGGGACTGATTCCCAGATGTCTCTTACTACACAATTCTAGAACACCATTGTCAGTAGGGAACTGATTCCCAGATGTCTTTTACTATGCTTTTCCATCAGCAATGACAATGGAGAGCTAAAATCTCTTTATTCCTGATCCTTTCCCAGAATTTCAAGTCAGTGAAATTATATGGTGTCTAATATACTAAGATTCTCTTTCTTTTACTAGTGCACCACTTAAGAGTTTGCCTAAGTTACAGTGTGCCCGGTCTTTCATTCCTTTTGGTATTGATGACAATTTTATTTTAACTGCCAGACTTTAGGAGGAAGAAAGGATATGTTCACAGGATGCATCAAGATGGATAAACCTTTTACAGTGAGATAATTTGTAAAAACAGGGGTCTGAAAGCAGAAAGTTTCAGGACTGAGGCACAGAGTAAAGTTTCTTCATTTGTTTTTCCGGTACTGTGATAAACATTATGACCCAAAGTAACTTGGAGGAGGGTGTTATTTGGCGTACAGAAACAAAGCAGCCATTTACAGAAGCCAAGGTAAGTACTCAAGGAGAAACCTGAGGGTAGGAACTGAAAAAGAAACCATAGAGGAATATGAATTACTGACTTCCACTTCTACCTTTCTTACATGGCCTAGGTTATCTGTCTATGAATGGCACCACCCACAGTGGTCTGAGTCCTTCTGCAACAATTTCCAATTATATTATACTATAATTACATCACCTCCCTCTCCCCTTTTTACTCTCCAAAGCCTCCCATATACTTCTCCATTACTCTCTTTCAAATTCATGGTTTCTTTCCTCATTGACTATACTAAAACACACATTTGTGTATGTAAACACATATGTACTTTTAAATACATAAATACAATCTGTTCAGTCTGTATAATGGTATTGTATAATTAACTACTTAAACATGGCCTGAACAAGTACAACAACAATAGACATGGCAACATGGAGCAGGGAAAGACCCCAAGATGTAGAGAAATACACGAAAGCAAGAAATGCTGAGAGAGAAGAAATTGTCTCCCCCAGGGAAGAGCACAACAATTAGGTATCCAATACCAGATGGTCAGTCATCCTTAAGGTAATTCTTTAACTGATATTTCATTTTCCCATGTGTGCTGTGGTATGGGGCATAGTGGACTTATACTATGTTGCAGAAATCTTTCTAGACATAGTCAAGCTACCTAGAACTGAGAATGGCTGGAACATTGGATGCAATTGTCCATCCTGCCTGCAGCAGTGGGAATCTGGGTGGTGGTCACAGCCTTCTCTGTCTAACATATGTGTCCTAGCTTTATTCTTGTTGCTATAATAAAACACTCTGACAGAAAACAACTTAGAGAGGAAAGTTTATTTGGTGTGTACATCCACCTTACAGCTCATCACTGGGGAAAGTCAAGGCAGGAACTTGAGCCCGCTGGACACATCACATTCACACTCAATGACAGAGAGAAATAAATGAACACATGTACAGTACTCAGTTAACCTTCTCCAGTCCTATATAGTCCAGAGCCCCCAAACAACGAATGAAGCCACCTACATTCAGGCTGCATTATCTCCCATTAATTATGGCAGTCAAGACAATTCCCCTCAGATGCCTATAGGTCAACCTGAGCTAGATAATTTCTCATCAAGACTCTCTTTACAGGTGATTCTAAGCTGAATAAAGTTGACAGTAAAAAATTACTATGACAATAAGCATGTGTCAATTTGTCATCCATCTGTTGAAGGACATTAGAGCACAATTTTAGTGACTATGAATATAGTACTTTAATATTTGTATGTATTTTAAAAACTGTATTTGTGAACAGTATGGGAAAGGAGGGGAGGTAGAAGTGAGGGTTGTTCATGTAGACTGGAATTGAGTGTCATTGGACTGAGAGGTAGAGGCATTTGTGAAACAGTAATCAAGAACGGGTGTTGAGATTTGAGTGCCGGTCTCTGATGGAGAAGTGAGCTCTCCTACCCATGAAGCATCTCTCCAGTGAATGTGAGGGAGCTCTGAAACCACTGAACTAGACTACTCTCTAGACAGAAAGAAACGTTTATTGGAGAATCAAGTGGCTACAACAGGGGCAAAAAAATCATGGAAAGAACATTCCAGTTTTAATGGGACAGTTGGAGATGGAGCGTGTATGAGCCAGAACAGCCTGGGAATTAGAGCAGCAGGAAGTGCAATGTAGCCCAGAACATCTTGTGAATGGCATGGGGACTTTGATCTGTTGAAAGCTTGTTGGAGTTCGTTGGAAACTTGCTGGAGTAGTTGGCTGTAGACAGCAGATATGGAAAGTGATGGCTTTTCTTGACAAACAGAAACCCGTTTTATAAGATTTCTGAGGGATATTGAGTTTGAGTTTAGGTAGCAATCCTTTTGTTTACCCAATCTGAGTAAATCCAGAACCTAGCCTAGACAGGTATTTAAGACACTGTTAGTAGTCTTTGGACCTTACATTCAGCCCTATATGTAGTTTGCTAATGTGATCATATGTCCCATTCTCTGGGTAATGCCTTGGAGTAAAATTGCTGGTGTGTCCCAATGTTAACTGGGTGATGTTTTGTGATTGAATTCTTAATGTTATTTAAAGATTTCTCACAGAAGCTCCTCCTAACAAAGTGGACATAGTAAGCAGATTTCTCTGTGGCTAGCCCAGGAAAGTAAAACTTATCTCACCAGAAACCTAGATTGAGGCTTATGGGTGCAATGTCCCTGTTTCTAGCAGGTCCCAGATTTACCATCCCTGTGAGACTTCTGCTGCCCCTGCTCCCACTGGCTGGGTTTGTGCCACAGAGGCTCCTCGTTGTTGTATCAGCCTCTTCCTCTTCCTTTTTGTTCATCTGTCTTGTCAGTTCATCCCTGAGGTCTGATGCTTTATTGCTCTGACTATTCTTGTTCATCAGCTCATGTGAAGACATCTTCAGATACACCGTGTCATGACTTTTACATTATAGGCTAACAGTGTTTGTTTGTGTGTGTGTGTGTGTGTGTGTGTGTGTGTGTGTGTGTGTGTGTGTGTGTGAATATGTCTCGGTTGCATATAGCAGTTGGGAGACAACTTGTAGACATTGTCTCTCTTCTTCAGATTAGTCTCAGGGATGGAACCCAGCACCTCAGGCTTGAAGGCAAACAGTTTTATCTGTTGAGCCATCTTCTTAGCCCCATATGTGCCTCCTTACCAAGGATCAACCCTTTATTTTTAGTTTCCTTTTACTATGAAACTAACAATTTTTATTGCTTGTATTTATTCATATTTTTATTTGTTTGTATATGAGGAACATTCATGCCATGATGCAGGTTTGGAGGTTAGTGGTCATCTTATGATAGTCAGTTCTCTCCTTCTACTATGTGGGTCCTAAGTACCATACTCAGTTTTGCCATCTCACTTATGGTTATATTTACCCACTGATCTTCTCACCAATCTGTCAACTTCTTGCTTCTCTTCTTCTTTCTTTCATTTCTTTCTTTTTGAGATACATTTTTTTT
>JAQHUG010000467.1:529677-550168 GCA_028555095.1 Dicrostonyx torquatus | reverse complement strand
ATTCTCAGGGTCTGTGAACCACTGTGTAGTACACATTCTCAGGGTCTGTGAACCACTGTGTAGTAGACATTCTCAGGGTCTGTGAACCACTGTGTCATACACATTCTCAGGAGTATAACTAAATGCTTGTGTAGGGCTAATGTTACAAAGAAAGAGAACAGATTCTGGTGCACAATTTGGAAACTGCAAGGTCAGACAACATGAATCAGACTCTAATGATGGGACCCCTGTGGATGTATCACCCATAGAGAATGTCACTGGTGGGAGAAAGTAATCACATCTCAAGGGAAGACAGACAGGCTGTGTGGGTGCAGACTCAGACTTTCTATGACCCCTTGGCAAAGGATTAACCAGAGTTACACTAAAAATACCATAATTGCTTCTGAGGACAAGTTCATACACAATTAAACTAAGAAACTCCATGGGATTCCTTTCCTTAAAGGCTTTATAACTTTGCCCAGTTCTCCCATTCTGGGAACCAGATTCACTACACAGGAACCTCCATGCATGAGCCACATTCACCATATGGCAAAATCCATGGTGTGAATCATCAAAGCCACAAGAGTAGAGAGGCTGGGGAGTCACCAGCAAAGACACACTCATTAGACAGAAGCAACACAATAGTGCTTCCTCGTCTCCAGAATGCTCCATTTTATCATCAGCTAGCTGATAAAACGAGTAGGTACCTTCAATGAAGAACTAAAGATCGGATAGAAAGATCATAATTCCATATCTAAAAATTATATTTCAGGGTCTTTAAAGAGATATGTGTTGCACCCAAGAGATGATGCCTTAGCAGATAAAGATACCATCTACCATGCCTAATGACTTGAGTTCAATCCCAGGGATCCACTGGGTATAAGGAGAAAATCATCTCCCACAGTTGTGCTTTGACCTCCATATGCACACTGTCGTATGAATTCACCTAACCACCCACACACATCAAATAAATAAATGTAAAACCTCCATGTTCTTCCCTACATAATATGTACTTTGCATACTAATAATTATAGATAGAAGTACAGCACAAGTTGGTGGAATGCCTGCCTGGCATGCATGAAGCCCAATATTGCTAATATTGGATATGGTGATTTGAATAGAAATGGTTTCCATAGGTTCATATATTTGAATGATTGATCATTAGGGGGTGGTGTTACTTAATAGGGATTAGTAGATGTAGTCTTACTGCAGGAAATATGTTACTGGGATGGCCTTTGGAGTTTTCAAAAGCTCAAGCCAGATTCAGTGACTCTCTTCCTTCTGCCTTTATATCCAGATGTAGAACTCTCAACTACTGTGCCGCCATGCTCCCTACCATGAGGATAATTGAGCACACTACTGAATCTATAGGCAAACACCAATTAAATGTTTTCTTTTATTTATAAAAGTTACCATGGTCATGGTATCTCTTCACAGAAATGGAACACTGACTGAGAAACTGGACTTAATAGCACATGGCTCTAATCTTAACACTCTGGAAGTAGAGGCTGAAGAATAAGGGGTTCAAGGTCATCTTCTGTTACAAAAACCAATGCATAGCAAACCTAAGGCCAGTCTGAGGTACATGAGCCCCTCTCTCAAAAAATAATAATAGTAATTATTATTATAACAATTATATTATATCATATTATAGTTACCATTATAATTATAACAATATCTTATTTTATCAAGAAAAAACAATGTTTAGCCGTAATAAAAAAATAATAGCTAAAGAATGCTACTGTAATTTCTCACTTTTCACAAAATACTATGCAGTGAAAATTAGATTTACAAATTATTCTTCAAATGCTATATTTTCACTGTTAAGAAAACAATGACTTTACTTTGTAAAACTGAGAAAAGAGTGATTAGACGGCGCACACTTTAAAAATAAGTCTCATTATAGAAATTGTTTCTGTTGAGTTCACAATTTCTCTTGCAGTGTATACCAAATCACTTTTCTGTAGTTTGTCTGGAAAAAAATGCCAGTTTACATATCTGTTCCTATGTGAATTTGCTCATCTGTCTTAGAGAAGGAAACACTATTCTTTATTAACCCCACAATGTGGATTCTGCATTTACCATGAAGCCTCCTCTCTTAGTGAAGAAGGAACAACCGAGAGCATCTCTCGGGTCCTAAAATGCTGAGGATGGCGATTTGAACCCAGCAGCATGTAATCACTCTGTGGTGCTGAGCCCATCTCCGTGTCTACGTGCAAACACTGTTTTAAAGGGCTATAATTTGTGTTTAAGGATGGGCTCTTTCTTGAATAAACATGACAGAACAGGCCTATGCTGAAATACTGCTCACCTTTGTTTTCACACAGTTATGCTTTCATACGACAAATCCTCCAATCAGCAAATTCACATCCTGTTGACTTTACCCTTCTGATAAAATGGAATGAAGGATGGATTTTATGATAGCACGTAGGCAGGATGCACTGACAGTTTACCTATGTACATTTATTCCCTATCTTCTTTTGTTTTTCGATGAACTTTTCACCTTGAGTAGCTTCTCATCTATGGAAAGATCATGACAAAGATACTGAAGATTTCCGTGGATCGCATACCCACCGCCTGAATGTGGAATATCTACTCCAATTTATGAACTAATATTTACCCATTATTAATTTAAAAAGCTGCAGTTATTTATATTGGGACATACAAGAAACTAAGATCTATGCAGCAGGTGTGTTCAAGAATATCAGGGTATAAATTATTAACCTGTGCCCTATGGGAAATCACTTTATTAATTAAAGTTCATTGTTTACGGTGACCCATTTTGCCTTTTCACTTCCAAACCCTATATATTTCCAAACTTACTTAGGTCAGCACACTATTTTTCGCAAACCAAGCAGTAAGATAGTTGCACACATCCACAGTACATTTACATTGATATGGATTTTATCCCCTTACCTCTTTAATATATTTTTGTAAAAAAATAAATGCACAGACTATTGTAGTTAAAAGTTCTGAAGCTCATCAAATATATTATGCACACACATGGATATTTACACGCATAAACACACAAATAGAACTTGAAAGCTTAAAAAAGGAAGCTATGCTGTTCTGACCCTGAAGTTCTTCCCCTTAAAACTGCAATAGAAACTTGTAGTCAGTCCCCTGCAGGTTGTGCTGGCTGTGCTTACATCAACTTTACAGACGCTAGTATCATTTAGAGGGGGAAACTCTCAATTAAGAAAATACCTCTATAAAACTGGCCTTTAAACAAAACTACAGTCCATTTGGTAATTAGTAATTGACGTGGGGCCAGATATTCATCATGAGTGGTGCTTTCCCTGGGATGGTGGCCATGGATTTGAGAAAGCAGGCTGAGCAACCTGTGAGAGAAATCAGTAAGCAGTGTTCCTCTATGGTCTACACAGCAGTTCCTTCCCCTAGGACCCTGTCCTTCATTCCTACCGTGGCTTCCCTCAGAGATGGAGGGTGACCTGAGAGCTGCAAGATTAAATAAATTCTTTCCCCGCCAAGTTACTTTTGGTCTGACATGTATCACAGGAATAGAAAACCCTTAGACACTTGGTATAGGTTTTCTTGCCAGTCTCAGAAAATATAAAAGTCAGATATCCCCATTGTTCGTGGAATTTCTCTGAGGACCATCCCCCCTTCTTCTCTTTTTTCATGTCTCTCCACCATGAGTTTCAAAGTGCTTTATCTCATACTTCTTTACTTTAATCTCTCATTTAATAATCTCATAATAAAGCTCATCTCTAGGTTATAAAGGGAAGCCTCTCTTTCTCTTTAAGGTCTCATCATGCCACCTCTGCTATGACACACTGTCTTAATATCATTCAACTTCAGAACTCTATCTTAGCTCTTAGCTAAAACACATGATATGGATTTTCCTGGAAGTGATAGGAGTTATAAAAATCTAATATTTGCATTATTCATGGAATTTCTCTGAGGACTTTCCTTTCTATCTCTTCTCCCGTTGATGCCACTCTCCAAGGCCCTGTCTCCTAATAAGGTTCTTTCTGAAGGGTAATTTTTGTCAGCTTGTTTCCTGAGCTGGCCACTGTTTGTCACCACAGTTATTTCACCATTGATGTTGAAAGAAATCACATTGAACTAGAGAGAAGACTCCTTATTTAAGAGCCCTTGTTACTCTTCCATAGACTCTTTGAGTTCTATCCTGAGCACCAAGAAGGAAACTCATTGTCAAATTCTCTCACGGCAATTTCAGGGAAGTCGATACCCTCTTTTGTCCTCTGCCTGCAGATAGATATGTAGGCAAAACCCTATAAAATGAATAAATTTTAGAAACAGATTTATAAGTAACATACTTATGAACTCAATGCTAAACACTTTTAAACATATTTGTGTGAGCTATAAAGGAACTTTGTTGCTAGAGTATTTGCCAAGCATAGATAAAACCATAAACTTGATTACTCAGCCTGCATAAACTTGGTTGAATGGCATATTTCTGAATCCCAGCACTAGGCAAGCGGACACAGGAAGATCAGAAGTTTAAGTCATCCCTTGCTACATAGCATGTTCAAAGACAACTATGGCTACATGAAATTGCAATTCAAAATATGAGATTTTGTCTCTTTTCCACAGAGACAGAGAAAGGGAGTGTGAGAGATGCTCAAGCTGTGCTCACCTGCAGCATGGGAGGCTGCCTGTTGTGAGTGTCTTGAGCCTGTACCTTCACTTTCTCAAAAGAGTACAGCAGACTCCAAAAGTCACCAAACTAGGAGATTGATAAGCCTGCTACTGTGACGTTTCTGCCACAAAGGACCAGACCCTTCCCTTCTCCTGCTCTGTGCTTTTGGAAAGTTGACACAGCTTGACTTCAAACAAGTGCTGGACTATGCACCAACTACACAGCGCTGGATCTTCCCAACTCTTTCAGACTTTAAGAGACTACCGCAGCTTTCTCCAGAGAGGCAGAACTCTCCCCACAGCACTCCTCAAGCTGTCTTTCTATGGTGTTAGGAACTCTGATAATGGGCTAGCCAGATGGCTCAGATGGTAAAGTTGTTTTATGCTGAGTCTGACAACTTAGGTCTGATCTCTTGGACCCTCATTGTGGAGGGAAATAATCAATTCCCATATGTAGTTCTTAGACATCTCCTCACATTCCATAGCACATACATCCACATACATGCAACACTACACATACAATACATAAACAAATAAAGAGAATTAAATAACAAATAAAATAATAAAGATTAAAAAACTTACCTAATAAAAGCCTTACCCAAAAGGGCAATCTGCATCGGTGACCGACTTGAACACCCTCTGTACCACTAGCTCAAACCTCACTCCAGCCCCCTCTCTCACACACATACTTTGTTACAGATGGTGTCAGTGACACTTATTTAAGGTTAAGTGAGCCTTGACTCTATGCCTGGTACTGTAAGATGCTGTTTAGCACATACTCTTATTTGAACTAATTGTTAAAATCCTATGTATGGGCAAAAACAATTTTCCAGTATCATACATTCATTATCTAAACTGTCTGATTAATATTTCTTAAGTTAAACACCCAAAATCTCAGTATTTGAAGTAAAATCTATCTATTTTGTATCCCCTCAATATAAACTTTCCCAAGGGCACTCTCTAATTGAACTATCTGGAAGAATAGCGTTATACTCTCAGAATTCAGGGCGTAACTTCTTGATGGAGGTGAGGAGCCAGCAGAGGGTTAGGTGAGAATGAGACTTCAGGAAGCTCCTGCCAACCTTCTCTGCTCTTCTTCCTTCCTGATGGAGAAGATGAAGGACTCCCTGAAAATGGCAACACCTGTGAAGTCCCTATGGAATCTTTGTGACTGGCACACAGTCCTATGACAATGTTTAGATGTGTCTTGAAATCAAACACCTCCTTGTGAATCTGTGAACTGGTTGTATTTTATGCAATACTACTTAGCAGCATCAGCAGGATGAACCCAGAAGCTATGTCATTTACATTCATTGACATCCCCTATTCCACTATCCAATACTGTTCTTAAAGTGCTATGTTTCACATCAGCACTTTAAGGAGTAAAGTACCAAAATGGGGCTGAGATAGTGGATCGGTAGGTAAGATGCTTGCTGCACCAGTGTGAGGACTTGAGATGGCTATCTAGAATCAATGTTAGAAATATTCTTATTATTCCAGCACTGGTACTATCAAACTCAGAGCACAACCTGTGCCCCAAGCTGTGGTCAGTCACCTGTCTTCAACAGGTCACTCCAAGATGGCGCCATTGCATAGGTTGTTGGGAACCATTATGAGAAGAACTACGTTAGCAAGAGGGTCCTTAAAATGTCACCACCAGAAGAAAAGCCACCATGAATATGATTTCTTACATAAGTAATTCATGTGTTTTTCTTTATTATATGTGCAAAGGCTGAAACACTTCAGGATAGGACATCAAAGACTCAAATGTTCACTAATTAGCTTGAGTGAAATAGTAAACCAGATACATCTGAGAGCAGCCATTTTTCCTACTGATAGCTTTAAATAAATTGTAACTTACATTTGAAAATTTCCTAAATTTTAATCAGAATGAAAGTTTAGAATCACAAAGAAAGGGCCTGATTAATTTGACCAACATGGAATAACACAAATGCTAACATTTAGAAAATTATATCATACAAAGTCTTTAGTTTTCTCACTACTATCTCATTTATATTTACTAATCCCCATAAACATGTTGTTTATCTTCTTAGTGTTTTATGTATTGTAATGTGTGTGTGTTATGTGTGTAGATTTTCTGTGTGTTACAACTAATATACACACATGTTTGTGTGTGAGTATAATTGCACATGTGTGAACACATATATGGAGGTCAGAATCTGCAATCTGATGTCTTCCTCAGTCATTCACTCTCCACCTTATTCTATGAGGCATGATCTCTCACTGAACCCAAAGTTCATTCTGTCCTGCATAACTTGCTGGTTAGGAAGGCCCAGAAATCCTCTTATGCCCCACACCTTCCCGCACCAGTGTTGGAGTCACAAGAACATACTATCATACATAGTTTTTAAAGTGATTTATCATAAATGACCACATATGTAGGTATTCTAAGCAGTTTAATAACTGAACCATCCTATCTATACTCAGTAGAATTATTTTTCAATTTTATAATTTTCAAATATGTAGATTCTTAAATGATGTGTTAAAAGCAATTCACTATGATTCTTTTGCAATTTTTTACCAGTTTGTTGAGAATTTTGTACAATATATTTTGATTATATTCATCCTTTCATCCCAGATCCACCATGGTGTAGGAGGTGCTTCTGTTTGTGTGTTGCTTTCATTGGTTGAATAAAGAGACTGCCTTGGCCTTTTGACAGGGCAGCCCTTGGGTGGGTGGAGTAGACAGGATAGAATGCAGAGAAAAAAGAAAGTGTGGCAGATGCTGCCATACTGCTCTAGCCCAAGATGGACACTGGTTAAAATCATGCTGGTAAGCCACAGTCAAGTGGCAATACATATTATCAGAAATGTGTTAGATAAATATGTAAGAGTTAACCAAAAAGAGTTTAGAACTAAATGGGCCAGGCAGAGTTTAAATGAATCCAGTTTGTGTGTAATTATTCTGGGTATAAGCTAGCCAGGGCCACTGGGAACAGGGAACATGGCCCACTAGCCTCATTATACACCACCCTCATCTCTCTACCAACCTAACTTTGTATCCTTACTTTCCTTTTTAAAAATATTACCTAGTCTGATTTGTTCTGCTTTGGAACATGTGACATTCTACTAGAGCCCAGTGGAGCAAACAGGGGGCACGCCCTTAACAAAAATGGACTCTTTTCCCAAAAGCTATTAGTTGCCAGTAACTCTTCAGTTGGTACAAGACATTGTGCTCACCTCTTCTCACTAGTCATAGATTTTTATCTGGATTGAAGCCATGTGTGTGCTGCCCTGAGTTCATAGGTGCCACTGTCCTGCTGTGCTCAGACAATTTTCCTTAGGTTTTACAATACCTCTGGCTTTTACAAATCTTTCCACCCTCTGTCTATAGTGACTTCTTAACCTCGGGGAAACTGAGTGAAATTCAGATATTTTATTTAATCTTAAGCAGTATTCTCTGTATTTGAACCAACTGAGGGTCTCTGGGTTACTCAATATTTACTGAAGATAGAAGCTTCTATAATCTATTGGATTAATAAGACACTGGAACTGGCTTAACCCTGTGTATTTAGCAAATAATACTAATAGGTTCCCTCCATAGGGCTTATGAAGTGTCTAGCCATGGGTTCTTGGTCCCTGCAGAAAGCATATGGTTGTTTATGTGATACTTGTATAGCAATTGCCCCAGTGGTCATGTCTTTCCAGGACAGTCACTGTTGTAGCTCACAGAGTTCCCAGCTGTCAAAGACTGATGATTACTTTTTTCTTCTTGCAGCATGCATCATAGCTCTATGAAAGCTAGCCAGTTCAAGACAAGAAAACTTACCTACTGTTGGGTTAAACAACTTCCCAAGTGGCAGAGCTGTAATACACACCCTATGGGTGTGGTGCTGTGGGAGCCTCTTCTGCTCCTTCAGCCAATAGCCTTTAAGATACCAGCCCACTGGGGTGTGGTCTTGTTTGCTTTAAAAAGCAGCAGTAGACATGTGCTCTCTCTCTTGCTTCCTGATTGCGCAGAGGGCTGTTGTCTGGGATGGTGATCTCTAAGGTTTTCCCTTTAAATAAATAACCATTTTATTAATCATAATTCCAAACGTGTGGGATTGTTTTGTGATTTACACCTTCAGTGTGGCAGGTAGAATATTACCTACTATTTTCTATGGGACAAAAAATAATTCAAAACACAAAATATAATCAAGAATGTGTACTTACATTATAATGATAGATAAAAGGCAAAATTTTTCTACCTTAAAATAATATATAATCAGTAAGAAGAATCTATAATCTAGATTAATTAATTAATCTAAATTCAAGATTAAAGTTGTCCAAACATATAAATAAGCAAAATTTCTAAATAATTGCTAACAAACATATGAAAGATGTTTAAAACCAGCTGTCCCTCAAGGAATTCACATGAGATTCAAGGATCTCGGCAGTGTGATGAAATCCTGTGCCCCATGCAGCCTTAATAAGCTATTCTTGGTTACTCAGCTTTCATATGCCAATAAGAGGACCGCATTAATAGTACAAGGCAGGAAATGGAGATATATTCCATGGGGCCACATTGGAAAGAGGGTAAAGAGATCCAATGTGTCCCCAAGTCCACTTTCTGGATAGTAGATGAGGCTTAGGTTTAAGTAAAGGCCAGGAGATACGTCTAACCAAGCAATCTTCAAGGTGTGGGTCTGCCAAGTTACTATCCCATCATTATGGTTTCTGCAAAATGATCTGAAAAATCATCTTGTGGGTGCTGCATGAAGTTTCAATCTCTTCCTCTTGCCAGGAGACAAGTTCAACTCTGGTTGGAGGAAAAGGGGTGGGAGTGCTCAGCCTTTCCCTTCTCACAGGCTGGATTTCCACAGGAAAATTCCAGTTCCATGAGTTGCTTTGTTTCAGCAATCTATTAGCCAAATGGAGGGGCACCGTTTCCCTTTAGAATATCCTCACTCCACTCAGGCATGTGGGTTGCACTATTCGAAAAAATAAAAATGAAAATGCTTAATGATTCTCAGCATCGGCCAGTGTGGGAAGCAGCAAGGTCTCTCATAAAAGTTGATGGGAATCTAAGCTGGTGTGAAATTTCTGGCGGGCAATTTGGCAATGCCTATTAAAAAGCGAATGCACACAAACTTTGACCCAGCAATCTTATTGCTAGGAATGCATTTTCCATTTCTCCTTGTGTGATATTGCCACTGTAATGTGCAAGAGATGCTCCTTACAGCACTGTGTGTAACAGCGAAAACTAGATACTATTAAACTGTAAATCAATAGACTCTAGGAATTATGGTTATATAAATATGATGAAATGCTCATAAACTGCTCTGACAGCAAGCACGCTAGGTCGCCTTCAGTAAAGAAGGAACATTTACAGAGACAATGTGTTGTTTGGTCCTTTTTGTATAATCTCCCCTTTTTTAATGAATCCCTTGGAAGGGTCCTGGGTTTGGGGCTCAATGAGAACATTGAGGCAGATTGTCAATTTGGTTAGAGGTACTTTTTCAGGAGGGTTATTAAGATCACAGATAGACAAACAGAAGCATGGTGGAGGCTCTGAAGAGAGCTCAGGCCCTTGTGGCAGAGTGGTGGTGGTGGCAGCTATCGCCTGGCCTTTCTCTGAGGTCTCTAAAGGAGGTTTTATGTCACATGATTGACAGGTAACCATAGTCTAGGCTTGCAGTCAGGCTATCTGAATCAGGGTAGGAAGAGCAAGTATCTACATAATAAATTGTTGACTATAGACGTAGTGATTTTTCTCAGGGTTTGATAATTTCAACCTCATCACTGTTCTTTATGGCATGGAGAGGAGTTGTGATTTGGAAGTCTCCACTGTGAGGAGGGCATCCTGTTCAGGGCTAAACATTGTCACTAATGAATTTTTATTAAAATGAGTACCCCTAGGAGGGAAAAGGAGGTACTCTTGGAGAATATGACTTTGCCATTCTAGGATGTTTACTTTTAAAATGAAGGGCTATTGATTATCAATCTCTTGACCAGAATTGAGACACAAAAAATTAATTGTTACTTGTTTACATAAATGTATTAATTAAATATCTAGGTATAACTACTTTATGCTTAATTTTATTTGACTGATTTTTTCCCCAATAAAATGGTTTAGACAAAGATAGGTGAGACTAATTTATAAACTGACCCACTCAAGATTGGTGGGATATTTATGGAAATGTAGCAGGTCCTGATGTGACGGGGTCTTCTGCAAGAATCGGCTCTTATGCAGTTCTGTGGGGTTGTGTGACAAAGAAAGTCTCTGCTTAAACTTACTGAGTGTGAGCTTCCAGTGGTCTTTTCAGCCCTTCCAAATGCTACCTTCTGTGCTAACATGTTCTGACCTATGTCTTTGTGCCTGACTGTCACTTTCCTTCTCATTGAACTTCCCCTTCCTCCCAATGTGGAAACCAATTATTAGCATTCTATGAATTGAAAGATTTCAGGTTTTATGTTAAAGGGGTCAATCAGGCAGATGTGCACTTATAAAAGAAATTTGGGGGAAATGTTCCTAATACTGTGGAGAGACTCATAAACAGCATGGTCTAGGCACACAGGACAGCTCAGGTACAATATCCTAGACAGACAGCTTGGCAGGGGCTCTGATCTGAGTTCAGCCCCAGAAGACAAAGTTGGATAGGTCCTCCTAAGAGATGTCAGATAAAGGGGAATTTCAGATACTCAGGCTGTCTTTGATTTGCTCATGGGTAGCAGGGAAAGGAGAGTAGAGTCTTGCATTGCCAGGAAAAATTGTCTGACTCCCTGGATTGGGGAGAAGTGAGACAGTCAGACATGTCTAGTTGAGGAGTACCCACTATACAGCTGGGAAGATGGTTTGCTGCCAGTAGCCCTCAGACGTCTCAGAATATGGCAACTTGGAGTCTATAAGCTTCCCACAGTGATATAAGAACGTCACCTGCATTAGGCCAATGGAAGAGAATGCCAGTAGGGGGCTTGCTACTTCATTTACAGAAGAAAGAAACTTCCACCACCAGAACTGCAGTCTGGTCGGTCTTCTGACACTAATATTATTTATTTTCTCATAAATACAAGAAATGCTTTGCCTGCATTTCCTTTTAGATACTCCTTTACAAATCTCCTAAAGATCTAAACACAAAAGTGCAAACAAATCACAAATTTCCATTACTTTTGCCAATACAGAAAAAGCCATCTGTGATTTCCTTGCTGTTTCAATCCTGGATTGCTAAAATCAGAGAAATTAACAGAAAGATTAGTGGAGCTCAGCATTAACTTTATGCTTGTGGCTTTGTAAAACAAGTACAGCATATATCCTTAATTCCAGTCACTGCTATAGATTAATGACCCGGGCACTGGGAGTCATCATTGGTCTCCATCCTTTGTCTGAGATTTTCTAGACCCTAGCTATAAATGAACAACTGAATAAGCCATATTTTTTTAACCTTTGTAGAAGAAAAACCATGATGAACAAAAGGCTGGTTGATTTGGAATAAATCACGAAATTTGACTGATAAAAATCAGCAGTGAAACAAATGTTAGTATATAAAATGTATGATTCAATATTTAGCACTAACAGTTGCCTGGCTGTAAAATAAAATCTGAAAATGTGTTTCTTAAGCAGTGGAAGCACCTTAGAAATTGAGCAAGCTTTGGTTGTTGTTTTCAGAAGATAATCATGCTATTATTTTTTGAAGCAATCTACAAGCCATTCAATCACAAAGTTGGCATGCTTGAGCACACGTGCCAGTAGGAACCACTATCACTATTATATCCTCTAACTTCAATTTCTCATGTGTTGGAACTTCTTTAGTGTGTGATTTTTTTTTTGATAGGGAGTGAAACTAATTTAAATGATAATGTGTTCTGCAAATGTGCCTCTTTACCTCAGCGGTGTCCATGAAAAATTCCTCATCTAAATATCCTTACATGCTCAGCACTTATGGATACCCTCCCCTTCTGCTGGAAGTTGGGTTTTTTTTGTTTGCTTGTTTATTTTTAATAACAGTGCTTGCAGTATGTTATCAGCAGGCACTTCGAAAATTACCTTATGTGTATATGATTATAAGTAATGTACTTTGAACATATTCACTACAATTATCTTTTTCACCTCATTAAGACCTTTCTCCCAACTCTAAAAGTCTACCTCCTACATTCATATCTTTTTGATTGCTTGTTTGTGGCTCACTGCATTCTACAAGTGTACAATACCAACCTACCAGGCAAGATATGCCCACTGGTCCAGCAGTGACACATCTGTTTGGGGGGAACCAAATGTTTTTCTGCTTCGAATAAAGCCTGCCACAATGGAGGAATTCTTTCTTGGTACTTTGAATCTGGTCAGAAGCTCATGGAATGGAAGGTAATATACCTAAGAGGAACTCCACTATTCTTTTGCTAAATGGGCATGGTATCGGGCTGGAGAGATGGCTCAGTGGTTGAGAGCACTGACTGTTCTTCCGGAGGACCCGGGTTCAATTCCCAGCACCCATATGGTAGCTCACAACTGTCAGAAGATCCAACTGCAGGACATGCTATCAACTGCTTTCAGAAGGTTTGATGATGATCAGGCTAGTGGGAGTCTTGGATTGCTTTCCAAGATTTAGCATCTATTATAAGTTTATCATGTTCTTATGGTAAAAAAATGAACTAGAGCTAGCACAAAACTTTCATTTCTGCTTTAGAAAAGCTGCAGGAGAGATTTCTAGTGATTTAATTAATTACACTGGTACTTGAGGGCAAATAATATCCACCTGTAAGGTCTTTACCTCAGCTCTGACTAATACTGACATCATTGCTGACATGTTAGCTGTGACCATGAGTTTCTATTTGAAAAGATGTGACTTTAGCTATCTGATAATCGGATCCGCTGACCTATGGTTTTATAGGCAGAATCTGACACGTCAAGTGTGTTTTTTAAGGAATATTTGATTTTAGTGATTATTCCCTCAGGTAGATAAAATTTTTGGAGTTGTACATATAAACACTAAATCGTACATAAGGCAGCAGCAGGAGAGGAGAGTAGAATTTCAATCACAAATTTAATGCAGAAAAAGTAATGGAGAAGAAGAATTCACAAATAAGAAGTATGCCATAAGATCCATCATTATCATAATATCCCCATGCCCAGGGCAAACAACACTCCACTTGAGTTAAATTTCAGTCATGTTGTCTCTAATAGTTTTACTGTGCATGTGGGACCCACCCCCCCGCAACAAACCTGAAGAGAAGTGATTAAGAAAACATATTTCTTTTCACACAAATATCCTGAGCAAGAATTCCATCTTGAACTGTCAAATCATTTTCTGGTTGATATGAAGTTATGATTCATATCCCATTATATAAAGTGTAGTGTATTATAAATGAATCAGAGTTTTCAATATGGGTTTTGAGAGCTATACGAGGAATTGAAGAAGCATTTTCCATTGAATCAGAAATGTGTTTTCTATAAAGAAGGATGAAGAAAACAGTTTAATCTTATGAAGAAAAACAATAATCATATTTTACTACACATTATGAACTGAGAATTTGAACAGGCTCACAGATGATAGATCAATAATCTTCCCAGAGAGTGTGAAGATGAAGGAGGGACAGAAGACCAGTGACTACCAGAACTATCACTTCCTGCTGGATGTTACACATTGTTTTCTGTATCCAGTGTCAGGATCTGCTATGAAGATGGACCCATAGTCTCTCATCTAAATTTCTTAAAATTATTTGGGAGAGTATGGTGGCCAATGCAGTGAATGTGGGTGTTTGAAGATAAATGAGATTCTATGGTATGTATATTGTCTGTCATTTGTCAAGTATTACAAACAACCATTTTGCACAATTAAAATAGGGCAATATAGGTTATATTGGTACAACTTCATTTCCATGGATAAGACAACCACCAAGATGCATGAGATTATATATGAGGGTAGGGCACACCATACAACACTGGATCTCATAAAATTTTACAAAAACATTAGCATTAATTTATTGGTTCATTCATCAATTTCTTGGTGTTTAAATATTGTGAAAAAATGTAATTGAGTGCCTCTAAGATACCAGTTTTAATTTCCCGTGTAGAAGATGCAGAGAGGGTAGAAATATGAATCAGCCAATCTGATTCTGATTGGTTTTCTGATTAGCACCTTGGTGACAAAATGGATTGCTACTATTGTGGACTTCATGAATGTTTTTGTAGAAGAACTAAAGAAAAAATGATATTAGGACTCAGGAAATCCTTAAATATTTTCTGTTTATCAGATTGAGCAATCATAATCTAAGTAAGTACTAATGCTATGCATCCAAAATAAGTGTAATTGCATGATGAACAGTAATATTGACTTAATCTAAGGAGCTATAGCTCATCCGATTCGAGGGCTGGTGTGGCTTCCACAGAAGGCCGATGTCTCAGCTGTGGAAGAAGCAGATCTCACCTCAGAAGAACTGGAGAAATAATTTCATAGCTGAAGATTAGTATGCAAAGACACATAGAAGCCCAATTATATAGTACATTGAGAAGATTCACTTCTCTAACAAAATGGTGAGATCACACCATGTTAGAACTGACCAGAAGGAGAAATCAGCTTAGAGTCACAACATTCAGAAATGTGCAAACAGAAAGAGCCCAGTTCAACACATCGAGTCGACTTGAAGAGTCAGCAGAGGTATTAGCTCTCATTGCTGTCATGAAATGACAGATACTTAATTTTTAAAACCGTAGGTATGTTTGAATCTTGGTTTTGAGTTTTTCATTCCATGTCTCTCAACATGGAACACTCATGAGTCAGAACATCTTGGTGGGAACACTTGGCAGAGAAAATGGCTACCTCCTAGGATAGGGGGAAAGCAAGGGTTCCACAGTTTCCCTTGTAGAGCTATCTTCAATGGCTGAAAGGCCTCTCGCTTAGTGCTAATGTCTGTACGTCCTTCTAATATCTGAGATAAAGTTTTGAAGCATAGACCTTCAAGGAATTTTCAACATGTAAGCTGTGGCAAAGATACTTTTCATTTCCCCTTAAATCTTTTATTTATTCTTGGACAATTTCATGCTTATATACAAAATATCTTGAACCTATCCATGCAATTCCCTGTTCCATTCACAACAGGTCCCTCTCCTACCTTCACATCTTTTTTGTTTTGTTTTGTTTTGTAAAATATAGCGTCCAGTTAGTGCTACCTACCAGAAGGTTGAGTCTGGTGTAAGAGCTTCTGGGTGCAATGAGCAGACCTTTTCCAGAAGACAGCACCCTTTCCTATATTCTTCCTCTTGCAGTCTTTCTGCCCTCTCTTCAGCAATGCTCTTAAAACTTTGGAATGGGTTAATAAAGATATATGTCACATTTATGGCTAGACATTCTGTAGTCAATTATTGACAGTTGTCATGCATTGACCAGTTATGAGTTCCTTCACTAACTGTTACCTCCTGCAGAAAGCAACTTCCCTGGTCAAGGCTGAGAGTAGCACCAATTTACAGAATGAATTCCTGCCACAACTGTTCTGAGCTGAAAGATTACATTCTCAATGATTTCCCTTTTTGCTCAGTGTGTGTGTGTGTGTGTGTGTGTGTGTGTGTGTGTGTGTGTGTGCTTTCTGAATTAGGAGTGTCTTTTCTTATCTAGCTCACATTTGTTTTGTGTAACCTCCAATTCAGGCATGTGAAGCCATGTTCTCCTGTGTGAAGCTTGAAAAGACCATTCCTCCATCCTGACTTTTCTTCAGCCTCAATTTTGCCTCCCCCAGCCTTTGAATCCTCTGACTCCTTATGCTTTAGCTTCAGACTACAAGTGCATCTTCAAGAAACCATCCTGCAGCAATGAGTGTCAGCCTTTTCTAACTCCAATAGGATCTTTGTGACGGTTCACCTGAAATATCTAGGACACTTTCTCTTCGTGTGTGTGTGTTTGTGTGTGTGTGTGTGTGTGTGCATATTTGTATGTGTGTGTACATAATACACATGTGAGGGTGTACATGAATGTGGGGCTGCATGTACACAAATGTGAAGGCCATAGGAAAACCTTAAGAGTCATTCCTGGAAAGCCATGTATCTTTGTCTTTTTGAGCCAACATTTCTGACAGTTTGGCAACTCACCAAGAAAGTTACTGTGGCTGTCAAGAGAGCCCAAGGAATATACCTGTTCTCAACACTAGTGTTATAAGCTTTATGTTTGTTTTTTGAGTTCTAGAAAAGTGCCCATGATTACCAAGCCAGTACTCTAACAAAATGAACCATTTCCCTTCTTTCAGAACATGTATTACACATTGTCTAAATGTCCAGTTTGTAACTATTTTATTTGGCAGGAATATAGAGCACCTGTAGATATGGCTACTCAGTGTTTGTCACCACAGTAGGACCACAGTTTGAAGCACAGTAGGACTTTCTCACACTTACACTGAATGAATGAATAAATGAATGAAAGAATGAAAGAATGATCCATTGTCTCAAGCCATCTCTGATTTAGGTCCATAGAGTCAGTCCATCTAGTAGCTTCCAAACAAATTGTCCAACATCTCAAGATGGATTTTATGGTGTTCTAGATCTCTGCTTTAAAAGTAGCATCTTGTCAGGTGTTGCTAGCACACACCTTTAATCCCTTTAAGCACTCAGGAGACAGAGACAGGAAGATCTCTATGAGTTGGATGCCAGCCTGGTCTACAGAGTGAGTTCCAGGACAGCTAGAGGTGTGACATAGAGAAACTCTGTGCCAAAACAACAGCAAAACCAAAAACAAGAGGAAAAGAAAAAGAAGGCATCATCTGGTTAAGCGAGACAAAGATGCCAATATGTCTTTATTTTATCCTTATTTCAAAGGATAAAAGAGCTAAGATTGATCTTGGAAAGGTAAGTAAGAAGATATGGGCAGTGAACTCTGCAGGAGAAAGCCTAACCTGTCCCTTTTCTGTTTACTTGTCAGAGACATCTGCAAGATCCATGCTTATTCTTTAGTGGAAATCAGGTAACTCCATAGATGATGCCATCTGATTACTGAAAGTTCAGGGAAGAGCACTTATCAGAGTGTCTGTTAGAGCATTATCAGAAAAGAATGGAAGGGGAGAGTAATCTGTAAGATCATATCTGACACAAGAGACCAGGGATATGGGATCAGAGATGCCCCACTGTGGGAGATGGTAAAAGCAGAAGATTAACTCCTTTCTAGCTTCTTTGTTGAATAATGACAGCAGAGGTGGGAACAAGTATATCTTGGGGTCATTGTCTTCACAATGATTTGTTTTGAATGAAAATCCTCAGTGCCAACATTATGAGGTAAAAGAGTAAACAAGAATCTGTAAGAGTGAAGCACATATGATGTGTACATATGTATATATGTGTGAACATATGTTGCTAAAATGAAAGTTAGATAATGGACAATAGAAGAATAGATAGAAGATAGATACATGATAATAGATAATTAGTTGATAAATAGATAACAGATTTGTAGATCAATAAGTAGAGGATGATAAATATATTAGTGACCATTTTCTAGAGCTAAGGTCCAATCTTAGTTGCACTGGAGATCTCAGAATGCAGATGTAAAGACTATTGAGGCACCCCCCAAGGAGAGCTGCATGTTGAGAGTGAAGCCCACCTAAGCACAATGTAGAAGCAGAAGACCTGGGGGGGGGCAGGCAATCTTTGAAGCCCAGAAAATGTCCAGATGCTAAATATTGATCTATAGGATTTTATGATTACCTTCTGGATTTTAATTTTGTTTGATTTGATTGCTCCTCATAATGTTCCAATTCTTCCCTTTGGGGAAATGAATATGTTATGCTGTGTCATCATATGCTAGAGGTGTATAAATTGTTTTTAATTTTATAGAAAGCTATCTTCAATAGACTTTAGACTTTAAGAGAGATTTAGGCTTTAAAGGTTGAACCATACATTATAATGTGAAGAAAATGGGACTGGAAATAAGAGGCTGAAAGTTATGATTTAAAAGATAAGTGTTTGCATATCAAGTTGACATGTGCTTGTAGTAGTTGTTAGCTTTGTCCACTTCATACAACATAGAAACACTTTGGAAGGGAGTATTAATGAGGTATTGTCGACATTGGAGTGACTGTGGGGATGTCCATGGGCACTTTCTCAATAAATTGATTGGTATGGGGGGATACAGTCCATTGTGAGTGGCACTATTCCCTAGGCAGGAACTCCTGAACTGTATAAGCTAGAAGAAAGGAAGCAAGGAAATATTTCATGTATTCCTTCTCTGCTCTAGATTGTAGATATACTACCTAGCTGTTTAACGTTCCTCCTAAATGCCCCAATGATGACCGATGCTAACATGGAATTATAAGATGAAGTAAATTCCTTTTTTTTTCTCAAGACAGGGTTTCTCTGAGTATCGCTGACTGTCTTGGAGCTCACTCTATAGACTAAACTGGCTTCAAACACATGATCCTCCTGCCTCTGCCTCCCGAAGTGCTGGGATTAAAGGCATATGTCACCACCACCCTGCTCCCCTTCATTTTTTAAGTTGGCTTTTGTCAGATACTTTTCTGTAATAAAAACAACAGGAATGAAATTAAGATATAAAGAAAGCAAGAAAGAGAGAAATATAGCAATGAATACATTGTAGACAAAAATCTAGAAATCTCTTTATTTCTATATGTTTATATATCATAGCTGTTTCTTATGTTATCTGTTAGGAAAAATCCTAAGACGGGCAGCTCCGCCAGTGTAAAGAAATACAATTAAGTCAGATCAAACCAAATTAAAATGCCCATCATTTTATTAAATATGGCATTCTTGGGTGGCCGAGTGCATGGCGGGAAGACAGAAAAGTGGGAAGCACATGCAAACCTGGTACATGTTTCTTCTCTGGGAGCCCACTTAAATACACTCTGAGCATGGTCCTGAGCCTCCCCCAGGGAGGGGTCAGGACTTGGAATGCTGGGATTTGTAGTCCAGACTAATGCAACTCCCAGGCCAGGGGGCTGGGATAGATGCCAGGGGCTAGGGTTATGCTCCAGACTTAACATTATCTACCTATCATCTCTGTCTGTCTGTCTGTCTGTCTGTCTGTCTGTCTGTATATCTATCTATCTATCTATCTACTTATAAAGATATCATAAAAAATAGAAAAATTTTCCAAGAGCAAGTCCCATGATGGGTTTATGTACATTATTTATGGGGCCAAAGTTGGGAAATCAGAACAGGCCTCTTTTATATTACTCCACTAATACTCAGTTAATTTTATTTTATTTTTGACTCTGTATACAAGTATTACTTTACTATTTTGTTTTATGAATAGCAAATTTCATGGTACCAACTTGACAGGTGCTGTCCTAGTTCACCTGGGATTGGGTCAGAAGGAAGTCCTCAAATGAGCCAATCACTTATCACCCTCACTTCTCCGCTTGAAATACATTACACATGGTGTTTTCTTTGTTTCTTTGTTTTTCATCAGTCACCGCTACTATTTTTACCCATATGCCAAGGCATATTTTGTTTCCTGTGCCTCTCTCTGGTCCTCTAATTTGGATTGTAATGATTTGGAAGGTGGTAAAGTATCCATGAGTCCACTATGCATTTAAATTCTCACGTTCCATTATTAAGAAAAGCTGAGTGAGCTCTCCATGCTTTTTCAGGGTTCTAATCTAAACAGTGAAGCAGTCCCAAACTCCTTATCACTGCTGCTTTGATAATTAGGAAATAAATGTACTGGGACTGGAGAGATGGCTCAGTGTTTAAATCACTTGTCCTGAAAGTATTGGTACCTGAGTTCACCCTCAGAACCCAGGTAAAGTCTAGTGCATTTATATGAATAAAATCCTAGTGGACAACTTCACATATTAGTTCTTACCTTTGACCTTGTTTAAGAGAGCGTTCTCTGTCCCTTATAATTCATCCTACATATGCTGAGCCAGCTGGTCAGTCCTCACCCTACATCTGCCGAGCCAGCTGGTCAGTCCTCACCCTACATCTGCCGAGCCAGCTGGTCAGTCCTCACCCTAC
>JAQHUG010000467.1:501406-520035 GCA_028555095.1 Dicrostonyx torquatus | reverse complement strand
ATTTTGTATTAGAATGATATTGACTTAATAGCAGGACTTAAGGACTTAGGGAGTACTCATTTTGTTGCTATTTCTTGTTAACAAGTTTAAGAGTATTGCTATATATCTTCTTTAAGTGTATTGTACTGAGTTTCCTAGTGTATCTTGGCATAGTGGACCTCAGGCAACAAACACAACTACACTCTTTGGATAGGTAGAATTTTATCCATGAGGTACCTGATGTTTATAGGCCAGGTGGACCCCAGAGGACAAGCATAGCTCTGTCCCAGTTCTCTATACTTAGAGATGGAAGAATTTTGTCCATTGCCTCTGGCACGGGGAGGTTGGGCACTATTATGATTCTTGAAAGCAGGGTCCTGCCCAGGACCATGAAGGTCTGAGCAGGACAGAACAACCCACACATGGTGCCAGGCAGATGGGCACTATTATGATGAACAAATAGTTGTCATGATATGAGAAAATGGGAGAGAAGGGGGAGAAAGAATGGTTCATGTCCTGTGGACAGGGACATAACTGTAGAGGTGAAAGTGGTGAGGAGCTGGCTGAGGTGTGTGACTTGATTGCCACCCAAGGCCATGGTCTGGGCCTGTTTCCAGGGCTTATGTTTGGGTGTCTCTGTTGGAGCTGCAGTCTGTGCTGTTGTCCATGGCTCCTGATATCACTGAAGGCCCAGAGGAAAGGGCTGCACAGCGTTGTCTCTGCCCCCCACTGGCTGCAACACCGCCAGCTGAAGCACTCTCGAAAGAGGGTCCTACAGCTCACCTGGGTGGCACAATGGAGTTCAGAGGGGCATGAGTGAGTTGGCCCCAAGAACATGAGAATGGAAGAGGAGATCACGCCTGCTGTGTGGTGAGGAAAAGATGCCTCCCCTGGGTCCTGCAATAGTTGGGGGAATCTGATTTATCATCTCACCAACTGTAGCACTCAGGAAAACCAGCTGTATGCCTCACCTGGGCATCACAATTGAATTGACATTTTTAAACAGGGGCACAGGTGGCCCACCCTGAGGGTATGAGAGGTGGGCATAGCTTGTTCCACCTTTCTTGTTTGAGTGTAGTAGTAGGGGCAAGGGAAAGATGCCCTCTACCCACAGCCCTACCACCCACAGCTGACCAGAGAGATGACCTATTCCCTTTACCAGTTGCAACACTAGGGAGAGTAGGCTCTGTACTTGGTCTGGGCAGCACAGCAGAGCTAATCCTCTTACAGGGTGAGGGTGAGCAGGCCAGAGAATGTGAGATTTGCCCCCCTTACCCCATCCTCACCTCCTCATCTATCATATTGCAGCATGGACAAGAGAGAGATGGCAGGTTGATCAACCCTGCACCTACCCAGGCCCCCAAAACAGTGTTAAGAATTGGCCCACCCCAACATCATCCCCATGTATAATGAAGTGTCAGGTCCTGCAGACACAAAGCTGCAGGATCTCCAGGACATAGGGCAATAAAAGAATATTCAAGGGGGGTCCCAATTTTCATGACGAGATTGATTTTTCTTGTTTATTTCCCCTTAAATTTTTATTTTATTTGGGGGGGGGGTTGTAAAGCAGTGGGTGAATACAAATGGACAGGAAAATGAATAGGATCAAGATGCATGATGAAAAAGACACAAAGAATAAATAAGAAGAAATTAAAAATAAAAATGAAAGTATGGAATTTTGTTGTGAATCTCTCTGGCCAAGACTTTTTTTTATAGTTATTGGAAGGATTTTTATCATTGTTTCAATCTTGATATCTGTTATTGGTCTAGTAGGTTATTAGGTAATTCAGCTTGTCTTGGCTTAATTTTACTAGTTAGGTTGAAGGTTGAATCTAAAGTTCACTCATTTATTTTCAGCTTCCAAATTAAAGGAGTACAGGTTTTTAATATGTTCAATTGAAATTTTCTTTCTGAATGAATTCTTTTGGTGTTTGTTATAATGCTTCTCTGTTCATTTCTCACCCTGTTAATTTGGGTCCTGTTAGGTCAAGGGTGTGCCAGTCTTGCCTATCTCTTCCATGAACCCTTTCTTATATTCCTCAGTTCTTTATATTATATTTGTGTCAATTTTATTAATTTTGGCTCTAATTTCGGAATTTTTTTGTTGTTTTTGCAAAATTTTCAAGTTTCATGATTAAATCATTTATTTGTGCTCTTTCTCAGTTTTAATGGAAGCTCTTAGAGCTGTGAATTTCTCCCATGGGACTGCTTTTAATGTGTCCCAGGACTTTTATTCTGTTGTGCTTTCATTCTTATTTAGTTCCAGGAGTTTTTTATTTGCTTTTTTGACTTCTTCTTTTACCCAGACATCCTTCAGTAATGAGTTATTTATTCTTTAATAGTTTGTGTACTTACTAGAAATTGTTTGCTGTGAAATTTAAGTTTAACTACATTATAGGTAGTCGTGTTACACAAGTCATTTCTATTATCCTGAGTTTGTTAAGATGTATTTCATGTGTTCCAGGATTATTTATTTTAGAGAAGCTTCCTGCTGAGTAAAATGGACCTTCTTTAGTGCTTGGATGGAGTATTTTACAGATACCTGCTGGTTCGTTTGGTATATGTTATTAATTAATTATGATGTTTCTTTGTTCATTCTTTGTCCAGATGACCTGACTATTATAGAAAGTAGAGTATTGAAATCACCCAGTATCATTGGGCTGATGTCAATCTGTGTCTTTAAATCTAACAGTACATTTTTAAAAATATAATTTAGTAGGCCAGTGCTTGTTGCATATGTTTGGAATATTCATGTCTTGCTTAACTGTTGTCTTGCCTAAAATAAAGCATCCCTCTTTCTCTCTTCTAATTGTATAATTTGACTGATTTAATCTGTCTTAGGATACTGATGCTTGCTGTTTATTTTAAAGTACAAGTATTTAATATGTGGGTCCAGAGAATATTTTTACAAAGAACTATTCCAGAATACACTCAATTAAGAAGAAGTGTAATGATTTCTGTCCCTTTAAGAGATAAACCACACCCACTCCCTTGCCTTTCTCTTTCTGTTCCTCCTTTTGGAGAGGCAGCAGCTGCTTCTCCCCTCAGTGTCCCCCCCCCTTTTTCTCTCTTTTCTCTCCCTCTCTTCCCCCTTCTCCCCTTCTCCCTTCCCCCCATAACCCTAATAAATATTCAGCTTTACTCTGCATGGTGTGCTTGTCCATGTCTCTGTCTCCTGCCCACCTGCCATGTGTCTCCCTGCCTGGGACCATCAACCACTCAGGAGCCAGTAGCCATCTCTCAGGACCCACCACCTGCCCACACCGCTCGCTTGCTGGGGAACAGCCAGCCGCCACATGGCTGGAGACCAGTCATCTTAGTTTTGGGGTCCTGCCACATGGTCTTGACTCCACAGCAAGCTGCCAGGGACCCACACAAAAGAACAACAGGAAGTCCATCATAACTTAAAGATGACAAATATACAGGGGCAATAGTGTCCCAGAATGGTTTTGAGGTATTATATTAGAAATAAAAACAACATGCTTGAGAATCAAGTACTTTCAGTAAATACTTCCTCTAAAATAAAGACTATTTGCTGGAGAGTGGGGCCTTAGGGAGGTGCTCCTTAAAGCAGAGATCACAGAGTAATAAACCCAGGACTGAAAATGGCAGCAAGTCCAAAGAGTGTTAACACATGCTTGTGTGGGGCAGGAGGAAGAAGACAGATCCAAAGAGGATGTTATGAGGAAGATCAGGGTGGCCCTTTCCCCCACCATGCCAGCAGTCAGTCACTGGTGCATTTACAACAGACCCATGCTAGTCATTCTTTGCTGCATGCTCAAGTTGTTTGAGGAGTCAGTGGAGCCCAGAGAGTTGGGGACTGAGAAGTCACCATCTGCTCCCTCCTGAGACAGAGGAGGTTATGCAAACATTGGCAGCATGTGGTCTCCATTTGGTGTTTGGCTAAGGAATGGGAGAGGAAAGGAAGCCATGCCTCTGGTAAACATTCTACAAAGCTGATTAATTGATCATGGGAAACTCAAATTTCACAGAAGCCACAATTATCTTGGGATCCTTTTTCGGTTCCCTTAATAGCTATTCATTTTCCTTCTCTCTGTGCTCTAACATCTTTGTGGCTATGTTGTAAGCGCACTCACAGACCCTTCTCCTTCAACCTCCAAAGGCTAAGAGAGTTTTTAACATCTTCATTCTATGACAAATTTTGTTCTAGTTTGTTGCTACCAGTTGTCTGATAGACCCACAGGGGCCTGATTTATAACTGCTCTTGTTGAGTTAGTATAAAAACTCTACAACTCTGCTACCGTGTTGAACATGGCACTTGAGGTAACATGAGTCTGTGTTTCTGGGACATGGTCACACATATTTTCTTTCAGAGTGAACTCCTTATTGGGTATGATGTGAGAGCTGGATGTTTTGTGTTGGAAACATCACTGCCATGCTCACTACCAGGACGAGCCAGTGTCTCTATGGTACACTCACTATCTCTCTAGCCTTCACTCCATAAATTGTTTTAAATAACAAAATGCTTGCTAATCCATTTAGATTAAGGGTGCTCACCCTGGGGGGCATTAGGAATATCTCACTTCAGTGAGTTTTCCATGAATTTGATCACATAATAAAAATATTTCATTCTGCGTATCTTTCCAGTTTTTGTGGGTGGCTAGTTTTAAAGTAGATTTTTCTGCTCACTCAGCCTTAATGAAACATGCGGATATAAAAACGAGCTGTTTTAAAGGTTATGTGGTTCTATCTAAATACCATATCATAGCTCTTTTAGCTTATAAGAGTGGTGAAAGCATAGAGACTTAAAAGAAACTTAAGAAAGGAAAACACCATATTTAAATGGATCCCAATAAGAAAAGCTGAATATTTGATAGGTCACTCAGTCCAGAAGTCCATTTTTCATATGTACTTTAATATTTAATTGTTATTGTGTGTGTTCATGACATATGTGTGCACGTGTGAATTTAATGTATGTGTGTAGGGCTGAGAACAACTCCATGGAGCAGTTCTTTCCTTCTCCATTTCTGTGAGTTTTGGGGATGAGACTCAGGTTGACAGACTTGAAGGCAACAGCCTTCCTTATCTGCTGAGCCACCTTGGGAGCTCTATCTTGATGCTGTTGGAGAAAGTGTATGCATAGTGTCACCTCAACAGGGAAAGGTGAATGTTTGCCCACCTGTCATCAGATCCACAGATAAAAGGACTGTATGTTCATCAAATGACTAACAGGTGTTTGTAACAAGCAATTGCTAGACTTTTCTTGGAATCTATATCTTATTCTTATAGACAGTCTATCTTTTCTGCAAATAAAGAAAGGGGATATTTCTAATTGTCTATTAAATGCCAGGTATAACCATGCAGAGTTTTGTATGGGTCTTCACCTGTCTTTGAATCCATGCCCCTCTGCTACACAGCTTCAGAAAAACCAATATGGCATGAGATGAAAAATGACTTAAGAAGGATAATTCCAGGGAGACAGTGGGAATCTCAGAAAGATTTCTAAATGGATCCAAACATCACAATCTTCCTTCATCTGCTCATTCCAACCATATATTGGTGTTCTCTAGTCTCTGATATTAATCATTTGTTGCTGTAATCTTATGATTAAATATTTTATTTAGATTATGATTGCTTTGGTCTACATGGATTGGTTCAGTGTTGAAGAGCATGCACTGTTCATACAGAAGACCTGAGTTTGGTTACCAATGCCTACATCCAATAGTTCACAGGTACCTGTAACTCCAGCATGACATCATCCAACATCATCTCTACTGGATTCCACAGGCACTGAAAGAATATGCCCATACCCAGACATATAAACATGATTTAAAATAAAAAATAATACTGAAAGAGCTGTTTAAATCTTGTCATTTATTTAATTTCACTTCTTTATTTATTTACTTGTTTATTTTGTTACAGGGTCTCATGCAATTAGACTGGCCTTGAACAGTGGGGAATCATTTTGAACTTCTGGTCCAGCCTGGTCTTAAACTACCTGGACAGTGGGGAATAATTGTGAATTGCTCATTCAGCCTGGCCTTGAAGTAACTGTTAGTGGAGAATAAGTGTGAACTCCTGATCCTTTGTTGCCACCTGCAGAGCTTTGGCTGTGCAAGCCTGCTGCACCACACTTCTCTGAAATCGGATAGTTTGAAAGCAAATGTAAAGAATGGGCAGAAAGTTGAGCTGAAGCCTTTGTTTGCACTGGTTCTCAACCGTAGAGCTGTGACCCTGTGATACCGCTTCTCATGTGTAAGGAAATTTAACTCATGTTGTGCTGACTCCCAGCCATGGAGGTGTTTTCCTTGTTGCTTCATACCTGCGATTTTGCTACTGCTTTGAATTGCAAGGTAAGTATTTTTGAAGATAGAGGTTTATCAAAGGGGTTGCAACCTATAGGCTGAGAGCCAGTGGTTTGAAGGAACAAAGAATATGAAGACTGAAATCCCAATTTTGGTTTTGCTTAGACCAGATTTTAGTAAAATGCTATTAATTTGGTAAGAGCTTTCATATTTTCTTGAGATCTCCTGACCTATGTCACTGGCTCCCCTTGTTTCTATTGATGAACTATACTATTCATTTTCTCCAAGTTCTCCTTTTAAGTACATTATTAAAGAAACAAATCTTATCAGCTACTTGTATATTTAGCATAGCAAAGCTTGCAACAATATAAGGTCAATATAATTGCCAACTTATAAGGTCAATCCAAATGGAAAAGGGAACAACTGATATGTGCAGTAAAGATGATTACTCTTCACTTTTTCCCCAGTGCTGTAAAAGTCTATGGATACCATTGCAAGAAACTTAGCAAGTCAATTAAGAACGTCAGGGTGGGCCTTGGTGTTCTAGTACTCTCCAAATGTAACCCCCTGTAAAGATGGGGAGGCTGAGTTTCTGAAGTTATCTCTAACACCACACAGCTATAAGCAACAGACAGAAGATTGGAAGTAGCTGAACCTCCCCTTCACAGGTTCTAGGCAATCCTCATTGAAGTGATCACACTGGCAATGATCAGAGTCCTCCAGAGATACCCTGATAGCCAGCCCACCTTAGCTATCAAACTATGGAGAAAATGGAAACCAAGAAATTTCTCCAGGAATCCAGGGATAATAAAAAGGCTGACCCCTGTTACAAGCCAGAGGGTAAACCAGCTTCTCAGAAAGATTCATAGGCTTATATTGTAAGGATTGTTTGTCCCCTACAGGAATTTTAATGCAGAGGAAAGCTATTATCTTAGAATGGATCTTTCTATTTTTTTTTATTGAGCTATATATTTTCCCCACCCCCTTCCTTACTCTTCTATCCCCTTCTACCCTCTGGAGGCACATACCTTTAATCTCATCACTAAGGAAGCAGGGGCAGCCAGATCTCTGTGAGTTCGAGGCCAGCATGGTCAAGAAGAACTAGTTTCAGGGCAACTAAGACTGTTACACAGAGTCTTGTTAAAAAAGAAAAAGAAAAGGAAAAGCAAATGATCTCAGAGTAGAGTTTACTGCTTATACTTATCGTCAATGTAAGTTTATTTCGTTTAGACATGTAGTGTAACTTCAAGAAAACTTGTCTCTAATATATGACTGAAGGCCCATTTTAATATAGGGTATTACTTTTTGCAAACATTTCATTTCAGGGCCTTCTAAAATAAAGAACCTGGAAATTGCAAACGCAGCCCTGTAAGGCCAGACTGGATCATCCCATAATGCCTAGTGACAGATTACCTTTGTTGATGCTATGGTCTTTTGTGTGTCTGTAAGCATTAACATAATGGCATTAGGGCAAGAGGTCTGTCGTGGTGAGGCATTTTTGTGCAAACATGAGGATCTGAGTTCAGATACGGAGCAACCACCTGAAAAGCCAGGCACTGCATTATGTGTCTCTAAACTCAGCATTTGAAAAGTGTAGCCAGAGGATTTGGGGAGCTTGTTGGTGAGCTGATCTAACCATCTCAGTAAGTCGTAGTTTCAGGAAGAGAGCTGTCTTTAACAATGAGGTGACGGTGAATGGAAAAGATCCCCAGCATCCATCTATGACTTCCAGACACACTCACACACATGAGCATGCACATCCACATGTGTCTGCATACACACAAGCATGCACACACACCTGCAATGAAAAGAACCCGAAGTATGAAGCTGAATGTTGGCCACGCTTCCCATTCTTATGAATCACACTGAACGCAGAGTGGATTACAGACACTTTCTCCGGAGATTTGCAATGGATTCCGGGGTTTTTCTCAGCACAAGTGTGTTGTGCTGGAACAGAGCATACCCCTCTTTTCTTATCTTCTTCTTCTTGTCAGATTTCCGGCCCTGAGGCTAGAGTATACACTCTTCAACTCTTTTGATTCCTGATTATATCTCAAATGGGAAAAAAGGAAGTAAAATGAATTCCAAGGCTTCATATGATTTTGAAATTATGAAAAAAAATCACAAATGAGGGTGGATAAACAACTTCACCTAGGTATTTTCTCTTTATCACCTCAATTGAGTAATTAATTGCAGCAGACTTGAGTCATGGAAACAGAGATTTCTATAGTTTTTATCGTGTTTCTGTTCAGCAGATGGTTCTCAGATTTGAGGGTTCTATAAATACCCGCCATTTCAAAAATATAATAATAAAAAAGTAAGCAGAAATGAAGGGCGCATACGATCATCTGTGCTTGTCTTTTAAAGCTTATATTAATCAATTTTGGATTGATAGGTGTTTAAAAATATTAGTCCAGACAAACATATCACCAATTCTGCCCTTCATTTTAAATGAATCCCATTTCTTCTGTTTGCATTTCAATCCACTTTAAGGAGTCACAAATAAAATATATTATATCATAAGTGCCATAAAATGCAGGTGTTGCACTGGAAGAGCATCTCAGCACCTGCATTTTATGGGGATATAAAGGAGATATATAACCCACTTGAAACTAAGTTTGCCTTGCCTTTGTTTCTGCTGAGAAGGAATTTAAACTTGTCTGGTCCACCCAGGAACCATGAGCTAAGTTGTGCCTTTTAAAGGAGGGTAAAAGAGAAGGGTGTAGCTTTGCTTCCGAGGAATAAGACCAAGGACTGCCCTCCAAGTGACTCAGTGACATCAGACACATAACACAGGAGCACATTAGGAATGTACATGACATATCTCTCCTTCGTTACCCCACTTGGTTTCTCAGTACTCAAGGTGGACTCTATAAATAAAAACAAGTCACAAGAACCATCCTGGCTGGAATGAAGATATTCTAAGCAATATCATGTATTTTCTTTTGGGTACTGAACTATTGGTGCAATGAATGGCAAGAAACTGGAATTCTGTTATGAATTTCAAGATGAGGAGAGGAAGAGACTGAAACCTGGCACTATCCAGAAGAGGAGCTTATGTTCCAGAAAGAATTCACTTAAAGCTGACAACTTTTCAGAGGACCTTGCAAAAGAGGATCAGTGGAGAAGATAGGTCTTTGGCAGACAGGCCATACTTTGACCAGGACTGTATAGTTACAAAAACTTGAGAAGCTTGAAGCTGTGTGTGTGTGTGTGTGTGTGTGTGTGTGTGTGTGTATAAAAATTCTGGTTGCCTAATCCTGGTTTGTTACGGTTCTCTGGGCCCAGGCTCTTTCCCTAAACCTGTAACATCACCCCATCCACTCAAAACTTGTACTTTCATTTTAAGGATGCTGGATTACAAATTTTTGTAAAACCTACTAGAGAAAAGCATGAATGAAACTTGGCCAGCTTAGTTGTTCTCCCAAACTCCAAATAAATACAGATTTGTGAGTCCATGGCAACAACATTCAACCCATGTCTACTACAGTCAGCATATTAGACAGCAGTAAAAACTCTCTAGTTAGTTCAGAGAAAGCAGTTCCACACAGTTCCTGCTGTCCACCACAGTCTGTGCAATTGAGCTTACTTGTACATTCATGTCAAACAGTTCGGAAGGACAGATCAACCTTTCCCCAAATATCTTCTGGGAGGAACAAGCTGACCTTCCCCGTATTGTGGAATCTCTGACGTCCTCTCATTAGTGTCTGATGTCTCCAAAGTTCCCCCTGAAAAGTATCTGGGAGAATTTATCATTCAGGCGGACAGAGCACTTCCAGTTTGACCATCCACATGGTGATAGGAGAGAGCAAGTTCTCATCAGCTCTCCGCTCTCCTGACCTTTCCACTCATAGTCATAGTCTATGCACAGACACACACACACACACACACACACACACACACACACACACACACCTGGGGGGAGGGGACACATACACACACACAAATGTACTGTGAAGAAAAATAGCTGCATTTCCCCCTGAACTGTCTGCAAGACTGATTAACTGAGTAAAACTTCAATGATGTGAAGAGATTGGAGTGTTGCAGGCTAAGAGCCAAACTGTAATTTGCTTTGAGCAATCCTTTCCCCCCTGAGCTGACATACCGTGACTAACAAAACTTCTAAAATGGATTAATTTACCAAAACCCAACAAACAAAAGCTACGAGTAGCCCAGCATCTGAAGCCTATAGCAGAGGGGTTGCTTTTTTGCAGTAAACACTTGCTTGATGTTTTTACCAGTGAACTGAAAAACAATTCCGTATAGCTTTCTTTATTCCATTACTATAAAAGCCATTAAATGGTTATAGGGTTGGAACATGGGCCTTGAAGTAACCTAAAACTTTGATGTTAGAAATATTCAATCGTATTTTGCTTCAGAATAAACTATCTTTTATAGTCTTTGAGGCAGGGCTTATTTTCCTGTGTCAACAATAATTAAAGTTTATGAACATATTTTAAATTGCATGAGAAAATTCTCTGCTCAACCCTTCACAGGATATCTGCATTGTCTCCTCCAAGGCTCAAGAGACATTTTGGAAGAGGGGGCAAAAATTTCTAAATCCAGACGCCAGGAGAATGGGTGATCTTATAGTTTATGAAGAATTGCCCCTGACTTGAAGTATTGCATCATAGAAGGACGTTCATTAAGATTGATAAGGCTGTAAAGGGAGGCTTCATAAGACTGATGAAAAGAAAGTTCCGAGTCTTAGGAAGTCCCTGAGGCATGAGAGGAAATTTGGCACACGCTGCCTTCTGAACATGCCCTTCTGTTTGCACTCCACAGCTCGCAACACTGGGGGTTATCTGCACAAGATGCACACGAAGGCAGTTCCTTCACCACTCCTTCATGAAGGAGAGAGGCTTGCGAAACCACGTGCTTCCTGGGTTTGAGAAGCAGTTGGTGGTTGCTGGAAGAGGTGGAGCTTCTCCTCTGCGGTCGGCCTAATAAGTTGCTCCTGCACTTGTAAGTAACATGACTCTTGTGCTCAGGCATGAAATGCTAACTAAACTCAGGGGTCACTCGAGGCAAGGCTGAAAGTAAGAATGGGGATCCTAGCGCAGAAGACAAGCTTACAGAAGAGAGCATGCTGAGAAAGGGCAAAGGAGGAATGCAAATGACAAAATTCATTTGCGCGCGCACGCACATGTATGTGTGTGTGTGTGTGTGTGTGTGTGTATGTGAGAGAGAGAAAGAGAGAGAGAGAGAGTTATCTAAGAATAAAGAGGAAAAGGTCTCTACAACACAACTACTTTTCTTTCTGCTAAAATTCTTTTTTGCTATCTTTAAAAAGTGTGTGCAAGCATATACTCATGACAGCGGTGCATGTGGCGGTCAGAGAACAACGTGTCAGAATCTGTTATTTCCTTCCACAGTGTGGTGTCCAGATATCAATATCAGTTCACCAGGCTTGGCAGCAATCACTGTATTCAAGGAACTAGCTTGTCAGCCCACAGCTGCTTTCCTTAGAGTGAATTCATACCTTCAAGAACAGTACTGCTGAGCTACTGTACTAGGTAAATGTGCTTTTGTTTGCAGAGAAGGATTCATGACGCACAGTGCCATGGTGAGGAATGAGGAAAGGGGAGTGGTGGTCTGAACACTGTGTTAAAATATAAGGAAAGCAATGGTTTAATATGAGCATGTTTAAAGTACTCCAGAATAGGCCATAAGTAAGATGAAAGATGTATTATTGAATTAAAATGGACCCTCTTAAAAATTAGTATAAAGAATTGTGGTCGTTTATTTGGGACACAGTTTAATAAGAACAGAATACACACAGATTTACAGAACACAGTACCAGACCGTTCTCCTCCGAAGACGCAGGCAGACCAGGTAGACCGGCGATCCGCAGAGAGAGAGCGCTTCCCACATGGGTCTATCTTTTTATACCTCTTGGGACCTGGTGGTCCAGCCCCGTTAATTAATTAACAGCTAATTGGGGGGCGGAATAATTAACTAACGGCGGGGTGTGGCTATAACCCGAATAGGCCAAGACTATTCCCCTTCAAAGAATTAAGGGGAATGAAAAGCTCAGTGGAGAAATAATTCAGGAATTACGCTGTTTATCTTCACTTCCTTGAGGCTCATGTTGCTTTCTTGCTACCACCCTGCAAAGTGGTTATGTTGAAATGTCTCCTCTCAGGAAAACCAACCTGAGATTCAAGTTCTGAACAAGGGTGATGTACCTCTGCTTGTGTACACATTTTATATAGCCATGTAGATCGTTTATTCTTGTGCTGTGTGATGTTATTCTGGAGGAGACATGAACAATAGACAAAAGAAAGAATACCATCAAATCCAATGGTGAGTAACTTTGTGGGCTTCCTATCGCGGTGATAAAGACCACCTCTGACAGCTACTTGAGAAAGAAAAGGGTTATTTCAGCTGAGACCTTCAGGTCACACTATGTCAGCAAGGAAAAGTCAGGCAGGAACATGGGCAGGGGTAAAGCAGAGACCGGGAAGGAATGCTGTTACTGGCCTGCTTTCCATGGTTCGTTCAGCCTGTGTTTGTATATAACCAGGATTACCTGTCCAGGATGACACCAGTCCAGTGGTGTGGACTCCTCATGTCAATAATGAAGGAAGATAATTCCCACAGACTTGTCCAAAGGCAGTTCGGTGGAGGCATGTTCTTGATTTGGTTTCTTTTTTTTCCCAGACAGCTCTTTAGTTGAGTTGAGGAAGGTAACCACCACCGCAGTGAGTTTGTGGGGTTGCTTACCTGAGGATGGGTGAAGACTAATAACCATCCCTGACTCAAAGGCAACTGCATCCCTGAAATCTCACCCAAGCATGAGTGGTCCTCATGCAAGCTGGAGCTCTGGAGCTCTCTGCAGAACAAGTAGGCAGCTTCAGACGTCAGACTCTGACTTCTTAGTTGTCCTTAGTGTTTGTGTAACCTTGGCCAGGGTGTGACCTTGTGAATCTGATATTTGAGGGACTTCCTGAGAATCAGTCCTTTTGCTTCTTTCCAGGGTGGAATGTTTCAACTCAGGAAATTCTCCACATTCTGTTAGACCTTGCACTCCTGAAAGTGACATTAATGCTTAACCAGAATCTTGCTCTCATGTAATTATCATACTAAACAGTTGAGGGCACTCCAAAATCCTCTCTTCAGTACTTGTCTGTGTTTATATTTGGGGTCACAGCTGGCTTACTGTCATTTCTAATGTGTATAAATGAGAGGAAAATAAACACTATAATGTGGAAGTAATCTGTCATCTGTCAAATTATTTTGTTCTTGTTTTAAATACAAAGGTCTAAAATCTCCGTGATTTTTAAATTTTTTTATTTAAAAGTTTTTTTTTCATTTTACATACAGTTCTCCCTCACTCTCTTCCTTCCCCACATTCCCTAAACCAAATCCCCATTCACTCCTCAAAGAGGATAAGATCTCCCATGAGAAGTCCACAAAATCTGGAATGTCAAGTTGAGACAGAACCAAGATCCTCCCACCTGAGGCTGATAAAGATATGTCTCCATAGGAAATAGACTCCAAAAAGCCAGTTCATGCACGAGGCATAAATCCTGGTCCCACTGCCAATGTCCCCACAGACTGCCCAAGCTACAGAACTGTTACCTACATTCAGGGTGGTTCAGACATATGCAGGTTCCCCAGCTGTCAGTCTAGAGTCAGTGAGCTCCCACTAGCTCTGGAGCCACCGTGGATGCTGGGAATTTAACTTAAAACTTCTGCGAGAGCAACCAGTGCTCTTAACATCTGAGGTTAACTTTCTAGGCCGCTGAGGTTTTGTTGTTGTTGTTTTTTGTTTTGTTGTTGTTGTTATTGTTGTTGGGTTTCTTTGTTTTCTTTTCTTTCTTTTTACTTGTTTATTTTATTTTATTTTTCTTTAGACAGTGTTTCTCTGTGGAACAGACCTGGCTGTTCTGAAATTTGCTTTGTAGAACAGGCTGCTGTAAGACCACAGAAATCTGTCTGCCTCTGCCTTCCAAGTGCTGGAAGTAAAGGTTTTAAAATCTGCTCTGAAAGTAAGTGGCTCTGTTCTATTCAGCTTAAATGAAAACTAGGAAATCTTTTTATGTATTTGAGTCCTTAAAACCTTTGTTTAGGATTTTATACACACTACAGTGAGACGGGATGATTTTCACTCGTGCACCCCTGAAGTGCCCTGGCATCCCCCTCCTCATGTCTACTTCTTTATGTTTTCCCCTGTTTATAATTAACCCATTACTTCGATTCAGTGCTTCCCACGTGTGCGTGAGTGTGGGACCATCCACTAGAACATGGGAACCATACCTGTGGCCATGTCCCCAAAGAGAACTTCTCCCATTCCCTGCAGTCAGCAGATGTCCAGGGATCTTTAACTGGACACTCCTGTTTTATGGAGGAACACAAGTGAGCACCCAAGCTGATAAGCAGGAAGGCCCAGCATTTCCCTGACATCAGATTACATACTGCATGCAAGTAAGCATCCACCTGCATGAGCAATTGTGCATGCAAGATTATAAGAGATATACAATTTTCAGCCTTATTTAATCTTCATTATAATTTTCAAGTCATTTTATCCTTTCTATACATGAGGAAACAAAACCAAGGATGATAGTGCTTCTAAACATAAAGCAGTAATAGATAAAAAGACATCTCTTACTTCAAAATCCCTAAGTCCAAAATTTCATGACATTTACTATTAATTTCTTTCTTTCTTTCTTTCTTTCTTTCTTTGCTTTTTCCTTCCTCCTTCCTCCCTTCCCCACTTTCCTTTCTTTCTCTTTTTTTCCTTGAGACACAGTCTTTCTACATATCCCTGATAGTCCTGGAACAAACTATGTGCTGGAATTAAATGTGTGCACTACCACACCTAGCCTAAATGTTTCTTTTTAAAAATAAACCAGGGCCAATTAGATGGCTTACCAGTTAAGAGCACTCGCTGTCAAGCCTGAGGATATTAGTTCAATTCCTGAGTATATGGTAAAACGAAGTAAACAACTTTTATAATTTGTCTTCTAATCTCTACACAGTGGAGGTCATGCAGTGGCCATGTGCTGCTTTTCCATAGAAAACTAACACTAAGCATAGCAGAAACTTCTAAACAGTGAAGGGTCCAAATCAGGGCATGGCATGTACTCTGCAGGCCTACGCTGCACTGTACCTGGTCATTGCAGTCTTAAGCATCTCATCTGTGCCAGCCAGTACTACTCTGATATGTTAGCTCCTCAGAGAAGATCTCTGTCTGCTGTACATTTGTTAGAGGGTTAATTAAGATCTCTAATATATAAATAACTTTTGAAAAACTAAATAAGAAAATAAACAATACATTCCAAAATGAGTTGAAGGTGTTTGGAGAAATGGCTCAACAATTAAGAACACTGGTTGCTCTTCTCTAACACCAGGATTCAGTTTCTAACACCCAAATACAGCTCGTATTCATCTGGAAAGAAGTTCCAGAGAATCTGCTGCCCTCTTCTGGCTTTTAAAGTCATGGTGCACAGACAAGCCTGCAGACAAAAACCTCATAAACATAAATTAAAAATTAACTTAAAAAAGAAAAGTCCAGTTAAAAAGATTCTAAATAAAGAGTAGTAAGTAGGTATAGAAGGCCAATAAAAACCTTAAAAAGTGTTTAATTTCCTTAACCATTAGGAAATGGATACAGAAACTATTGTGTAAATTTATGTTAACCTAACCAGAATGACAAGTGTCAAGAAAACAAAGGATGCTTTACCTGGCAGGTGAGATACTATTATCAAAAAGGTGCTTTCCCTAGGGTGAGGCTTAGCCATTGCACTCTGCACATTCAAGGGGTGCTATTCGTTACAGAGATAGAGTGCACATCAATGTTTATTGTTGCCGAATTCACATTAGCGAAGAGAGAGAATTAACCTCGATGTCCATCAACGAATGAACTCACCATGGAAATGTGTACGTGAATGCAACAGAAGATGATTAAGCCCTGAAGTGATGGAATTCTGAGGAACACAGACGGAACTGGAAAGTATTACATTAAGTGAGCTAACCCAGGCTTAGAGACAAGAACGCTGTGTGCTCGAAATACATGCACATTACAGCTTCTGTCATGTATTTGTATTTATGTGGGACTGAGTGTTTATATGTCAGTCAGAAAACTAGACAGAGACACAAAAAGGAGGTAGGTCAGCACTCAGGAGGGAAGGCAAAGGCAGGCAGATCTCTATAAGGTTGAGGTCAGCCTGGTCTACAAGAGCTAGTTCCAGGACACGTTTCAAAGTTACAGAGAAACCCTGATTCACAAACACTACCCCCCAAAAAAAAACCCCAAAAAGCAAACAAACAAAAAAAGCCAAAAAACCAAAATCCATAAAGCATGAAGGTAGGAAGAGCACTAGATCACATGTAACACAAAAGGCAGAATATGAAAGGTGGAAGAGTTAATCTGGGAACAGGACCAGGGAGACAGGGAAAGGGGGTGTAGAAAAGAGGGTCAGCCAAAGATAAATATGAGTAAAAATGCCTTTAGGAAACATGCTGGACTGTCAGTTAATTGAAGTACAAAATGCATATGCAGAATTTCTCACTGTCAGCAATCAAAGAAAGTACTGTTCTGTGTTTCCCTTCAAACCAAACACGGGGCTAAATAAGTGAGGTCACAGTGTTAATACATGAAAGTCTCATGAAGCCTCACATCTTGATGTTGCTGACCCCATATCCAGATGTTTACAAGTTCAACCAACGACCAGAGACTCCCCAGTAATCTTTCAGTCCTTCAGCATGAGTCTAGAACTGTTGGGACATCTAGCTTCACGGATTCAGCAGTTCCAGAATTCTCAGGATGCACCCATTCCAGTTGTAAGTAATTTCATTCAATTAGTTTAATACATACATCCAAACATAATATAGTATGTATTAATATGTATGCGTACACAAGTTTATATTTCCTATTATTTCTGTTGCTTTTGAGTCTCTGCCTAACATTATATTTTAAAAATTCACATTAAGATTGTGGTGTATGTTCCTACATTTTGTTCTCAGTGCACTGGCATTCTCTGCCACTGTGCCCTCACTCTGGAAGTGAGTCACGTAGTTACTGTCTGCTGACAGGAAGGCTCACAGCAGTTATGCTGGACTACGGAGTGCATATTCACCACCCTTGACTAAGGGAGCTCCCTGCAACTAAGCGAGCAGGGTCTTCCAAGAAAGGAAGCTGACACTGTGAGTGGGAAGGACAGATGGGCTTGAAAGTGAGGAAAGGAGAGACCATGAATGAATGCCTCATTCCTGCCCAAAGCAGGAGAGCAGCATCTCTGTCTAGCACAGGGCATGCATAGCCACATGATCAAATTGTTACCCTGGTTATCCCTTCTTTCCATGTGCTTTCAGGTCAAATATGGTGGGAAACCTGTGGAAACCACCTTCTGTATAGACACCATTCTGAAATGGAGATGCTGCACACGTGCCACCAAGCCACTTTCATACTGGACTCTGTGAAGACAGTCCACACAATGGGTCCTCTTCATTACCTTGTTGGTTTGACTATTGAGTTGATGTTGAAAATGCATACTTTTATTAATTACATCTTTGAATATTTTGTTCAGCTTCAGAGCTGAGAGAGTTCATTCTTCTGAGCGTCACCGAAAAGTAAGACTAGCAAAAATGGTCCTTCAGACCTCAGTACCTGAGTGTCCTATAACCCTTCTGTGGAAATCACTGTGTAACTGAGGATGGCCTTGAATTGCTGATCCTCTTGTCTGCACCACCTGACTGCCAGAGCTGCTGGTGTGCACCACCACTGAAAGATAGCCTGTGGTTGTGGACTAAACCCAAGGTTTTCTGTTCTTTTTCTGATCCGTTGAGCTCTAGCTAGAATCAGCACCACATGGGGATCAGATAACGTGGCTCACTACTCTGAAAGATTGAATCACTTCTCGACCACGGTAACATACAATGCTGAATATCAATGAGTCTCAAGAGCACTGAGCCTCAGGAATACTCATAGTATGGTAAATAATTTCATAGGAAACTTACTTAGCTACAAATCCCTCTGAAAACTTTGCAACTTGCTCATCGGTCATTCTTTAGCCTGAACTCTAGAAATAACATTGAACTAGACTCAGAAATTCTAATTCATTGCTACTTTGGGTGGACTTGCTGTCATTGCAAATTTTATTTTTTAACTAAAATATCCCCCCACCAACTAGTCCACCTAGTCATTGTAATGTCTCAGCCTATGTTCAAAAATAAGAGAACCGGAATAAAATAGAGAAATGTAACTTCGTTGTTTTAAAAATTAAAACTTGATAACCATGACGTATTGCATTTAATATATAATTTTATCCTAAGAAGACAAAATATCATATTCTTGAAAGTATGACTTGGTGTGGGAGAATTGTGTGTATTCTGTCAATCATGATTTAAATAAATGCTGATTGGCCAGGCAGGGTATAG
>JAQHUG010000467.1:479965-499946 GCA_028555095.1 Dicrostonyx torquatus | reverse complement strand
AAAAAAAAAGGTGAGTGTGAGTTTTCATGCTTGCCCTCCCAGCACTCGGAAAGCAGAGATGGGCAGCTCATGGACCTCCTTTAGCAGATTCCGTAAGTGCCAGATTAATGAGAGTCTCTATTTCAAATAACAAGGTGGACAGTTCCTAATACACAATGCTTGAGGTGCACCTCTGGCCTCTGCACAGTTGTGTGAGGATACCCCCAATGCATGACATACACATGCAAACATGTGCACACACACAATACTTGCACACACATGTGCACATGCAATAAGCAAAAATATGATAGGCAAATCAAGATGTTATGAAGGAACATTTGAATATTAAGATGGAAACTCTAAAGAGTCCAATTTTAGAATTTTAGAGACACTAGTCAAAAAAACAAAACTGGTAACATGACCTTTATGTGAAGACATAAGTGACACTTGTAATGACATACTTCAGTTATGCTATGGTCATTTGAGACAAGTTTCATAACTCTGGAGTCCTAACATGTTTAGTCTGTGAATGAAACAGTAATGGAAACACAAGATTCCAGAGACACTCAACAGTACCCATAGCCTGCTGTTCAGCCTTTGAGCTCTCAGTTTGGTGGGAAATTTTGGGTGTTCATAGAACATGCAGTGACGGGATCTGACTGCTTCAAGAAAGATGTCTCTGGGTCAAAGAAGCAAAGTGCAGTAATATTAGCCAAGAAGCTATGACATTTAGGCTCCTTGAGAAATGATAGATTACTGTACTGCAAGGCAACGGTAAGTGAACAACTGCAAGTACATCTGACGGTTGTCTTGACTGGCTAAAATAAGCTGCATGTGCATAGCGTGGGAGCATTGAAATGGTACAAGAAAAAAAAAGTGATCCCCTAGAAAATGTGAATATTCTCTTTTTAAATATTTTTATTTTATCACATACTTTAGTACTTCAAATTTTGTAGGATTTATTTTGATCATATTCTCTCACCTATCCCTTCAGTATTTTTTAAATGTGTGAGGGATTGCATACATTTAGAACAGAGAAGGATGTCAGATATCCTGCTCCATCATTTTCTAACTTACGCCCTTAGTCACGGACTCTTGTGTGAACATGGAGTTAGGCTGGCAGCTAGCAGGTGCAAGAAATGCTGTTTTCACTTTGCTGCAACACCAGGCTTATAGGGAAGTGTGAGGCCATGTCTGGTTTCTCATGTGGATTCTGGGAATAAGAATTCATGTCCTCAAGATAGCACAGTGAAGAGTCTTACCTACTGACTCATCTCCTCAGCCCTGTGGCAGTAACAGTCCCAATGCCAGTTGGTCATCTGTAAGAAGAGAGAATACAGTAATCTCTTGCAATGGTAGATGAAATATGTTTATTCAGTCATTTAAGAATGAGGTGAAGGCTATGAAAGGATAAGAAAAGATACAGATTGTATATTTGTGTGAGTGTGTCTGTCTGTGAGTATCTGTGCATTCTTGTGTGCATATGTGTATCTTAGTTTGTGTCTGAGTGTGTATGCCTGTGAGGGTCTATTCATGTAAGTATGCATATGAATTTGTTTTGTGTATGTGTGCAATGTATGTGTGTGCTTGCAACATGCCTGTATGCATGTGAGTGTGTGCACATGAATGTGTATGTTAGCATGTGTGCATAATAGTATGAGTGTAAATTTGTGTACATGCATGTGTGTGTACATGTGTGCATGTGTATATGTGTGTGTTCTTTGTGAATGTGGATGTGCATGTGAATGCATGTGTGCCTTCACACAGTGTGTCTCTTTCTGCTGCATAGTTGTTTTTGCATTCACTCTGCAAGGTAAGAGATTGTAAGATATCTGGAGCTCTGGGTTACATAACACATAAACAGATACACAATAACTGAAGGAATCACTTGCCCTGGTTCCCCTTCCTCCACACCTTCGTGGTCACACTTCCCTTCCTCTTGAAAAAGAAAAAGAAAAACCCTGGATGCTGATAGCAGTAATGCAGGAATTGCAGACAAACAAGTCAGGCCTCTACTGTAAGATAGGATACCAGGGCCTTTTGTCCTGTGACAGGATGCAGGATGTAAGTCAGGATATCTATAGCCGCCATCTAGTCTCCAGCTAAGGGAAGAAGGAAGAGATAAAGCCCCTGGGCAACCCCCTCCTTGGGAATCTAGGTAAAAGGCCAAGAATTTGCCACTCAACATGAGTTAGCAGCCTTATTTGAATTGACCAATGGAATTTCCTGTAACCATGCATCTCACTTCTGTCCTGTGTTTTTTTTTTTTTTTTGCTCTCCTATAAAAACCCCTCGCCCCAACCTGATGGCGCGCAAGTCCTCCGAGAGACTTTGACGCCCAGGTATACCTGTGTATCCGAATAAAACCTCTTGCAGTTTGCATCCGAACGAACGAGTGGTCTCGACTGGTCCTTGGGCATGGGGTCTCTCCCTAAGGAAGGTACTCCTCGGGGGTCTTTCACTCTCAATAAAGATATCTTCCTCCCCTAAGAATCAAAGAGCCAGCATGTAAATGGTGGCACACACCTTTAATCTGAGCACTCAGGAAACAGAGACAGGTGGTTCTCTGTGAGTTTAAGGTGAGCCTGGTCTAAAGAGCTTCTTCCAGAGCAGACAAGGTTGCTACACAGTGAAACCCTGTCTCAAACAAATGAACGAACAAACAAACAAAAAGCAAAACAATAAAAAGAAAATACAAAAAGAGAGGGAGAGAGACAGGGAAGAAAAGAAAAGAATAATGGGAGAAAAAAGGAAGGAAGAAAGGTAAGGAGGGAGGGAGGGAGGAAAGGAGGGCTTGGGAATTAGCACGCATTGTGGATTTCTTATCAACAACAGAGCATAGAGCCTCCTGTATTCTAAGCTGTATGTCCATATTATTAATTACTCCATTAATAAATGTCTTACCTCAAAGGACAATCTGTCCTAGTATTTCCCTAGCCCCAAATCAACACCCCTCAGAAAGGAATTGTGAGTAAGAGGTCTAATATAATGATTGAAGACAAGAAAAAGTGTTTTAGATAGGATGAGCTTCCTCTTGGGGTCTGTTACTGAGCATAGAAAGCAGAGAAAACAGAAAGACACAGATTCCCCCTGATCATTACGAAGCGGTACATTAGCAGTTTACTGCAAAGGGCCTAACACACTGAAGTAGGATTCTCAGCCTGAGAGACTCCTTTGAAAAAGTGCCTCATGGAAGCTTTGGAGATGTCCCAATTGACAAAGTAAAGTGTTTTGTATACAAGCATGAGGCCCTGAGTTTGCATACCTAGCACCTTTGGAAAACAAGAACAGTGGTGCAATCTGTAATTCCAGCCTGGAAACCAGCCTAACAGGATCATTCACTTGTAAGTTCAGAGGGTCCATGCCACCACCAAAGCATATTGTGAAAGGTGATCTGACTCAATTAGCATGCAAAAGAAAGGGTACGTACACACATACACACACAAGTACACAGAAATACACATGCACACATGCATATACACATGCACACACGTAGACATACATGCATAAAAGAATCCCATAAAATCAGTGATGAAAATGAAAGCAAAGTAGCTGAAATTGTCCTTTATTTTGGCATGGATGTTGAAGTTTCTTAGGCCCTGCTCTTTGACAAGAAATATTTGCCAGACATTAAGAAGGCAGGAGACACCAGAGAATGGCTTTTCCTCACATTGGGCTCTTATTGAAGCAAAACTAACATGCAAAAGAAACAACTATTTTGGAAGTCTTATCAAGTTTCCATCAGTTCATTAATATTCCTTTAATCTTCCACTTTCAACAGTTTAATTTAGTTGATGTTTCTAATTTACATAGAGACAACATCCTTAATTGATTTAATCCAAGCTTCTGTCATTCTAACAAAGCTATTGTTATTTATTGATTTTCATTAATGTATGCAGAACTCAGATTCTAGCTTTGCTTTCCCAAATGTCCCATTTAGAGACTTTTTCCTTTTGTCCCTGGGTTAAACAGTTATCTCCCTCTGCCTGCTGCTAGCAACCTTGCCAGCATTAAGTAACATATCGATTCATATATCACATATTTTTACTGAGTATTTATTGTGTCCCCGGCAACGCACAGGTGGGCTTGTTGAGGTGTGTTGATCATACACAGATACTTGTGAGGGAGAGAGCACCTCCTCCTGCTGTGTAGTTCAGGAAGGAAGTAGTGCTGAAATGCCAGTAGACAGAACCTGAGGGGAAGAAACAGTACTTTAGAAGGAAATTTTCACAGGATTTGAGCAACATGGATAACATCTGTGGTCACGCTGCTCACATATCTCATCTTGTGAAATGTTTGCTTAGCATGCAGAAGCCCTGTGTAAGTTCAATCTCCAGTACCTGGAAATCACGCCTGATAGAACATGTCTATAATCAAACCCTTTTAAGATGGAGGCATGAGGATATGAAGTTCAAAGTCATCACTTGCTACATAGAGTGTTGGAGGCAGCCTGAGCTACATGAAACACAACAAACAAAATTTCATGTGTTCCATTGCCTGTTAAGGTTGTGTGTGTGCTTTGTGGTGAGCCTTGAATAGGAGACAGGAAAGAGTATCCTATGCTCTTAGACCACGAGACTATGGTGAAGTTGTGGATTATGCAGTGTGCAAACGAGAGGTACAAACAAGAAAGGTTTCTGACTCTAAAGATAACAAATAAATGACATCTTTGTTGTCAAACATATATGATCACATGCACTTGGTACATAAACCTTAGAGTTCTAATTCCAGATACTTAGTACAATGTGTTGAAATGGTTTGATTTTAGGATGTGTCAATGTATCATTCCAAAAAAGCATGTATCATGAAAATCTGACTTTCATTTTTTTAAGAGCCAGAAATCAGTGTGAATTTGTATCAACCAGCATCATCTGTATATAAGACCACCATACCCAAAAATTCTTAGCAACTGTGGTTGACAGCAGAAGACAAGATACAGCCAATCAACATTCGTGCACAGATGTGTCAATGTCTCTTGAGCTCCCATTATCAGCTGAGGAGCTATTGGCAATTGACAGTTTCTCAAAAAGTACAACTTAGTTTTCTTAGAGGATGTGATTCCTGGTATGACCACTATGCTCCAATGGATGCCACATTCCTACATGTACATTGTTGGATCTAATTAGATCCAGCAAGTTCTAGAAAGAGAGGGAGGAGAAAACAGAGAAAGATAGAAGAATGTGGCCTTATGAAGGGGACTTTGACATCGGAGCTTAGGAGGAATTGATAGATGGGGATGGAAGATGTGTAAGGTCAAAATACATTGCATACATAAGAAATTGTCAAAGAATAAAAAATATATATATTTAGTGGCTGGAGAGATAAGTCAGTGATTAAGAGCAGATACTGCTCTTGAACAAGACCTGAGTTCTATTCACATAGCCTACAGTGGTCCCTATAGGTGTTGTACAGGGAAGTGAGTTACACCCACAGATGAGAATAAACACCGAGGGCAGACTGACTTCATCATCCTGGTTCAGACCTCATGGAATCTAATACCAGGCAGTTAATTGTCAGCATATTTAGAACATAGGACAATTTGGGAAAAGGTTTCCAGGCAACAATCAGTTCAATCAGTCCAATTCCAGGTGCACAATGAAAGCTTGTTGTGAGTATATAGAAACCCTTTTAAATAGTTACACTTGGCCATAAGGCTGAGTTCTAAAGCTAAAAGACCTAGAATCTAGTGTGGTCTCTGATAGCATAGAGTTCAACAGGCCATAAAATACTTGTGAAACCTACCCTAAAGATGGGCAATGGTCTAGAAGGGAAGAGTCTGGGATAATCATTGTGGGGAATTAAGGTGAAGTCTGTCCTTTCTGGGAGCAAATAGGACACCAGGTTGTTAAGAGCCTCCACTCTCAGTTTTCTGGGTGGAATGCAGGTATTTGATTTGTATCTCCTCTTGTATCTCCATCACTGAGGAGACATTCATGTGTGATTAACATTCCTGCTTTTCTTAGCACTTCTCTGTGAGCAAAGGACCTCTATGGCTCTGCCAGGAACCTGTGTTTTACAGCGCACTACTGCAGGTAACTCCAGCTCTAGGGGTATCACATAGTTCTCACCTCCACGGGCACTTTCATTCACACATGACCTTTCAGCGATGTACAGACACATCATTAAAAACAGTAAAATCAACATTTTACAACATATACTGTCATTTTAAAATGTCCTAAGTGAAATCAAGTGATGTGCGGTATTTTGTGTCTAATTTCCTTCCCTTAGCATAACACTGGAATCATGAATTCTCTACCAACAGTTCATTTTTATACAGCTGAAGATATTGCATTGCATCAATCCAAAACAATTCCAATTAGAGGACAGGAACATTTAGCTTGCTTCCCACCTTAATAGTTGCTTGAATTCCATTGGAATTTTTTAAATAAAGGGACAATCATATGTATAAAAGCATCTCTGTGGAATCATGAATGTTTTAATTTAACTTGGTTATACCTTAAAATGACATTGCTTGTTCTTTTAAAAAGTGTTTTATTATATTTCATTTATTTTGTATGTGTATCTGTTCATGTGTGTAGGTATACATGTGCTATTGTGTACCCGTGAGAGTCACATGACAGTCAATATCATCTTAACCCAGGATTGAGTTAAGGTCAGCAATCCTAAAAGACAAATGCCTTCAACTGTGAGCCATTGCCCAGGCCCAATAGGACTACTAATTCTTACTATTGAAGCTGGTGACAACACTAATCGTGGAAAAGTGGCTAGGTTCCTAGTACCAGGCATGGTTCCCCTCCTGCTGAGTGGTTCTTGACTCCAATCAGACAATTTGTATTTGCCACTGACATGTGGTATCGTTTATTACTCTTTTATACATGTCTTGCTGTGCTGGTAATCTTCATGGTTCATAGGTGTTGCAGCTGGGTAGAATTATTATTTACTTGCTTCCTCATTGGGCAGTGTGCATAATACTTTCTGAAGCCATTGAACCTAGACCACAAGAACTAGACAAAGACAGTGTTTAGAGTATGCATAGCTCTGCTGTATGGGAGCTTGGCAGCTTTGCCTCTCAGCAAAATCACAGGAGTTTATTTTGTATGTTACTCTTCTTATTCCCTTGGAGTCATATATATATGACACACACACACATACAGACACACACACACATATGGACACTTTGCAAAGACCAGTGTTGAGAAGACTTTTCTTTGTATTTCCTCATAGTAATTTCACAGCATAAGGTCTCAGGTATATATCTTCAAATCGTCAATTGCTTTTGCACTGGCTTTTGAATATGAGGTGCAGAAAAGTTCAATTTCAATCTTTTGCCTCTGGATATTCATTTCTCCAAACATCATCTAGTGAAGAAACTCTACTTTCTCCTTTTTTTGCTCTTGGAAGCTTTGTCAAATATCAGTTGAGTGTGGGCAGACTTGTTTCTGAGTTTGGCCAGTTCATCAGAGTGCTTTTGTCTTTATACTTACTCCCTGGTGTTTGGCTTCCAATAACCCAACATCCAGGATTTACTATTTTTACTCAAGATTCTTTGCCAACTCCGTTCTATTTGCAATTTTAAAATTATTGTTATCTGATTCCCAAAATGATAAATGTGGAGTTTTTCTTTGATGTAAGGAATTGGTATGATGCTCTCATATCAGTGTGGATAATTTACCATCAGCTATTCTGATCCTGAAGCTCCACTGCCTGGCTTTTTATTCCTCAGTCCCTTACCTTTGATTCATAGTATGTTTTTAGACCAAGATTTTGTTTCCTTACAATTATCCTTAAACTTTGCATCATTGTGTGTGAGAGCCATTGATGATGTGGAATCATTCTATCTTGACCAAAGATTAGAAAGATCTTGCCCTTTCAAGTTTACAACGGAAGATTTGACCCAGGGTGTGACTGCCTACCAGATGGCCTAGGGTGTGGTTGCAGCTTGTCCTGACTAAATAACAGAATACCTAACTCGGAATGTTTCAGGTATTGAAAGTAATTGCTTGTTTGTTCTTTGAATCTTGGCAAAGAAGTCTTTTGCCTCCTCCTCCCCTTTTGGATTGGGGTATATAAAGCATGGGAAAATAAAGGCAGACAAGTTCAGTATACACTCAGTGGCCCTCCCAACTCTATTCTGTGTCTCTGTCTATTTCTTATGCATCTCTGTTCTGTCTGCCTGATATTTCTAATCCACGTGCCCCTACCCTGGAATGTATGAACACATCAAGGCTGGACTCTAACAGATGTTGCCCCAATGTGGGAACTTAACAGACAGTTCCTCACTGTGGGGCTTATAACAATTGTGTCCCTATTGTAAAGGAACATTTTCTTTTTTATTTTAATACTTCTTTGTCAATATAAATAAGTTTTAGATTTTTGTATGTAAAAAATTAATGAGAACACTATGAGTGAGTGCATGTGATAATTGTCTTTCTGGGTCTGGGTTATCTCACTCAAAATAATGTTTTTTAGCTCCATCCATTTTCCTGAAAATTTCAAGATGTCTCCTTTTTTTTCTGCTGTGTAAATGTACCATATTTTCCTTATCCATTCTTCAGTCGAGGGGCTTTTAGGCTGTTTCCAGGTTCTATCTATGACAAATAATGCTTCTATGAACATAGTTGAGCACATGTCCTTGTGGCACAATTGAGCATCCTTTGAATATATACCCAAAAGTGGTATTACTGGGTCTTGAGGAAGGTTGTTTCCTAATTTTCTGAGAAATTGCCACACTGACATCCAAAGGGGCTGTACCAGCTGGCATTCCCACCAGCAATGCAGAAGTGTTCCCTTTACCCCACAACCTCTCTAGCATAAATTGTCATCAGTGTTTTTATGTAAGATGGAATTTCACAGTTGTTTTGATTTGCATTTCTCTAATTACTAAGGTTATTGAATATTTCCTTAAGTGTCTTTCAACCATTTTAGATTCATCTGTTGAGAGTTCTCTGTTTAGGTCTGTACTCCATTTTTTATTGCATTATTTTTATTTTATTTTATTTTTTGATGACCAATTTCTTGAGTTCTTTGCATATTTTGGAGATCAGACTTCTCTCTGATGTGAGGTTAGTGAAGATCTTTTCCCATTCTGTAGGCTGTCGTTTTGTCTTGTTGACCATGTCCTTTGCTTTAAAGAAGCTTTTCAGTTTCAGGAGGTCCTATTTATTAATTGTTTCTCTCAGTGTCTGTGTTGCTGGGGTTATGTTTAGGAAGTGGTCTCCTGTGCCAATGCATTCAAGTGTACTTTCCACTTCCTCTTCTATAAGGTTCAGTGTGGCGCACTTTATGTTGAGATCTTTGATCCATTTGGACTTGAGTTTTGTGCATAGTGATAGATATTGTTCTATTTTAGAGCAAAGAAAACCAGCCTACAAACCACAATCCCAGAGAATTTAGACAACAATGAGGACACTAAGACTTACATAGATCTAATCTACATGGGGAGTAGGAAAAGAAAAGATCTCCTGAGTAAATTGGGAGCATGGGTCCTTGGGGGAGGGTTGACAAGGAGGAGAGAGGCAGAGAGGGGAGCAGAGAGAAATGTAGAGCTCAATATAAATCAATTAAAAACGAATGAAAATAAGTGTTTCTCCTTTTAAAACAACATTGGCATACTTTCACCTAGATTCAGAAGAAAAGGTCCAAGAGACGAAAATGTGTAATTATAAATAAAAGAAACAACTGATATCAAAGAACTAAGAGAAGCCTTGATATTGCAATAAAAACAATTTTGTGCCCCAGAAGAAATTGATGAAATTGACATGGAAACATCCAGATTCGGGTAAGCCAGGGCTAAATAGAAGGACCCTGTGTCCAAACACAAGCAAATGAGTAAAAGTGGTGTACTGCCTTAACAGAAAAGAAAAAGTTACATCATCAAATCCACTGACCCAGAAAAAAAATGTATCAAAATCCAGCACCTTTTATGGCTAAAGCTTTCCAATCAACATGGTAGTTATGTGAAACACCCAACACCTACAAGGCAAACATGGGGAGCTGAGTGTGCTCTGGTGAAAGTACAAATGTTGCTTCTGAAGCTGGAAGTGAGGCAAGGGTGCCCAATTTGGGGAACAAAAGATGGATTAAGACTAAATATTCTAAATGGAAAATTTAAAAACAAAACAAACAAAATATATTTAAATAGGGAAGAGAATAACTTGTTTCTGTTTGCAGATAACATTTTAGGCATAGCAAACCGAACAAACCTAAAACGAATGTCTAGTTTCTCTGATAAAACACAAATGGACTTGTAGAACTCAATATCATTACTCAATCTCTTTTAAAGAGCTTTTCAGCAAGTGAGTAAAATTCCATTATACAATTTTAAAAATAATTAACTAAGGAAATCATTATAATTAAAGTAGAAAACAATACAGAAGTGCTAGCAGACTCTAGTATATAAAAATGATTAACTACTACAATATTTACATTTATTTCCCATAATACATTATATTTTATTATGATTCAGATGGGTGTTTATTTAAAAACAAAACTAAATGAATCTTTTAAGTTCTTATTCTTATACAAGTAAAAAAATTTATATCTGTGTAAGTTTTATTATATTGTCTATATGATATAACATATATGTATAACACATTTATCTATTTACATATAACATATATATGTAACATGTACATATGAATAGATATGTATGATATAACAAAGCTTGTGAACCTACATTTCCATACCTAGAAGGATTAGTTACAAGGATCTAGGTCACCCCAGTGTACACTATCACATTTGTGTATAGACTCTCGGTCATGTGCTTGCATGGCCCAGGGTGCACAATTTTAATGATATTTGAGGTCGGGTAGAAAGACAGGGAAAATTAAGAGAACTTGGAAAGTAGAAAGGAGTCTCTCATCTTACAGTCTGCCTAAAGTGAATTGCCAGCCACTAATGAAGAAGTCTAGGGCCATTAATATCTTCCTTCATTCCCAGCTAAAAACATTCAATTTTCTAGAAATCTTATTAAAATAAGCTCTTATACAAGCACAATAGTTCTTTTTCTACATGATCAGATTAGAACCCCATATAAGGCACCTCTAGAGCCACCATGTAATCTCGCTTATCAGGGAAAAAAACCTAATTATTAACCCATTGAAATGTAACTTGAAAGCCACCCAAATGGTATATATGTGTACATCCAAGCCACTTACTACAACTCTTTCTTGAAGAACCCATACTCACATCTGTATATGACCTATATTTTCCAAGGATCTTTCATTCTCTTTAGTCTTATTCTATATTAAAATTGTCTTTATAGAGTCATTGTTTGTCTTCGGAAGCCTACATCTATGCTCTTGGGTGTTACCAAAAGGAATCTGTCCAGACACCTTCACCTTTATGTTGTAGGAGGTTCTTCTGTCTATGTGTTGCTTTCATTGATTAATGAATAAAGAAACTGTCTTGGCTTGTGATAGGGCAAAAGAACAGAGTTAGGTGGGGGAAACTAAAGCAAATGCTTGGAGAAAGAAGGGCAGAGTCAGAGAGACACCATGGAGCCACCAGAGTCAGACATGCTGAAATTTTACCTGGTAAGCCACAACCACATGGTGATACACAGATTAATGGATATGAGTTAAATTAAGATGTAAGAGTTAGCTAAGAAGAAGCTGGAGCTAATAGACCAAGCAGTGATTTAATTAATACAGTTTTTGTGTGATTATTTCAGGGATAAATGGCCAGGAACCAACAAGCAGTTCTCTCCTCCTATGAATCTTTTATATATGGCTATTTAAATTTTCAGAAGTGGGAGAGCTATTATATACTTTCCAAGAGAGGTGGGTCCAAAGATTTGATGTCTTCAAAGGCCACTGTAACTTAACCTCTGTTCCCTAACCATAGACACAACTCTCTATAGTGTGTCTTTTCTCACAGTAAATACTATGGGCATTTGTACACCTGGGCTTGTATAACAGGGTTATTAACAGTCTCTCCTGGCCACACTTAGCTGTGATGTTCCATTAATAATTATTGTTGGTTTTGACATTCCAACAATACTCGTGGCTAAAAGTCTAACCACAAATTTTGAGGGGATAGTTGTTTACATCAACTTTTATGCTTGTTCTCATCCTAAGAGAGCTTTGCCCAATTCCTTCAGGTAAATGAGGTAAGTTTGTGGCTTAACTGGCTTCCTGTCAAAGTCACTATTTTTTACAGTGCCTTTGAGCTGAAATTCCTCTCATTATGTTTAAAATAAGGTTAGACCCTTAAGGGAGAACATTCTTGCTCTGTCTTTACACTCTGATTTTCCCTCAAAGAAATATTCAGCAACAGTTCTGGAACTCAGACTCTGGAGGGATAGGGGAATGCTTCTTTTTGATTCATACTCCTGCTTAAGTGAGCAGTAGCCTCTGGCCTTTTCCTGGACAAAATTGCCTTCTCTTAATGAGTCGGAGAAAAGTCCTGCTGTGGCTAGGAATAGACACCAAATTAACATACTAAAAAGAAAGAAAATGTGGTTGAGAAAACTTTATCCCTTCAGCCACATGCAAGGAACCAAGTACATGGATTACATATAGACAGTCCAAAGACATGCTTCTGGATTTTGCATCCTCAACCTGTCTCAATCTTCAGTCCACTGCCATTCTGTATAGTATCTTTTTTTTCCCCGATACCCTGCCCCCATTTCTATGACTATTAATGTGACCCTAGTCCACTTATTTTTTCTGGAATCAAGACCATGGAAATCTCAAAAGCTGCTCTCTAGACTATGATCCACACCTGTAACACTGAGCGAGACACCAGGATATGATATCTGCCTTCAACAACCCTGTGCACTGGACACTTGATAATATACCTAATACCACCATACCTGAATGTAGTCCCAGAAGGCTGGAACAGAGACTTTCAATTGGCTATAAACACTGTCTGAACAGTCATCTCTGGTGAGCTCCCCATAACAATATCTAGCTATTCTTACATGAGTTCAACTGAAGGCTGAAGTGAGTTGGGGTAGGGGGTGGGGGAGTGTTAATTATGCAACCCACCCCCTATGTAATATGGTATTTCAAATTCTAGGGAGGCAACTATGATGATTTCTTGTTCCAGCAATAGGAGATGGAATGTAGAATGAACAGTGAGGTAGAGGGGAGAGGATCATTCTCACTGACTTTACCTGCCAACACTTCTATCTCTCTAACTACCTCAGAGTAACACAAGAAAGCACTAAGGACATTGGAGGTTGTTAATGTCAAAGCCAGCCTGGGTGACTCAAGGAAATCCGGTCACAAACACATGCATATTAACATACTCATCTGAGTAGAGATGCATATTAACATACTCATCTGAGTAGAGATGCATATTAACATACTCATCTGAGTAAGCAGTGGAGATGCCAAGGGTCAAGTGAGCAGCAAAGAAAACTTATTCTCAAACAACAAATGATAGAAGGAATGAGAGAGAAATTAAAACCAACCTTTTCACTGATTAAAGGTTGGGGGATTATGATAGAGTAAAATAAATCAGGGGAGGATGGGGTCATAAAAGTGGGAATTTTCACATTTTTACTAGAGTTAGGCATAGGTTTCAGGAACTCAGTCTCTACCTTCTCAGTCCTTCATGGTACTTTTAGTTCCCATCAGGGCAGCTCTTACTTGTCATAGCACTGGGAGCTGTCCCTTAGCATGATAATGAGATTATAATGAAATCATACTGAAAACAATCTTTTTTTCAGATTATTTCCTGAAGCCATCATTATCTTATTACCATGAAGTTTTCAGAAGTTAAGAACTGTTATCTTCTGAAAAGTAGCACATTTGTTGTCACCAAAGTCATTTTAGAGTTAGATCTGTCCAGGAAGAAAGCTCAGATTCACAGTCTATCAGCTGAGTGATCCCACCTTCCTCTTAGGGCAATTATTCTACAGCCCAGGGTAATTGACCTTGAACTCAATGAACTGTTTGACAGATTAAATGAGTTCAGAATATCTTTAAGAAATGAAAAACACGAGTAAAATATAACTGCTTTTCTTATTATGTTGTTAATGTTTTTATCTCTTTATTTATAAGATCATGGATTTTCCTAAAGTATATTCTAGAAAATTTAAAACATACACATATTTTCAAATCTTCCAGTTTCTTTTTATTCCTAAATTTAACCAAGTACATCAAATGCTAGATCTTAAGTTCTTGACTTAACTAGAAATTTCCGCTACCATTTAGGGGAATCTATCCCCTCTAAGTGTGAACTATCGACAATACCAGGGATTGCTAGCAAAATGACTGTGTATTTTGCTATATTATACCACATTCTCCACAGAGTACTGCCTAACCTAAACTTTTAAACCCTATCAAATCAAAGAGAATAAGAGTCGTTTAGTCTTGAGTTAAATATGATTAATCATGACCTAGGAACACAGATTTAGGTTAGGTCAATGACTGCATTGCCACAAGGTAACAAGGTAACAACTGTATAAAGTTTTTACAGGAACAGAACAAAAAGTCATAAAAATGAGTTTTGAAAACATTGGTGGGAACATGAGGTTACAGAAAAGTGTGGAAGATACTGCTACATGCTACAGATTCTGTGTGATGACTTTCTTAGCCTCTGCATTGGGAGAAGGTAGGGTTCTTTACATTCCATAAGGACTTACTTGACAGTAATCAGAGTAGATGTCAGGTCACATGTGGTGTGTGTGTGTGCGCGCACATGTGAGTGGGCGTGATAGGTGAATACCAGTTTAAATGGCTAATGATAGTAGAAGACGCTGTGCCTCCCTATTCTAAAGTCTTAGCTCCCACAACTGAAGAAGTTTTAATCATTCAGTATTGTGAAATATTTACACAGGTGTCTTTTTTATGTATCTTCAATTCACACTTTCTTGGTTTCTTTACTACCATCTGCTTCATAATGGCTCCACCAGCAATATCATCTGTTAAGATCTGTTCAGAGATGGTCGGTGAAGCACAATTAATAAAAACTCAGAGGAAGAAATTGGGGTTCAACCTGAAGATATGAAAAAGCAAAACAGGCAACCACTGGCTCTTACCTCCATATCAGTCAGGAATCTCAGATTGAGAAAGCATCTGGGAGCTTTCTTCTTCCTTCTTATAATCCTCTCTAGGGCTGAGATTAAAGGCATGCACCACTGAACTAAAGCCATGCACCACCCGGTTTCTCTTGCAACTAGTGTGGTTACTGGGATTAAGGGTGTTTGTTACCACTGTCTGGTTGTAAGGCTGACCAATTTTTTTTTTTTTTTTTTTTTACTTTTCTGATCCTCCGCAAGCTGTTTTTATTAAAATACAGTTGAAACGCCACTACAATTTAGGATTTCCCTAGTGTACACTTTCAAATGTCTCCTAAACTTTTCTTGAAAACTAATTCAAAATACCTGTCCACATTTTTCAGTTGCATCCATAATCAACACATCAACCTTAGATGGTAGTTGATCTAATGGCAGCTTCTCTCCACTACAAAAACAAAAACAAAAAAAAAACTCAAATATTTAACTGAGTAAAAAGATTTATTTTTGCACTGTTTATCCATTGTAGTTTATGTATTATTTTTATTGTAAATGTCACAAAACACATGACAGAAGCAACTTAAGGAAGAAAGTTTTGTTTTTTGGTTTTTGGTTTTTTTGGCTCTTACTTCAAAGGTTTATAATGCACTAGGCAGAGAAGTCATGACTGACCTAATCCTAATGTGAGGCCTGTAATAACATTAGCCCATGGTCAGGAATTAGACAGAGATGAAAGCTGGCTCTCAGGTTGCGTTATCCTCTTTACTTAGTTTTTGACCTCAGCACATGAAATGATGCTGCCCACCTCAACTGGCCTGTATAGAGATCCCCTCCCAGACATCCGTGGAAGCGATGGTTTCTAGACCCCGCCACACTGATTGCATTCATGGGATACTTGTATCCTCTAACTTTCTTTTGTTCTCAGCTTCCTTTCCTGCTCTTACTATTGTCTGTGCAGTTGCTTTTCTGGACATGTTCTTTTGGAATGGTATCTTAACTATGCATTATTGAAATCTTCTTTTCAGTGTGGCCATGTGCTCATCTTCTCTCATTGTAAATGAATTAGTTCCCCTAGTTAGGCATCACCTTTCACTCACGTGTCTTCTGGACCTCTTCCATCTGGAATCCATCAGTGATCAGAGTCTGCATACTTTAATACTGTTCAATGTATTCCTCATCTGTTATTCATGAACTCACCTTTCATCTGCATTTGTTTATTATGTTTATGGTGTTCAAACACTGCTTTGTAGAATTCATGTTTGATCACTTTCCTCAGGGCTTGTCCATCAAATGAGCTGCCTGTCACCACCCATTAGGTCCTTGTGTTTATGCCAAGCAGCATTCATATAGACTTAAAAGTGAGTTGAAAAGTTGTACAAAACAAAATAATTATAAGTGGACTGAAATCACACACACACACACACACACACACATATATATATAATAAATAGATATATATACTAAAGAAGAAAGTTTACCTTCAAGCTTTCTGTTAGTGACAATAGAAACTGTACAACTATCAGGATCTCCTTTTATTCTCTATAAAGCATGAACATCTATTTTGCATAAATTCTTCATATTAATAAGGAAGTTCTTTGGTGTGTGTATGTGTCTGTATGTGGTGTGTGTGGGTATATATATATATGTGTGTGTATATATATACATATACACATATGTGTATATACATATACACATATGTGCATATGTATATATGTGTGTATATATATATCCGGCATGTGTGGATGTGGGGAGCATGGATTAAATTCAGGTACCATTCTTTAGGCTGGTTTATGAGATGATCTCTTACTGTTCTGGAATTTGTTGATTTGGTTAGGCAGGCTGACCAGCAAGCCCCAGAGATCCTCCTGTGTCTGCCTGCCCAGAACTAGGATTGCAAGCTCTTGTCACCCTGACTTGCTATTTGAGTGAGTCTATTGGTTTGCTTGTTAGATTTAGACAGAGAGTGTGTGGATTGTATGTATTTGCCTACACTTGCTTGATAAGCACTTTATCCACAAGCATCTCCCAGGCCCAAAATACTCTATCTTCATCTATACTGGATCTTATTTTTGCTTGGAGTCTGTCTTTGCTGTTCTGCAAGTCCATGCATTTTTATCTAATTTATTAAAATTATAATCCAGTGAAATCAGATATTACTATATAATTTAAACATGTATTAATATCCATGTAATACACACCAATAGAAAACAAACAAACAAAGCAAAACAACAGAATACAAAACCTGGACTCTATTTTCAAGAAGATAATGTTTTAGGACACATCTGTCTTGACTTATTTTGGGAAGATGAAAAACCAAATCATTAAGGAGATGTGTGCTAGATATTTTTCTGTTCCTGTGATAAAATATCATGATTAGAAGTAGCTGGGAAAAGAGTTTATTTTGGTCTATAGTTCTTGGGGTGGGGATAAAGGGAAGATGACAAGAGGGCATGGACAAAGATAATCGGAGCAGAAAATTGGTTGATCATGTTTTTATCCTTATCCATGAGAGCCTGAAGTAAGTAGAGACTATAAACCCTTAAAGGCCACCCTCAGTGACACATTTTTTCCATCAATGCTCCAACTCCAAAGATTTCCCAAACCTTCCCAAAATGCAGAGCAAATATTCAGAACCATAAAAATGTGTGTTGCAGGGGGTGGTGTTCAAGGCAATAGAAATGCCTCCTAAGGGGATTCTGGTGGAGTAACCGTTAAAAGTTCCTTTGTAAAATGGACAAAAATAGTAACAATAATTCAGGGATTAAAGACCTTGTTCCTCTATTTATTGTTGAATTAGCATTCAATTTGCTAAATGGATGTGTGACATTTTCAGTGCCCTCAGAACTGCTTCTGTCTTTGGCAGATTTTCATGAGTACAATGTATGTAGTATTTCATGTCAATTTGCATTTTAGCAGTTAGTTTTCATTTCTGAAAATGTATTTATTCCTTAGGTGGTACTTATGGTCTGCAATATTTATTTATAACACCTAGCCTTGTGGTAGTGAATGTTGTCATGTCAGTTTTCTGGCTAGTATTACTGAAGATTCTCCATTTGGCAAGCACTTGTTCAGATCGGTGATAGTCACAGCATCCTTGTGAGTTACTTAAGCAAGGCTTAGTTTTACTGCTATTTCACACGTGAAGACATTGAGGCACTGTCATAGTTACTTTTCTATTGCTGTCATGAAATGCAATTTACACACAAAAGAAGAGTTCAGTTAATGTTTCCAGTTTCAGAGGGGTCACAGCCTAGGATCACTATGGTAGAAAACACGGCTGTAGGCAGCAGTGTATGACACTAAAGACTGCTCATATCTAAAGACACAAACACGGCAGAGAAAGCTATCTGTGAAATATATTTGAATAATTTGCCTCCAGTTGCTTGAAGGGTTTTGAAAGGATTAGGAATTTTGTGTGACTGGCGGCAACTTGGAGATTTCAAATATATAGGCATGTGGGCACCATTCTCATTCAAACCATGGTAAGTACTCTAAGTTATGACAGTATGACCAAGAAGGTAATGAAGGTGACTCAGTTATGGCAAGACTCAAAGCTGAAACTTCTAACCCATGTTTTGCTTTGTATTTGTTTGCTTGTTTGTTTGTTGTTGCATGCTATCCTCTGTCTTGTAGTGATTTCCTGGACTGATACAATCTAGCCTGCAGGGAAATGCTTCCAGTTGTAGGACAATCTAAAGGTGAGCTCCTTAAAATGCAAGAAGCAAGCAACTCAAACCTGTAGAAGTCCTTGAAACTGACCAGATGTACTAGGCTCCTCCCTCCCCAAGTTTATTTAACTTATAAAGACTGGTGAGAGACACCAACCTGCTAAGCTGTCTAGAAGTTTCTCAGATTAGAGCACCTTCCAGGCAGAGGCTCAGACCCCCTGTGTTGCCTAGTAGACACACTCTCCCACTTGCTGAGCTGCCTGGATGTCCAGAAGTAGACTTCAGGTACCAGATTTCATGAGCTGTCTGTCATCATGCTGAAGTGGGTTCTGGTGATGCAGCTGCCTTTGAGTCATTTTGATTCCTATAAATAGCCAAAATAAATGAATTGCTTTACCAAGTTGAACTTTGGTGTTTCCTGGGTTCTCCATTAGAGGTGAGGAGACATTTGTACATGCCTTTCCAGGAACGACCACACAACTCCTGTTAGTGCCTCTGCATTCCTCACTCAGTGTAACACCCAGACCTCGTTTCTATCTGAAGCCTTCCCACTTTCTTTGCCAATCTAGTCTGAGCATGAAAATCAATTGGCCAGATTGGCTTTTAGGCTGATATATATATTTTTTATCCTTTCTATGTAACACATGCAGAAAGCAAATTTGGCGGATTCTTTAGCTTCTAAGAGAAATCAAATCTAACACCCAGCAGGTCTTCTGATAGGGGGTTTTATTTTCCCCTATCTGCTGCCAAAATTGACTGCCTTTTTTCTTTTTTCTACTCCAGTAAATTAGAAGACTGAACATCCAAATCAAAAAAGGAAAATCAGCCAAAATGTAAGAAATAATTTTCCCCAATAAATTAAATTTAGAGGCTGTAGGATTGTATCGGTGACTCAGATTTCTTACTATGCAGGCATGCAACCTAATTTCTTTCTTCAAGATCAACATTAAAACCCAGGTATTGTCACACACGCCTCCCACTTCAGCAAGGATACAACAGAACTGCAGGGGCTTGCTCACTTTCATTCTCATTGAAACAGAAAGCTCCAGGTTCAATGAAAGACCCTGTCTCAAAGGAATAAGGTGAAAAGTGACAGAGAAGTACTTCCAGTGTTCTCCACTTCCTTAGACACATGAAAGGATTCACATATCTGCATACACCTGTGCACTTTCACCCCTCACACTCAGCCATGAGTGCAAAGGAGAGAGAGCACAAAGAAAAGTGAATAAAATAAACAAGCAATGCCTTCACAGCCATACCTTACCTATTGCCTCAGCAATAGATTAGATAGAACTTGCCTTTTTATTCCGGTTATGACTAGTAATTAGTTTTTTAGTTTAAAGGTAGATTCAATAATCACTTCTTTTATCCTATCATTTCTATATCCCCCCTTTTCCTTTTCAGGATG